>JARKIB010000023.1:600000-868130 GCA_029378385.1 Mycena metata
TACGAGCAACAGACTCTGCGCCAGGCTTGCGATGACCTGCCTGGCTCCAACAGCATCTCCAGGGCGGACTGAAGCCAGGGAGACAGTAGCTGAGTGTAGAGCAGCGTTGACCTCGTTGATGAGTGGGTCTCCGTAATTCACGAAGGTGAAGCTGGCTCCCCCTGGCTGATGGGAGGGGGTGGGCGAAAGAGGCGAGGGCGAGGGCGACAAAAGCGAAGGCGAAGGCGAAGGCGAAAGCGACAAAGGCGATGGAGAAGATGATAGCAGCGCAGAGGGTAGGGTTGGTAGAACAAGCGGCCCAGGAAGTCCAGAAGGCCCTAGGGAATTATTTATATTCTGTAAATGAGTTACAGTGGGCCTTGGGGACCCAGGCAACGTGCTAGCAGAATTTACAGCGGCTGCATGGCTTCAGAAACAATTTTTTGTGAATAAACGGCCAAACGTACAGGGCGCGGAGATCTGTCTTTGTTGAAGGCGAGAATAAATTTGGGTTAACTGTGTTGGTTCCTGGGAGTTGCGAATGAGGTTGGGCAGCGCCTCCAGCAAGGCCTGGGCGTCGGCGTCGTCGATTTCGAAGGGCATAGCCGGAGCGCAAAAAATGGTGCGGTCACGAAAGCGTTACAAGCCACCCGCTTCGTCACACCGCGGACACCCTCCAGGTTGTCCACGGTGTGACGAAGCGGGTGGAAAAGTCACCCAGGGTGACTGACGGTCGCGCGCGACGCGTCTCGGAGCAGGGTTGATGGTTGTGGTTGACGGCTGAGGTGAAACTTGATGCCATCAACTTTCACTCTCTTCCCGAACCACCATGTCGTTCCGCCGGCGGATTTCAAGCTTCAAGTCTCGACCAACCACCACGAAGCCCTCCTCAAATCGCCGTCCTGGAGACGCACTCTGTCCAATCGTGGACAAGACGACGTTACCGCGGTCTTCAAGTTCTCCAGGTGACGCGGTCAGCTCACGCATCATGGGCTAGACAACGTTACCGCGGCCGAGTTTCGGCCGTTGTGCGTGGGGGGGCGGAGTTGGGAAAGCGGGAAACGATAGAAGGCAGACGCGGAGGCGCATGCCTCGCGCTCCCTCTTCCTTTTCTATCACTTTTGCATTTCTTTAATTTTTTTTTCTTTTTTTGACCTTCCTTTAGCGCCGCTCCTTCCCACCTCCAAGTACGAACGAACACGCAGAGAGGGCGGCTACACAATTGCAGGACGACTACCTCAAACTTTCAACGGCGCCGACGCTGGGAACGGCAAAGGACAAAGGGAGGGACAGAAAGGAACAAGGGCGAGTACGCGCCCGCTCGCGGTAGAGTTATCAGCACGGGCACGCGGGGAGGCCCCGAGCGCCCAAGGTACGTTGAGTCCGTCCCCGTTCCTCGTTCTGGGCGCGCCAGCCAACGCTGACGCCTGACCCATAGCGCCCACGCTCCGCGTGTTCTTGAAAGATTTGCGCCCCCGCTTTTCTTTCCGCTTCCCCGTTGGGTACGTCCTCTTAATTTCACTTCCTTACTTTTTTGGCTTACCCACACACACACTTGCAGCGCGACTACCTCAAGCCCTCGACGCCGCCGACGCTGGGAACGCGCAGAACGAGGCGGCGAGGGTGTGAACCGTAGAGGGAGAGAGGAACAAGCGCGAACCACACGAAGGCTGCGTGCGCAAGGTGCGTCTCACACCCCCATTTCTTTCCCTTTCCCTACTCACCCGCTACAGCCCTCCGTACGCATGGCTCCCTCACCCTCACCCAGCCCAATTTTGTCGGCTCCGGCCGCCCCCCGCGCTCCTCCTCCCCACTCCCAGGCGCCGACGGCCGTTCACCGTCGCGCCTCGCGCGCCCCAGGTCCACGTACGCTCCTTGGGCACGCACGCACGCCCGCGTCCACTCCCCCAACGCCCGCCCACTCTCGCTCCGCGTCCCCGCGCACGCACGCACGCACGCCCACCCTCCTTCAAAGTCCCCATCCACGCCGACTCCCTCAACATCCCCGCGCCCGCGCCCACTCGCACCCGCACCCGCTGCGCGTCCCCGCGCATGTCCCGCGTACGCACGCACGCGCCCCCTCACACACACCCACGTCCGCACCCGGGTCCCTGCGCAGGTCCCGCGCACCCACCCACGTCCTTGCGCGTCTCCCCGCACAAGCACCCACGCCCGCGCCCACCAGCACCCGCGCCCACTCCCTCAGCGTCCCCGCGCACGCACCCACCCACGCCCGCGCTCACCAGCACCCGCGCCCACTCCCTCAGAGTCCCCGCGCACGCACCCACGCCCGCGCCCACCAGCACCCGCGCCCACTCCCTCAGCGTCCCCGCGCACCCACGCACCCACGCCCGCGCTCACCAGCACCCGCGCCCACTCCCTCAGCGTCCCCGCGCGCGCACGCACGCACGCACGCACGCAAGGTGCGTTGTGGCCTGGCGACGCCGACGAACCCGTTCGCGGGGGGCGTGCCCGCCGCGCCGGGGAGCAACGGTGGGGGCGCGTACGCGCCGTCCGTGGACTACAAGGGCAGCCCTGGCGGCACCATGGACGGCGGGTACCCCGACTCGCCACTCCCGGGCGCCTCCGCCGCGGACCTCAACCACCCCAACGGCAGCACTGCGAGCGGGTTCGTCCAGCGGGACGCGCTGCTGGCGAACAACGCGGTGGAGGAAGTGCCGTCGTCGCGCTCGCGGCGGGTATGACTGTTCCTCGTGTGGGCGATGACGTGGCCCGTGCCGACCGTACTGCTCAAGTGGCTCGGGCGCATGAAGCGGCCGGACGTGCGGCTCGCGTGGCGCGAGAAGCTCGCGATCTTCCTCCTGATCTTCCTCCTCAACGCGACCGTCGCGTTCTACATTATCGTCTTCGGGAAGCTGTTGTGCCCGAAATTCGACAAGGCGTGGGGGGTGAGCGAGGTGGGGGCGCATACGGCGACGGACAACTACTGGGTTGCGGTGCAGGGGGGCGTGTATGATATTACGGATTTTGTGCAGGGGGACCATAGTGATATTGCGAGCGAGACGAGTAATAGTCAGGATGTGCTGGAGACGTTGGCGGGGCAAGATTTGACTTATTATTTCCTTGTGCCGCTTGTTTTGGGTGCGTTCTCCTTCCTTGTCTTTGTCTTATCCCGCAGCGCACGAATGCTGATTACCTTCCTTTTCAGGTTGCCCGACGCTCGTGACCGACGGCTCGATGATGCTCACGTTCAAGAACTTTAGCGACGTCGAGCCCACGGCGGTGCACGTTAGCGGCCAGCTTGCGACGGTGTCGACCTCAGCGCTGCATCAGAGCAACTGGTACACCAACACGTTCCAGGCCAAGATGAAGAACTTTTACAAGGGGCCGTTGGTCTATACCAGCGGGACGTTGAAGGCGTACGCTGCCGATACGGGTATCGCCAAGTGCGTAAAATTCTCCTTCCTCTCCCGCCTATCAAAATAAAGGAATAAATACTGACGAACGCGGCGCAGGATCTGGGGCCAATACGGGCAGCGGATCTACGACCTCACGGACTACGTCAACACCATCTCGACGAACCTCAACAACGACAAATACGCCTTCCTCAACGACGACCTCGTGTCGGTGTTCAAGCAGCAGTCGGGGCAGGACATTACGAAGCCCTTGAACGTCGTGCTGGACAAGATGGACGCGGCGACAAGGGGGCTGAATATGGAGTGTCTGAATAACGTGTTTCATATCGGGGACCATGACTTCCGCAAGTCGGTACGGTGCTCAATACAGAATTATCTGCTTATCATCGCGTCGGCGATCATGATGGGGTCGATGGGGCTCAAGTGTGCGTCCTCCTGCTTGCGTTTTCGGAACCCAGTGCTGATGATCTTGTAGTCCTGGCGGCGCTGCAGCTGGGGAGCAAGACCAACCCGGAAATGCAGGACAAGTTCGTACTGTGCCAGGTCCCGTGCTACACCGAGGGCGAGGACTCGCTCTGGCGCACGATCGACTCGCTCGCGGCGCTCAACTACGACGACAAGCGCAAGCTCATCTTCATCATCTGCGACGGGAACGTCATCGGGAGCGGGAACGACCGCACCACGCCGAGGATTGTACTCGATATCTTGGGGATCGACCCGCAGCTGGATCCGGAGCCGTTGTTATTCAAGTCCGTCGGGGAGGGGTCAAAGGCGCTGAATTATGGAAAGGTGTATTCGGGGTTGTATGAATTCGAGGGGCATGTAGTGCCGTGAGTCTCTTCTTTATTTTACCACAGACAGAGGAGCTTACGGTGATTTAGGTACATGGTCGTGGTCAAGGTCGGGAAGCCGACCGAGCGGTCCAAGCCGGGTAATCGCGGCAAGCGGGATAGTCAAATCCTGCTGATGCATTATTTGAATCGCGTGCATTTTGACGCGCCCATGTCGCCGCTGGAACTCGAGATTTACCACCAGATGCGGAATGTTATTGGGATCGACCCGGCGTTTTACGAGTACATCTTTACCATCGACGCTGATACGGTGCGTTATGTCGACTTGTCTTTACACCAAACTGATGGAGTAAACAGACCGTCACGCCCGATTCGTTGAACCGACTGGTCGCGTCGGCTGCGGACGACTCAAGCTTCATCGGTATCTGCGGAGAGACCAAGCTGCAGAACGAGGAAGAGTCGTGGTGGACGATGATTCAGGTGTACGAGTACTACCTCTCGCACCATCTCTCCAAGGCCTTCGAGAGTCTCTTCGGCTCCGTCACCTGTCTTCCCGGGTGTTTCTCCCTCTACCGCATCCGCACCGCCGACAAGGGCCGCCCGATCATCATCTCGAACCGCGTCATCGACGAGTACGCCGAGCCCAACGTCGACACGCTGCACAAGAAGAACCTGTTCTCGCTCGGGGAGGATCGCTTCCTGACCACGCTCATGATGAAGCACTTCCCAACGTTCAAGACCAAGTTTTGCCCCGACGCGATCGCGCATACCATGGCGCCCGAGTCGTGGAAGGTTTTATTCTCACAACGGCGGTGGATCAACTCGACAGTGCACAATCTGTGCGAGCTGGTGCTCCTGCCTGAGCTGTTTGGGTTCTGCTGTTTCTCGATGCGGTTCTTTGTCTTTATCGATCTTTTGGGTACTTTGGTGCGTTTTTTCCCGCCAAAGTCTCTCTACTCGATGCTTACTTGTGTGGGTCTGTAGATTCTGCCTGCGACAGTTGTCTACGTGCGTCCTCTGCGCGACCCGGAAGTACTCGTTACTGATTTTTTACGTAGCTTGTGTATCTGGTTATCACGGTGGCTAAAACGGCTGCACCGTTCCCCACGATCGCCATCGTCATGATTGCGGTAACGTATGGTCTACAGGTACGAAGTCTTCCGTCGGTTTCCCGCTCGTTCGCTCAACGCGCCGCAGGCAATCATCTTCATCCTTAAGCGAGAGTTCATGTTGGTCGGATGGATGGTGGTGTACATTCTATCGTCTGTGATGTTCCTCTGTCTCCTTGGAAATATTTGCCGACGCCCCGCTTTTTCAGATATCCGGTTTACAGCTTCTTCTTGCCTGTCTATTCCTTCTGGTGAAAAGTTTGATGACTCGATGATCCCGCTCAAAAAGTTCAGCGGTAAGTTGCTTTTTTGAAGTCGTTGCTTGCTTTTAGCTCATACTTTTCTTCTAGAATACAAAGCTGAGGCATGGGAAACCGGCTCACACCACTCTGAGGAGACTGGGTACAGCGGCAAACCTCGTTCCCGCTCACGCGCTCCTCTATCGCAGCGCGGACCTGGATAGCGTGGGCAGTCGCTGTGTTCATATTCACAGGCATCTACTATAGCGCCACAAACCTTACCGGCCCAACCTTCTGCCCTTTGCTGCCCTCCACCGCCCTCTTATTTTGCCAGCCCGTGCGCCTCCCCCTCTGCCTCCGCCTCCATGGGGAACGTGAAGGCTGGCGCGGCCTACAGCGAGCACGAGCCGTGGTAGGAGTCAAGCATGCGCAGAGGACACCCAGGCGCCGAACCTCCTGCCGCTGCGGAAGCATGGAGGTCGACGGGGAGCCCGACACGATTGGCGGGGAGGGGAAGGTGGATACGGGGGTCGGATCTGCTTGCGCTGGGGAGTGGGAAGGAGATTGGGGAGGCGAGTAATAGTACGGGGAGTGGGGCTTTGGGAGGGTGAAGTCAGAGCGGGTAAAAATGTATCCATGTATGTACACCTTCAAGACAACGCCCACCTTTGGTTCCAATTACTTGTACCTGTCCTTTCTGTTCACATCTCCTATGGAAGGTGTTTTTCTACCCCACGCTAGGTACTTGAGGGCCAAAAATTAGACTTTTTAATCGAATTTCGCGTGATGACCAAGCTCGGCCCCACGGTCCGTTTCATCAATCTTCTTTGTTTCTTTCCTCCATGTCGGAGCCGCTTCCTGCTCGTACGGTCTTTCTCTCCAAGTCAGTCAAGCCACCAACGCATCTATAGTTTCCACAGAGCGGCCCCCCGGACCTATGGATATGGAGGTGGACTTAGTTACTGGTGCGTCTGCTGTTGGATAGGGTGTCGCTAGATCCTCATTCCCAACAGATAACCATGCCCAGCCCTTGAGCGCGCCGCCCGTCAGCAATACAGGGGACCCTTTTTTACCTTGTGAGTATCCCTGGCCCCTTTTTTGTCTTTGACTTACGGCCTACCAGACGATGTTCTCCATAGCATCTTCCACGAACATAAAGGAGCCTACTTTCTAGCCCCAGAAGACATGGTCAAGATGCAATTGGTCTCCAGAGGGTTCTCCGAAATATTTCGACCCTTGATTTACCGCCACGTCAATATGCGCTCCTTCGAAGCCGCAATCACCTTCTTCAAAACCATTTCCAGCCAACCGCGCCTCGCCGCCAGTGTGCGTACTCTGCAGTTGACGTTCAACGTCAATAGCATGGCAGACGCTGTCGACTCCGACACTTTCTCTGACTCCGACACTTCCTCTGACGACTGCCCCCCCTGCACGTTCTTCGTGCCAGCCGGACGAACCCACCTTCGCGATAATTCAAGATCAACTGACATCGTCATCCCCTACACCATTGTGGAGGACGATGTCCCAGACGAAAACCCCTACACCACCGCAGAGGGGGGGTCCTCTTCGTCGGCGACGGACGATCCCACGAATGAGGCTCCCCATGCCGACCCTGTCTTTGAGGAGGGCTCCCCTTGGGCGGTTGAATTCTGGGAGGGCTTCCGCTCCAGTCTGCCTTTACTGGTCAACCTGCAAACACTCAACCTCAGCTTTGACCACAGGGACCGTTTTTTTATTCGGCGGTTTATGGAATTCGGTGATTTACCCCATAAGTTGCCACCTTCAGTTTGTACCCTTCACCTCAAGCCGCTACCTGGAGATTATCATTTCCGGAATGATCAAGTGCGTTCTTTTTTTGCCGTGACCTTGGCTATTCCGAACCCAAAGCAGGACCTGCTCAGCAACACTTATTTCTGGGATGACGAGCAATGGCCCTACGAACTGCGCCACATCCCCCACATCCACCGATTCGTCCTCACCACCCCCACCTACGTCATCTGGCCGCCTGACAACGAGACCTATACAGACCATCTTCATGGATGGATGGGCCGAATTCGCCATACGAACTCTCAATTACGGGAGATTGTACTGAATTTTGGTTTCGGAGACGAAGGAGCTGTTGCCCGGACTGAAATAGATAAGGACCTCGAGGCGCTAGGAGAGAGCCTGTCTACTGTTGTGGAGCTGAAGCTCTTCAATAAAGGCCCCAAGGGTGTTGCCCCCCCCTTCTTCTACTCTAGACCTATAGGTGGATCTGTTGGAACTCAAGTCATCTGGCATCAGTTTGGACCTCGAAAGGCACGGAAAACCTGGAGCGAGGTAAGTTTCCGCTCAATATTAACCTCGGAGTATTCACTTCATTTTAGACGGCCATCTCGGCCAGTAAACATCAAACCAATCGTTCCGAATATTTCTTTGGTTGGGAGGGGCAGGATTATCTATATCCCTGGCTGTTGATTGACCCCGAAGAGCAGGCGGGCCAATTTTATCGCTCGCAAGAGTTCAACTGTGGCATTCCCGGCAATTTCCCTGTGTATTAATTTTTTTTACCTATCCAACGTGTTTTCTCCTGCATTTTCTGTTCACCGTTCTCCAATTTTTCACCACTGCAAAAAAAAAAAAACCAGGCGCATCAAGGTGTAAATGAACTCGATTAACACGTATGTCTTGGCTACTTTTTTTTCCCTCAACGATAACTGACTTTGCCTTTAGGGTTTTCGATGTCACGGTACTCATCAGCCATAAGTTTGAAGGCAGGGACATGAAGCACTTCCCCTTCACCGTCTTCACCAAGGGCTGCAAGCCCCACGCCTGTGTCCAGTACCCCGGGGAGGAAAAGAATTCCTACGTCTTTTTTTATCTTCTTTCATCTTCTTTCATATATACTGACTGGGAAGGAGCAGTCTCCTGAAGAGATCACGTCCATGGTCCTCCTCAAGATGAAGGAGACCGTAGAGTCGTACCTCGGCACCACCATCGACAATGCCGTCGTCACTGTCCCCGCCTACTTCAACGACTCGCAGCGTCAGGCCACCAAGGACACCGGCACCATCTCGGACATGAACGTTCTCCGAAGCATCAACGAGCCCACCGGCGCCGCCATCGCCTACGGTCTTGACAAAAAGGTCACTGGCAAGCGTAATGTCCTCGTCTTCGATCTTGGTGGAGGAGGGTATCTTCGAGGTCAAGGCCACTGTCGGCGACACTCCCTTGGGCGGTGAGGACTTTGACAACGGACTTGTCAACCGTGAGGACTTTGACAACCGACTTGTCAACCACTTCGCACAGGAGTTCAAGCGCAAGAACAAGAAGGGTATGTTTTATTTTATTGTGTGTTGGTTTCCGTCCGTTGCTAACTCTCTCTTCACTTAGATCTCTCCTCCAACCTGCCCGTGCTCCGTCGTCTCCGTACCGCTTGGGAGAGCGCCAAGGGCACCCTCTCCTCCGCCATGCAGACCTCCATCGAGATTGACTCCCTCTTCGAGGGTATCGACTTTACACCTCCCTCACCCGTGCCCCGTTCGAGGCGCTTCACCAGGACCTCTTCCACAGCACCCTTGAGCCCGTTGAGAAGGTCCTCCGGGACTCCAAGATCGACAAGATCAACGTCCATGAAATCATCCTCGTTGGTGGCTCCACCCGTATCCCCGTATCGTCAAGCTCGTGTCCGACTTCAACCCCCGACGAGCCTGTCACCTACGGCGTGTCCAGGCCACCGTCCTCTCCGGTGACACTTGGGGGAAGACCCAGGATCTCCTCCTCGACGTCGCTCCCCTCTCCCTTGGTATCGAGACCTCATCAAGCCCAACACCACCAAGCCGCCGACAAGATCAAGGTCGAGAGCGCCATCAACAAGACCATCAAGTGGCTCGACACGTCGCAGGAGGGAGGGCTCGAAGGAGGAGTACGAGGAGAAGCAGAAGGCGATGGAGGCCATTGCCAACCCCATCATGCAAAAATTGTATGGTGCTGGTGGTGCAGCTCCCGGTGTTTCCCCGGCCGTGGGTTCCCTGGCGGTGAAGCTGCCCCTGGTGGCTTCCCCGGTGCGTCGGAGGACAGTCCCAGGGTCGAGGAGGTCGACTAATCTTTCTCTTCCCCTCCCTTTACTCTGCCCTCGTCCGCTTGTCTCGACGGTCTCTTGGTGGGCGTATGACTTAAAATAATGACTACACACTTGTATAGCGCAGCTAGACAATCACATTTCTTCTGTATAATATTTTATTCAAGACGGGAAGACACCCGACGAGCGCCGATCCATCAGCAACCAACAATTGCGGTCACGTGGTGGGAACCAAACAAGTTCGAACTCAACAACTTCTTCTTTCTGACCGCCACCATGGCTGGGGACAAGAAGCCTAATGCAGCCAAGAAAGCAAAATCCACCTCCAACAACCCCCTGTCCTCCGCCCAGCAGAAAGCCAAGAAAGCGGCTCAGAGCCCGAAGAAAAAAGCTACCTCCAAAACGACCAATACGAAACCTAAAGCCTCCACCTCTAGGGACGCTTTAGAGGATAAAGGTGAACCATCATCCCTATAATTCACACCCTTTCTGAAACACACCAGAGAACGAGGAAGACTTACAGGGAAGGGGGCGTCGTGCGAAGAAAGACAGATTAGCCCAGCTTGAGCTGGACTCGGAGAAGATCGCGTCCAAGCCCCCCAAGAAACGCTCAATCTATGACGCAATTCTGGATGGGGAGGAAGAAAACGTCAACGCACCTCGGGCCAAAAAAAAAAACGTTCAAGTACGCTATTCCTGATATTTTGCCCTGTGCTTACTCTTCATAGATGCCCAAAGATCCCCCCCTCAGTCTCACCGCCCCTGTTCCCTCTAAAACAATACCACAGAAACTTACCCTCAAAATACCAGGGAAGCCCAGTTTGAACCCCGTAAATAAAGGTGGGCTCTGTTCCCCACGTAAAACATGTCCTGAACCACCAGAAGTCGCAGCCAAAGTGCCTACCGGTGTCAGTCGTGGACAATCTCCTGCACCTGTTCCTCAGACCACGAAGCCCGCAAAAGGCTCTTACCGGTCCCCTAGCCCTGACAGCAGCCCTCTTCCTCGGCGCCTTGTCCGCAAAAGCAAAACCTCCCAATATTCTGCCGCGTACTCCTCCGACGGTGGTTTGGATGTGAGTTTGGCTCCAGTAGGCTAAGCTACCGTACATTCGCTGACAGTAAATTGCAGAAATCACCTGCAGGTAAAGGAGGTAGAGCCCCGTCTGGTACGTTTATTATCCCTTGTAGAACATGTCCTGATTTGCCTCTAAGGGGACGAATATATGCCCAGCGCAGAAGATGTCTTTGGGACCAAAGGACTTCAAGAGGGTGGCGATGACATGGACATCTTTGGGCCTCAAGATAGTGGGGTCGGTGGCAACGCGATGGACTTTGAGCTAGGTGTGTTTCTCTTCAGCTCTGCCGGGATCGTTGGACTGCATTCTTTCAGGGGATGACAAGGACGGCTACCAGGCGCGCCGCTCCCAGGAGCCAGACCAGGGTCAGTGTTTTATCACCGTGACTGCTCACGCTACAAGTTGCTCTAGGCATAGAAGGTGGATCCGACAACAACGACAACAACGATGACGACGACGACGACGACGACGATGATGACGATGAAGACGACCAGGTTCAGGACCAGGACCAAGGGCACCAACCGGACCGCGATGAGGGAGACGATGAGGAAGACGAGGACCAGGACGAGGACGAGGACGAAGCCAATCGTAGGCTGGAAGTAATACGGCGTGAGCGCCAGGAGATTCAGGATAAAAGAGACCAGCGTCATGCAGAGGCAAAAAGTAAGCCAAAGTTCAAGCTAAAACCCCTGCTAACAGATTGACCCAGGGACCGACCGTGCTGCAAGTAACAACCACGAAGGCGAAGGGTCTCGTAAGTGTAAGCTACAGATAAAAAACGCAAATTGACTTTTCTTTCTCGCACAGGCTCTTCGGGAGGCAAAAAAAGTAAGCGACCTTGATACCCTCCCTCATTTGGTTTGATCTGAGCAGTCCCCTTAGGCGGGGGCGGTGGTAAGGGTGCCAAAGGTATGATTATACAAAATCTTCAACCTGTCGCTTAAGATTATCCAGGGGACGATGTACTGGAGAAACACAGGCGTGGCAACCGGGCTACACGGCCTCCCAACGCTGAGCAGCTCGCCCTTCATGCTCGCAGACAAGAGGGCCGCGGCGATGTTGAGGACCAAGGCGACAATGACGTTGAAGATGAGGACGATGAGGACGAGGATGATGACGACGAGGGTCAGAAGAAGACCAGAAAGACTCGTACCGCCAAGGAGAAGAGTTCCACGACAGAAGGTTTTTATCCGGGTCCCTGGAAGACGGTTGTGGGCATGATGAAGACTCGCACGTACTCTAACCTTTTACTCGGCGAATTCTTCCCTGACCGTGAGGAGTTCGACGCGAGGACGAAGACAAAATATATTGCCACCATCAAGCAGTGCGAACAAGGACACAAGCTATATCTTGAGCCGGGTACTTATCCTATTTTTCCTTTGTTTTCAGGCAAACGCTAACCGGAATATGAGGTATATGGGAGACGTATCAAGAGGACCTGATGCAAATCGCAAGTCTGTCTTTTTCAACACATTCCCAGCTAACCAATGTTTCAGATTTGGAACAACGTAGCCACCTTCCGCGGCCGTTGCAAGACAGCGGGCCAGAAGGCCATTGACGTACATTTCCGCGATGAACTTGTTCCTAACGTCACGGAGTTTTTCGGGGGCTTTGGACAGGGCGAGTATGAGCAGAAAGTGGCTGATAACGTGGCAAGCCTTATACATCGGGGGTACTTCCACACGAACGGAAAGGACGAAAAGGTAGGCCTTGTGAAATAATGATATATTGCTGACGACAATTAATAGGATAAAGTTAATAACTTCATGCACCCCGTCATCGGGGAATGTATTTACAATATATTGTACCACGGCAAGAAGGCCCCAACTACTGCTCTCCGCCAGAAAATCAAACGCTACGAGGCTGAAATCGTAGCAGTTGCCGTTGTTTCTGTATTGTTGCATCCTCTTTCTCACCTAACCTTGCTTATACCTTTCCAGGTTCGTGGCGCCTTGGATAATTACACCACGGGCACATTCTTGTCCCCCGAATTCAATGAGGCTCGTTACCGGCCCCTATACGACCGAACGCTCAGCCTGATCGACAAGGCTTTGAACCATGAAGATCATGGCACAAAGATGAGAGCGCAATGGGCTGAGTGGATGCAGGAGCATTCGCTCCGCGGCGGGAAGAAGAACCCAACGGTGGCTACGGCTGAAGACATGGACATCTCATTGTAATCGATCTTGCCCTACGTTAGTGTCGTCCTCTTTATAGTATATTTTATCGCCTATATTTTATGGTCATTGTAGTATATTTTATCCTCGTTGTAGTATATTTTATTGCCAATTATTTCTTGATTCACGCAACGGTGCGAACTGGCTGGCTGGAAACTGGCTGTAATATAGCCACCCATCGAGTAGTAGTCAACCCTATAGCCTTGGTACACCCAACTACACCCCAACTACACAGGGTTACCTAGGGCGCCTGCCAAACTACGTAGCGCTATGTAGCGCGCCTAGGCAACTAGGTAGCGCTACGTAGCGCTACCTAGCTGCCTGGGCACTACATAGCCGCCGAGGGAATTACGTAGCGCTACGTAATCGGGACCTAACTACAGTCGCTACAGTAGCTACAGGCCCTACGTAGCCCTACGTAGCCGACCCAGGGTTTGCTGATGCCGTTCCGCAGCAAGTAAGTTCAGGTGTCTGCCTAGACTCGTTACCAGTCTGCGCTACCGCAAAGGAAGGTGATATGAGGTTGTTTGCCGTACGGCAAACAACCTCACCCTCTCCTTTGCCGTAGCGCAGACTGGTTACGAGTCTAGTGTCTGCCCATCAACTATCGCATTATCAATCGCTGATGAACTTCCCGGAATGTCCATTCCGCCGCCAGTTCGTTTCAAGTTCGTTCAGGTGTTTGGTTCCGGGTTGAGACTCATGACTGAAACGCACGCCGCGGCAGAGGACACGGAAACGTGACTCCGACGCTTCGTTAAAAGGTCGCCAGTTCGACTTGAAAAAATCATTCTTTTTACCTCCAAAAGATGCAGTTCTCTCTCTCCTTCGTTGCCTTTGTCCTCCTCTCCACCGTCGCTGCGTTGCCCCAGGACACCGCCATCCAGACCATTGCCCCGGGCGCCACGCCGCCCAAGGACACCATCTATTACATCCCCACCCCCGCCCACGTTGTTGCCGATCGCAATGCCCGGAATGCGCACCGCCAACTCCACCACCTCGTTGGCCAAGCGCGCAGTCCACTGTGTAGCCAATAACGTTGTGTTTGGTGATGCCATAAATGTCGGGACGTACATTCAGGGCTTGGGGAACAACGACTGTATTCAGTCCGACGGCGGAGGTTCCTTCTGCACCCAGATGGCATGCTACAACACGGCGTGTGGTACGTTCTTCCGTTTTCACTCGGGGTGTATTCTGATTGGCAAGTGTACAGTTGATATCTGCGGCCCATTCGACGACTCCGCCGCCTGCGGGGATGCGGGTAACGGCCTCCTTGACGTGGCTCACAGCTGCCAGTACGGCGCCGGCGTCACGGGGGGGTGGTGCGATGGCCCGACGAACCCCAACTACGGCGCGCTCAGCTTCGGTTACTACCACTCATAATCTACCACTTATAATCAATTATGGCACGGTCACCCAACTTGACCAGCGTAGCCACGAGTGAAATAAAATGATGCCCTTAGTTGCTCTTCTTGTCCAAGTGAACAGTCGATTCTACCAATCTCCTACCAATCTCGCAGTCTGGGTTGGGAGATCGATTCCCACATCAAGAAGTTGGTCGAAGGCTGGCCGTAAACGGTGTATATTTTCACGCTGTTGTACTCTTGTCTCTACGTGTCCTGTTATTGATTGTGTTCGGTTCGCGTTCCCACGGTTCATTTTTGTCAAGCACTGCCACTGTAGCGGGATATTGAGGGACGGAACATTGGCGTTGCTCAGCCCTTCACGGCATGATTTTTTGATCGTCGGCTCGGACTACGAAAGGAAAACAGAAAAAAAAACAGTGTAGCTGTCAAGATTCGCCCAGCAATAATTATTAGTCTTCGTCCAGCAGGCTGGGATCACATTGTTCAAAGTTTAGCCCTCAACGCTGTGCTATCCATACGGTTTCCCTCATCGTCTTGCTCCTTAACCCGCAGATCCGGGAAAGCGTTAGGCATGATTCGTCGCGGCGTGGTGCCGGGGACCAAGGTATACTTGCTAAAATCTGTGACACCTTCATGCTCACGCAGGAAGTCTTCATCGAGTAACGTCTTGCCGTTGACGTCCTTGTGTGGGGAGCGGAGGATGGCGAGGACGGCATCTGACGGTCGTCAGTGGCTGATAAGATTAATGTGGCCGGGCATACCGGAAAAGATAGTGGGTTTGCGGAGCTGACTTCTGTCCGTCTGCGGGTTTTGTGTCGCGGCGGATTCAACAGCCTGTTACGCGCGTCAGTCGGCATCATGGGCTGGGGTACGAAGAGATAACTTACCGCTGCCGGCCACAGACTCGTAATCGCGACCTCCTTCCTCCCCTCCCGCTCCAAATCCATTGCGTAACCAATCGTCAGCGCACTCATCCCGAACTTCCCCATTGCATACGCCGTCTTTCCCCTCAAAAACCTGCTATAGATGGGCGGTGAAATCACCACAACCCTTCCTCGCCCCTTCCCGCCAGCTCCCTCATTCCGGTAAAAATGCGGCAATGAAGCCTGGAGCGCCCCATACAAGCCCTCCGGATTGACCCTTTGCATGAGCTGGAATCGCTTCATAGGGGTCTTCTCCACGCTGGACCACCATATTGCCCCGCTGTTGTAGACTAGCACGTCCAGTCTCTTGTACTTCGCAACGGTTTGGTCGACCAAGGATTGGATCTCTGCAAAGTCGCGGACATCGACTTGGACGGGTGTGGCATCTCCGCCGGCTTCGAGGATTTCGCGGGCGACTGTGTTGATTGTTGAGGCCGAGCTGTTGGGGTCTGGAGGAAAGGGGAAGCATTTGCTAGCGTCCGAAGTGGTTTTTGCTGCGACGACGACTGTAGGTTTAGTTTGGTGAGAGTTTGACCTGACGCATCATGGTTTTCACTCGCCAGCGTATCCGTTCTTCGCCAGGTCAATGGCGATTTGTCTGCCAATCCCGCGCGATGCTCCAACCACGAGAGCAACTTGCTTATCCGCAGCCATGCGTTAACGACTGTGAAGGGAGGACGAATAACCAACAAGCAGAGTCTAGTAGCTTTATTTGAACATCGAGGTTCGGGAGCAAGCCCGAGGGAGATTGGTAAACTCATCACGGTGAGCTGATCCGAACCGGCAACCGTGTCTACCGGCCGGCGTTCCCGCGGTTCACTTTTCAACATCCATCAAACATCCATTCAGAATACGCTGAGCTGAGACCTGTACAACACTGTATCCGCCATTGTCGGAAGTCTTAGAGTCTCAAACAGGTAGCTGAACAGTTTACTGAGTGACTGCACGACGTTGATGTGAAAGCCAGCGCCTTGGTTCAAAGTTGAAAGTTCAGAAGGCTGCTCGAGGTTTAAGTTCCATATTGAATCATACGAGCTCAGCGAAATATTGCACCCTCGAGAACGACTGAATAAAATGAGAGGGTAGATCGAACGCTCGCGGCAGCAAGCGGGTCGGGTATCAGCCCGACGAGGTCCGATCAGTTTCAACTTGTTCCAAACTTCCATGTACTTCGCTCCTGCTGCCGGTTGGCTCTGTCCATGCACTAACGCTCGATATTTCTGCCACTTCACCAGACTATCTCAGTACTTTCAAGTCAACTGCCGCCAGCCGTAACTCGAACTTGACCGACTTTTGCCCCCCGCTGGGCGACCTGGGTCTCACTCAGATCGAGCGAAGTATACTTCCTTCATTTATTCATTGCTAAGACATGCGGCTACTTGGCGGATGGAAATCTCAATCCTTGCTCCGAGAGCCCCTGGTGCACTATAAATGCAGCCCAAATTTCCACTGAGCTCAACGCACTCCCCGCCCTCGTCCCTCACTCATAGAGCTGCTCAACATCATGGTTTTCGCGACTTCTTTTGTCTCTGCTGCCTTGATGTTTGCCAGCGTCCACGCCCTTCCCCAGTACGTGTTCATCTCATCGGCTGTTGCTGAACGTCGCTTACGCCTGTTGCACAGACCTGAAGGTCATGCGCTGACGAAACGCAATAATGCAGTAACCACTTGCAATCCCGGTTCATACTACTCCACCGCAATGGTTTGCGTTGTTTGCCCTGCGGGGAGTACATGCGACGGGACGTCTGGTACAGCTCAACCATGCACATCTGGTTATTATCAGCCCAGTGCGACTCACCTTTATTCTTTTGTTGAAACTCTAATTTACACTCTTACTCAGACAAAAACTCTACCTCCTGCCTTCCTTCCCCGGCGGGCTACTACACGAACCAAGCGGGCTCTACTCAGGCCACTGCTTGCTCGCCTGGTTCCTACGAGCCTGGTGGGTTTATTTCCTTCACACGAAATCTCCAATTGACGGGGGGTTTTCTGCAGTCACCAAATCTAGCTCCTGCCTGATTGCGCCAGCCGGCTACTATACAAACCAAAAGGCTGCTACAGCGCCCATTGCATGCCCTACCGGTTCTTACCAGCCCAGTGCATATTAATTTCACTTGTACTAGGAGTCCGATTGACATTTCATTCCAGGCCGTAACTCGACCGCGTGCATTGGTACCCCAGCGGGCTTTTACACGAACCAGAGAGGCTCTGCCGCAGCCATTCCCTGCCCTGCCGGTTCTTACCAGTCGAGTCCGTATTGATTTCCGTACAAAAATTCCTATTGACTTGGTCCATTTCAGACAAAAACTCCACCTCCTGTACTGCTGCTCAGGCTGGCTACTATACGAACGCTGGAGCTATCCAGGCTGTCGCCTGCTCTCCCGGTTCTTACCAACCCAGTGCGTTCTCATCTTTTCTCGCACGCAAAATCTCACTGACATGCTTTCACGTAGGCACTAACTCCCCCTCCTGTCTTCTTGCCCCGGCCGGTTACTATACGAACAAAAAGGCCGCTACGGCGACTACTGCATGCTCTCCCGGTTCATATCAGCCCAGTGCGTTCTCATACTCTTTTGCCATATTTTCTTCCATCTGACATGTATGTATCATTCTAGATAAAAACTCCACCGCTTGCCTTGTTACCCCGGCCGGCTCCTACACGAATCTAAAAGGCTCTGCACAGGCGACGCGATGCCCTGCCGGGTCCTACCAGCCCAGTGCGTATCAACCTCTTCGCACAAAAAGTTCTTATTGACACGGCCGCTCCAGACAAAGGCTCTACCTCCTGTATTTCTACCAACACCGGTTATTTCACCAATACTACTGGTTCCACCTCCGCTGTTGCCTGTCCTCCCGGCCATTATACTAGCAGCAACGGCTCGCCCACCGCTACGCCTTGCCCTCCAGGAACCTATCAGCCATGTACGTTCCTCATTTCTTTGTCCATTTGTAGGATTTGTGTGCTCATTTCAACTCCTTAGATTCCGCTCAGAACTTCTGCTATGGCGCACCTTCCGGTCGCTTCCAGTCCATGTGCGCGCCCTCCCTTATCTCTCTTTATTTATTTTTCTGACGCCCTTCCCAGGGCTGGTCAAGCGGGTGTGTGCGGCACTTGCTGTGGATGGGCGGCACCCCTGGTCAACAACAACATCAACCCAGTCAACTGCACCGGCGGAAAGCCCAACGCATACCCCAGCTCTGGGGATGGGTGTATTTCGACGGCTGTCAGTTGTGTGCACACCAAGACCTGTGTCCAGTCTGCCAACGGGACGTGCCGTGAGTACCCTCTTGTGCCCCTTCTCCTCCTTCTCCTGACAATTTTTTTAGCCGCTGCCACCTTCACCTGAGAACATGATGTTCTCTCCAAGTTATAGTTGCGCCGGCTGGGTTGAACATTGCTGAAGAAACGAACAATCGAACTCTCTTGTATACTTTTACCGCTTCCGCTTGTGCTCATACTCGTTTCGTTCTTGTACTACTACACATCTCATTTGATCCTACATGCTTTGTACTAGCTCGCGAATATCGTTATGTTTCTGTTTGAATGGTAGAGAACTCTCATGCACAGGGGCTTGTTGAAAACGGAACACGATCATTGATTGGACATCATGATTGAAACTTCCGGCCGCGGCCCGAACTGCCTCTGACCTTTTCATTCACCCCGAGTCTGGAGAAATTTGGCAAAATCTCAACGCGGAGCGATTTCAATGAGGTTCTGCACCGGCGTCGTGGATCTTGGCGGCGGCCATAGGATAAATGCCCCCTACGGCCAACGACTTCATTGGGTTTCTTTTCTGGCGGGCCCTTTACCAAGGAGAAGACGGGCATCTACTCTCGATGAACTCAAGACCCCGAATCTACGTGGCCATCCTCGCTGCGCACCTCACCTCCGGTCAAAGAGCACCCTCCCCCGACATGCTGGGACTGATGGTGTACTGAATCCATGCTGAGCCTGGGTTCCGACGAGATACTTGAACAGCTCTTGCCGCCGGTTTCCCTCCGCCTGGGAGGGTCGGTAAGTCAGACCTTTTGTCGACTCTTGCCTTGCCGTGCGTCCTAAACGACGTCAGTGAAATAGAGACTGACTCGGATTCTCTGGACGCCGTAGTTGCGATGTCACACATAGTAGACTGGCCGTTCCGGGCCCTCCTCTGCTGTCTGCTGTGCGCTGGGCTTCAGCCGTCGCTCAAGCTGTCCCAAAACGGTGCTCTGCGCCATCTTCCGCGTTACTTCCACGCCGAACCTGTTCGCAGTAATATTCTGACCTCAACTGAGGGCTTATCTGAGCTCCTGGGTTCCTATCTTTTTCTCCTTCAAATACCTTTATGGTAACAAAATCGCTGCTTGTATAATTACTCCCCCGGACAATAAAAATTCGCGTAGAGGATGATCCGGTCCATTAAGGCTGTGTTCTCGGACGCGCTTCTTTGGCTTGTTGACGCAAAAATCCATTTCGGGTGAGCGCGGTTGTAACCCTTTTGGGCAGATCCACGTGAGAAGCGGCGCGGCAACAAAAGACTTACCCAACTTTGTACCGCTACCACCACCATATACCAGCTCAACCCGCACATTTCGCTACGACCACCGGATTCCACGTTGTATATTAATTCTGACGCGCCGACGACCGCGACGCGCTTGGGCCACTGGTTCTACCAACTTTTTTTTCAAGCGGAATGCCTATCCCTACGTCGCAGAGACACAGTAGACCGAATAGTCCTCCAACTAGCGCCACAGACTCGACAACCACCCCGCTGCGTGCGCGGCTTTCTAGCGTGTTCAATACCCCGTCGTCAGCATACTCGCCGACAGTCACCGCGGGCGCGCAGGGGCAAAAAACGAATGTAGTGACGCGTGTAGCCATCGAGGGCAAGGCGAAGCACGGCGAGGATGGTGCAGGTATCAGGATGTACCTCAAGGTGAGGCGAATTTGGACTACCCGCGACGTAGTTAATTTTTTTGGTGGCAGATTGCCTTGCCATTCGACAGTGTCCCGGGATCCACTATTCCATTGTTTCCCGGTCAGTCCCTCCGCTTTTTTCATTCCACGCCGTTGACTCTCGTGCAGAGGAAAGCGTCAAGGTTCTCTCCTCCCAAGTTCATCCACTGGACAGCAATTCCGCGCCCTACGATTTCTCGTCCGACTTGTCGCCATTGCTGCATCATGCAGCACGAGCACTCAACCGTACGTTACAAACCTCTTTCTCTGCGCTAAATCTCAAGTCCATGCAGTCCCTAGCCGCTCGTCAGAGTCCTTCGACGCCGCCTTTGGACTCTCGCCCCCTGCTCCAAACGCCTCGGTCGCCGGCTCCGTTCGATCTAACAAGTCCAACGGGTCCTCAACCTCCAGCAGGAGCGCCACGCCGCCCGTGGATAGCAAATACACCGGCCACATCCTCGTCAGCGGCTACCACATCTCGTATGTACTCCCCAAGGCCTTCCCGACGCGCTACCAGGACAGCGATCACTACTCCCGTTCTACGGGCAGTGTCCGACGGTCCTCCATCATCGAGCGCAATACCGTGCAGTTCATGGCCGCCATTGACATGTTCGTGCCCTACTCGTCGCGTCCCCCGCGCTCCCCCTATCTGCTCTCCATCCCAACCCCGCGCTGCCTGCACAACAACGTGCGGCTGCGTATCTTTCCACCAACGGCCGCCTCTGCGTCATTCGCGTCGCTTTCCTCTGCGGACGAGGACGGCGGCGCGTGGGACCTCACCTCGGACCCGCACGTCACCCGTGCGACGTCTTCGCGTCAGTCGCGCGCCGGCACGTACTCGTATGGTAACGTCGCCGATGACGAGTCGAGCGACTCGTCGACTGCAGGCTTCTCGGACGGATGTGGGATTCAGGGCACGTTCCCGAGTGCGGAGCGTATCCGTGTACGTTGGGCGAAGCCGACGAAAGTCGTTGGCGGCGGCGGAGATGGGCGGCGGCGCGTCGGTGTCAAAGACGTGCGCGGAGAGATGACGTGTACCGTGCTGGGCAAGATGTTGAATCCGGAGCACCAGCGCGAAGGGGTGCTGATGCATGTTGACTACAAGGGAACGTGCAAGGGCGTGTGGTTCCCTGGGGTCGCGACGATGCTTGGAATGGACGTTAGCTTGGAGGCCAAGAACTCGGATCTCTCGTGGGTTCCCGGGCACCTCAACGACTGGGAGATTGGGGGAGGCGCAGGGTACACGGGATACGACGTCGGAGCGTCGCCGAGACCCGAGGGCATGTCGAGGCACGATTCCCTGGACTCCAACTATTCCAACGCGCCCCAAATATTTCTCGGGGCGGAACGAGGATTATCTCGGCAAAGCTCGGCGTCTTCGTCGGCGTCTCTGCTCCGGGGACCTCTCCCTGTCACCAACGTCCCCGAATACTCTTTCGAAGGCACAGCTCCATCCTCCTCCATCTCCGCTTCGCAGACGACTTCGATCGAGTCTTCCGTTGGCTCGTTGCCAACGTCGTCTGCGCCCTCAATGAACCAGGCTCCCCGGCCGCCAGGAGTTCCAGTAACAATACACGTTAACATGAATGAGCTGACGCTCCCCGCGGGCAAAAACTCCTTCCCGTTCTGGATTTCCGGAACTGTGCTCGTTACACCGCGTCCCCGAGCGACACCCCCATCCGCATCGCGTAGCGCCTCGCCGGTACGCGGAGAGGGCGAACCCGACGCCCAAACGCCGCTCGCCCCGATCGACCCCGACTCGATCATCATCCCTCGTTTCACCGTTCTCGCGGCCGACAATGAGTCCGTCACTGTCATCGTGCGCAACGACGTTGACGCCAACGCGCCTGCCACCGTCGAGGTATTCGCTGGCGACGCGCACCAACGCGCACCCGCCTCGAGCAAGACCGTGCTTCAGCGCGGGGACTACACCAAATGCGGCGAGCGCGCGCGCATCGTTGTGAAGCCCGCGATTCCGTTTGTCTCGACGCCAAATGGTGTTGCGACGAGTGCGAACGGAAGACTGCATCCGCCTAGCCGGCCGCGCACGCCGAGCAGCGTGCAGACATCGCGCGACCGGGTGCCCTCGACGTCGGCTGCCCGCGCGATGGCGGTGTTGGGGATGGCGCCTGCGCGGCCGAAGCGCGACGGCGCGCTGATGATTCCGAGTGTGGTGGCGGTGGTGACGCCGCTCGTGGTGATGCCAGATGACGCGGGGAGCCCGTTGGCGGCGGTACCGGCTGCGTATGCCGTGCGCGTTTCCCTTGCGGCGCCCGTGGATGCGGACTCGGACTGGCTTGAGTTCGGACTCGCGAAACATGGCGCGAGCGGGTCTTCGGGTGTCGGTGGGCCGCCGAAGGTGGACATTGTGAGTGTGAGCGTGGACGACGTGCCGGTGTTGTACGAGACGACCGTCGCCGTGAAGCAAGAGGAATCGGGCGTTGAACTGCCGTTTGAGCAGATGAGCGGCCAGGAGTGGGTTAGCTGGGTCAAACTGCGTGTAGGGGCGGCCGGCGGCGGGCGCGTGGTAGTTGACTACGTGGTCAAGGATGTCAATGGGCAACCCGCCGACAAGAAGGGGAAGATGAAGGCAAAGGACCGTACGCAATTCGATGTG
Organism: Mycena metata; assembly: GCA_029378385.1. Lineage (NCBI taxonomy): Eukaryota > Fungi > Basidiomycota > Agaricomycetes > Agaricales > Mycenaceae > Mycena > Mycena metata. The sequence continues at coordinate 622,652 of JARKIB010000023.1, forward strand.
TATCTGCCTTCCTTCGGCATCCCTGTGGGCCGGTTGGAGGTCAATATCGATGGTATTTCAGGCAAGTCCCTTCTCCTTTCGCTTCTACTCCTCGTTTAACGCTGCTTTAGGTCTGGAAATATCGTCTTTACGATCCAATTTCGCCCACAATCAATACGTGAGATCTGGACGACGGCTCCTCCATTATTCTCTGCAGGCCTTCTTCTACCCCCATATCTCATTGGATATCCGGTTACACCCCCAGCAGTACAACCTGCACCCCTTCTCCCCCGTGTCGACGAGTTTCGGGCAGCTAACGATACTCCTCGTGTCGTGGGTTATCCTCATCCTTGGATCCGTATACCTCGTCCGACTAAATTCGGCGGTGACCGAACTCTCGCGTTCCCTCGAAGGGTATGCGATGTCCGCAGGTCCGTCATGGACCAACGCCCCCGAGGCAGTCACTATTACCGCCACTGCCTATCAGGCAAGTCGATGGCAGTGGTTCAACACTGACACCAAATCGGAATCGGACACTCCCTCGGAGTCAATACAAGAACCCGGTCCGAGTAGCACTTTCTCGGTGGCCCTGACGTCCCCACCCCCACCGGCCCCCGTAGAGACACCGCAGATTATTCCACCCCTCGCCGACGACTCCTCGAGCTCAGTCGCCCTCTTTCAGCCGTTCAACTTTAACTTTTCAAACATAAGCTGGCCCGAGATAGACATGGATCTGGCACTAGAAAAACTGTTCCTCGGAGCGGAGAAGCTATGGCAGTTGATGCGGAAAATATACCACTATCCTTTGGATCCTACTTGATATGATATAACGACATGTAACGAGATTTTAGATTGGATTGTAATTAGGTGTATATGTTTATGATTAAAGTATAACGACGGAGAACAGCGTTTTAACTCGGCTCAGTCGACCGGTAAAGATTTCCAGGAGGCCAAAGAAATTCCCGACCCGATTGTGAGGAATATTGAATGCTCCCAGACACTGCATTCTCTGGGCTCGAGGCGGCAGATACTGGGATCGAGGGACCTAGGCGGGAAGACAGAGGGCCTTTGAGCTCAGGGAACGGGGTGAGAAGCTGAATCATAGACCAATGAGAACGTGGGTCTGCAAAGCAACAGGATGCAGGCGGAAAGGTATGAAGAAATGGACGAAAAAGACGAAAAAGAGGCAAAAAGACGACACTGGCATGACTCGAACATGCGCCCACAAAGTGGAACAGATTGTACAATTCGAATCTGTCGCGTTAACCACTCCGCCACAGTGCCTGTTGTCGAGAGTAGAAAGTAATGAGTCATCAAGTTAAAGACGAGAGAAAACCGGAACCTTCCTAATTAGGATTTTGGTGGTTAGTTGCCCGATTGGCTGGCCTTCCTTCTCTGCATATCACCTCTTGACTACGCCGTGGACAGGTTACCCCGTGGGCCTCAGCTGTGTATGCAGCATAGGTAGTGTTCTAATTCGTAACATTCGTAACACACGCTTACTGACGTTCGAGAGCAGGCAGAATAAATAGCGCCTAAACTAAGGGTGGAATTTGACCTGGAGCCACTGGCAGCCTAAGAACTTAGAATCCCGTGCACCACAGCGACAAGATAGTTACTTGGCCTGTGGGCGCGACGCGGTTTACCGTCAAGATACCTGAACGGGACCCTCATGGACAAGGCTTGTGTACTTTAGCAGTCGGGTTCAATCCAGCAACGGTCCAAAGCTGGGGATAGGGACCAGGACCCATCATCATAGGGTAGCGTCTTCAGACACACCCAGTGCCGCAGTCGACGGGCAGGCCTCCTACTTTGTGACTGTTTTATACACATGAAGCGGCGTCGTCTTCCATATGTACATGCTAATCTTTCAGATCGTGTTCTATCTTCTTATATTCTCGCTTGACCGCGTTGACGATCTGCTCGGATTTCGACTCCTCGTGAGGGAGGTGCTCTCGCACGAAATCTGCTGCTTTCAGAGAGTGAACAAACCAGCTCGGAACTAGGAGCATTATCACCAACCTTTCTCAAAAGCATCTAGGATGCGATGTATGTTAAATCTCATGTCCTCACGGCGAAAAACATCTACGAACCTTCTTTCTTCTCGCCTCCGCGAAGCGCACCGCTGATCTTCCGCACCAGCCCAGACACAGGGCCCTCGTCCTTCTTCTCCTCCGGGCGCAGAGCCCCGCTCAGCTTGTGTACTAGCCCATGCTCCGGGTTCTGCGGTTCTGGATGAGAGATGCCCAGGCCAACTCCTAGTGCACTGATCTTCTCCGTCAGACGCCCAGTCGCCAGCGGGGTAGGGGCGTCATGGTGGTGGTGCGAGAGGATACCCGCAGGTTTGGGCGCGAGCGGGGGCGGTGGCGGGACGAGGCCCATTTTCTCAAGCAACCCCTCGTGTGGTGGGGGCGGTGGCGGCGTCACCCAGCCCGCCCTCTGGAGGAACCTTTCATGCGGCTGCTCTTGGTGCTCCTGCCGCATTTTCTCCAGCATGCCCTCGTGTTTTGGGGGCAGCGGCGGCGGCGGAGGATCGTTGTGCTCAAGCCCCAGCTTCTCGAGTACACCCTTGTGTTCGGGGCCGGCAGGGGGCGGTGGTGGGAGAGAGTCGTGAGACAGCCCGAGCTTCTCGAGTACACCTTCGTGTTTCGGTGGACTTGGCGTCACAGGCGCTGAGGCGAGAGCAGGATGCCCAACACCGATTTTGTCGAAAATACTTTCGTGCTTGGGAAGAACCGGTGCAGGCACAGGTACAAGAGCTGGGTGCTCGAGACCAAGTTTTTCGAGAATTCCTTCGTGTTTTGCAGGAGGCGGGACAACGGGCGCTGGAGGAGGATGCGGTTTTTCTAGCCCCAATTTCTCAAGAACTCCCTCGTGCCGCGCAGGAACTGGGGCCGAAACTGGCGGCGGAGCATCATGTTGCTCTACGCCAAGTTTTTCGAGGATTCCGTGGTGCTTAGGAACCATGGGCGGAGGAGGAGGCGGCGGCGAGGCAGCGTGATGGTGTTCCAGCCCAAGTTTCTCCAGCACCCCTTCGTGTTGGGGGACGAGCGGTGGAGGCGGCGGGGGCGGAGCAGCAACATGTCCATGTCCCAGCCCAACCCTTTCCAGGAACCCTTCGGGCTTCGGGGGTAATGTCGGGGGTGGGGGCGGGGCCGGTATCTCGTGTGTGGTGAATCGGTCAAAGATGCTCTCGTGCGTTGGCGGGGTAGGGAGCGGTGCCGCTGGAGGGAGCGACGTTCCATGTTCCTCGCGTTCTATGCCCATAGAGCGACTGATTTTATCTAATAGTCCCTCGGGGGGCGGCGGAGGGGTAACAACTTTCTCCAACAGCGATTCGTGGTGTTGTGCATGAGCCCCGTCTTTGGAGGATGGGCTCTTGGCCGGTTTCTCGTGCTTGTTATGAGGTTTCAAAAGGTCCATGGTGAAGGTATGAGGTCAACGTTGAACAACCCTTTCGCACAATAGTCAACACAGCCCCACAGTACATTTTCGAGCGCCCAGGAACAGCGATAAGCGGCCACTAGATTCATTGAGTTGGCTACAACCGGCCATACCCATAGTCCGATTTTATTCCCGAACGCGCGAAGCGGGATGACGGGAAAAGAACAGAAATTCTGAGTTGCCTTATTGGGCCAACGGCTCTGCCAATCACGACCACACTTATCGGCACAGCATTCCCTCTTAGCCATGTCCACAACTCCAAAACCTCCTTCAAGCGAAGATATTCTCGGACAAAAGGTACTTTTCAATCCTTATATTCCTATTCCCGCTCATTTCGACGCGCAGTATGACCGTTGTTGTGCGTAGCAGTGTGCAGGCCGATTTGTCCCGCTTGACTGACTTCGGACCATTTAGTGGCCGATTTCCTCGTCAAAGCGTACGTTCCAGCCGTTATATCTCCTCGCACAGAGATCTAACATTACCGGGAAAAGTGGTGTAGGCTTCAGCGCTGGCGTCGTGCTATCCGTTGTACTATTCAAACGTCGGTCGTTTCCGTCTTATCCACGCGACTCGGAATAACTCGGGTTCTCTCAACCAGGCCGCACATGGCCAATTGCACTCTCGACGGGTTTTGGCGCCGGTATCGCGTACGCCGACTGCGACCGGTCGTTCAATCCTGCCCGGATACCCGGCACACGGATCATCTCCCAGCTTTCGAATGCGGAAGGAAAATAGCCCGGACATTGGAACGAACGAGACTCTGGTCGGATACTCCTCCACTCTCTGGTCGTACACGGCTGGCCATGTATATACAACACGATGCCATCCCGCGCTTCGAAATAATAATAGAGGCTTCCTCGCCGCACGCACGAACGACTTGATATCTGCTGAAACCTCAGCTACGAAGAACGCTCAACGTCCAAAACAACCTTGGAAAGTGTCTATGGAGACGTAACAAAGATATTCAAAGGAGTGTCGTTGCTTCAACAAAAAGTATTAAAAAAAAGTCGCATTCCCTCTACCCCATCTCCAGCGCCCATGTCCCGGTGCGCTGGTACACCCCAAACATGGGTTGGGGCCCGTCATGCGTGCTGAACTCTAACCGGACCGCGGTCTCTTCCATGAACAGCTCGCGCGGGTCCTCTGTCATTGGATTGTCTGGATACGAGGGATACAACGCGGCAACGAGTGTGAGGGGATCCGTAAGGCGCTGCTGCCCCAGTTGCACAGCGCAGGTCGTCTTGTGGCCGGGTCTGCGGAATAGCTGCGAGCGGAAGCGTGCCGCCCAGATGTATATAACGGCGGCGGTGAGGGAGTATGCGTATAGGATAGAAAGGTAGAGGATGACGGGAACGAGTGGGTATCGTCCAAGGAGAGCGGCTTGCTGCTGTGGGTTACTTTCTAACAAAGGAGCCTGCTGGAGCGTCCCAGTGAAGAGCGCAAGCGCGACGCGGCCGAGCTCCTGGTTCAGCGCGCCAACTGCACTCGATATGTTTTGTTCAGCTAGCATTGTCGTCTGACGAAACATCAGACAGGCCTAGGTACGGGAAAGGGAAAACAACGAACCTGGAGGTCGGACAGCAATCGGATATTGCCCAGCTGCGAGAGGAGGCCGCGTTGCATGATATTGGAAAAATCAGGGCTGGCGAGGACAGGCTCTCCCACAATACCGTACAATCCATCTTGTTGGCGAAGAGTGAGATTGTAGAACGTTAAATCACACGACGCCCAGGCTAAGATATTGCCGTTGTTCGTCCCAACCGCCGCCGGATTCTGTGACGCCATTGACCCATTTGCACTCCATTGCAGCTGCACCAGCACCGTCTGCGGATTCGAGGTCGTAACTCCGACGGGCGCAAGCATGGTCGCGAGCTGCGAGGTGGAGCTGGCACTGGCGACGCTGCTGGTCGCGCTCGCGCTCGCACTTGAATTCGCACGGGCACTGGCAGTGGTACTGGCGCTCGTGCTCGTAGTGCTCGGACTGTCTGTCAACGGAAACGCGGAGCACTCGATAGGCTGCGGAACAGTGCTAGTACAGCTCGGCGTCAGGCTCGAGCACTGGGCTTTGATTCCGAAGGAAGGCGCTTCAAAGGTGACGAATGGATTCGCCGACTTTGAGACGACGACGGCCATGTCAGACGCGTTGTTGAGGGTAATTACTGAGAGGGTGTCGGACGAGTTGGCGGCGACGACGAGGCCGGCCTGCGCGACCAACGATGGGCCGTAACCTCCCAACGCGTCCTGAACACACACAGAAGATGTGGCGCAAACCGATTCATTGAAGGCCACACCGAATGAGGCGTTTTGAATTGGTCTCTGAATTGAGCTCGGGATACTTCCTGCAACCACAAAGGCCGAAGCATGGAGCCATGTGTCGACAAGGCTGTACAAAGTATGTTTAGTTCGTATGTGTGGGAGAAGGCAAAGGAACGGACATGAGCGAATAGGAGAGCCCGATGATGAGACTGGTCAACGCAAGAGCCACCTGAAAAGTGCGCGGAAACCTGATGGTTCGCCTCGCAGCTTTCATGTACCGCCCTGCCTGGTACACCGAAGTGACATTGGAGGTAGCGAGCATCTTGGCCATGAAAGCGTATCTAAAATAATGAATAGTAAGACAATGAAGGTAGGTCGAAAACAAAGCAGACTTACTGAAGGGGTGTGGGGAGCGCGGGACGCGACACTGGAGGGAAAGACTGTTCTTCCAGCCATTTCCCCGCCACACAATATCCTGCAACGGAAACAAGAAACGGAACGCTGATAGAAACAAGATGTGTCTTGGATCAATGAGCGCGAGGCGAACGGACGGCATCGAGAACTCACAGCGACAGTGGTTATCGTCAGACCGAGAAGCGGAGACCCCGTGGGCTCGAAAACAAGAATCGCCCACTGCGTGTTCGGCCTCGGAACGCGACGCAAAGCTGCAAGATACAGAAGGAATATCGTAGCCATTATGAATGCGAGTAGGGATATCACGAGCGCGGGGAACGTGAATATCCAGCGCGGTCGTCCGTCGGTGGCCTCCGTTGGCTGCTGGAAGGTCAAGACTCTGCCTGGGTCACTCCAACTCCAACGCGACTTGTTGTTGAACATCGGAGAGGGCTGGTGCTTCCGGAGCGGGGTGAGTAGGTCGGGGGCATCCGGGAGAGCCTTGTCATTGTCCGCACGCTGCAGCTTGGCCGACCGCGGATATCTGGGGAGGAGATCCACATTCGGGTTGGGCAGGGAATATTTCGGGGAGGCGGACATCAAGTCTGAGGCGGCAGACGACCGGAAAGGATGGTACTGTCCCAGAGGACGAGGGCGTCTTCAAGCTTCGACTCTTTGATTTCTATAATCTGGGCGAAGATCGACGCGTAGTGCCACAAACGCGCGGAATCCAGGCATGAGATATGATCAACAGACACGAGTCGGGAACTCAGTTGAACGTGAAATAATTTGCGGTGTGATGGTACAGGGAAAGCACGCAGTCTGCACCGGGTTCCTGGATATGCTCACACAAAAGTGATCGGTCTGGCAAGCAAGATAATCAGGCTCCTTGGATGAACGTTGTAAACTCCTGAGGACGAAGACAGGGGCATTGGGATTTCGTGTGGTGGTCGTTAAGCGAGATTTGACAGGTGGCGGTGCCAACGCATGTTTTTCCTATGCAAGGTGTATGGTGCATTTATTGAACCAATATTGAACATACTGCCGCCCCTGTCCGCTCTCGCACAGTCGTGGGCACCATGAGCTATGAGGTATATTTACCATTCAAATTCCTGTTACAGTGTACAACCGCGTACCTATCCGAGAGTTCGCCGAGAATACGCAGACAAACAAACGCTCGCGTCCAAAAAAGGAAAAAAAGGCAAGTTGAGGCATAGTGTTACAACGGAGAGGCTTAGAAGGCACAACCAACCGAACCATAATCATCGTCTCCCACGTATTCTTCCTCCTCATCACTTTCCGCGCCCTCAGTCGTATCCGAGCCAGCAGGCTTGTCACCGTCATCGCTGTCCCCGCCCCACTTACCCCACCGGGCGACATTTTCCCTATCGTATGCCCGCTGATTGATGCTGCGCCAGGTTTTCTTCCATTCGCGTAGAGATCCATTGGCCTTCGCACCATCCAACTTGGTCCCGGCAAACTCAAAATTGCCAAAATCCGAGTTCATTGTCGCCTTGAATTTACCGCCGCCGAGGAAGTCGATGGTACCATTGTTCGAATCTCCGAACGTCGAGATATCTTCGCCGGCCTCGCGCCCTCGCCAAAAGAACGCGACTCGATCTCCCACGCGTAGAGGAAGAGTCGTAGAGCGGATGATCCCGGAAAGGAGACCGAAATCAAACGCCCCCCAAATGCGCGAATTTGTGGAGGACGGGGAGAGTTTGAGCCACATATTATCGTCCTGACTCAACTCGGGCCACTGTTCAGTGAGAAATGGGGCGACGACCTTGAATTTCCCGGAAAGTTCTGCCGAGATTTGGAGCTGAGAGGAAAGGTCGGTCACAGTCAGAGAATAGGACGTGGGCATACCTTGCCGCCCTGTGTCTTGCCCTTCTTCGCCGAAGGTCCACCTCCCTCCTGCAGGAACTTCTCAATCGCAGAATCCCTCTCCCTCTCCCTCTTCTTCTGCTTCTCCTCTTCTTTCCTCTTCTCCTCGCGCTTCTCTTCCAAATACTTCAATTTGGCAATCTTGTTCGCCGCTGTATTCCTCACCCATCTCCTTCTCCAGCATCAGAATCCTGTCCGGAACCGCGAGCGTCTTCTTGGAACCAAACGCGCTTAGGAGCGCGCGTTTGGCTGCGTCCTTTGTCTTGACCGCCTTCAACCCGTGATGTGCCACTTGCGCGAGGTAAAACTCCTCCGACTGGTCCTCGTGAGGGCGCGGTTGGCGTTTAGCCACCTTCCCCGCCTTGGTGAGGACGGGAGGGGGCGCGGTGTATGTCAACAACGCATGGAGATCGGTGGCGTCGGCGCGTCTCGACTTGAGGTGACTATTGGCTGCCTGCACATAGAAGTCGTAGCCGTTACACATGAACCCATCGCGCCGGATTGGGGGCGCGTAGCTTCGCATAAAGTATTGTTCTGAATCCGAGGACATGGTGGCAAGAATCAAGGAGATTGCGATGTGCGTGTTTGGGTCGCACGTGTTCGTGGATTTTCAAGCTCATTTCCTTCAACTCCTCGAACCCAACTTATTCATTTGGGACGTTGGGAATAGAGATACAGAGGCAATACAATAAACATAGGCAGAGAGTTGACTACTCTCGTTCCGTCGCCTTCTCCAGCTGTTGCCGTTTCCGCGAGCCACCGCTATGAAAGGAAGATTAGATTGGAAAGCAAAGCGAACAAGAGAAACAACGCACAGCCCAGTGTCCAGCCCCCGCTTCTTCCCGGTCTTAGCCTCGTCCAAGAACTGGTTGAGACCAAACACATCGCCGGTGTCCTTCTCGAACTGAACGGGGCCTTCCCGGATCTCCTGATCAGCCGCGCCCTCAAACCCAACTCTGGCTTGCCCAAGCCCGAATCGGTCGTTATCCAACGCCTTCCCGATACCCTCGTCCGTCCCACCACCAAACGAATCCTCGTTGCCCTCGGGAATATTACCCCGCGCCTTGTATATCGCTGCAGCAGCAGTCGATCCATGGAACAGCGGGCGATCGTACAAATTATACGAATCCTCGTCCGCAAAGTTGCCCGACAGCGACTCTTGGTTGAACAGCCGCGAATCGAGCATGGACTCTTTCGAAAGTGTGGGTTTGGCGAGACCGAGGGCAACCTTTTCGGAGATGTCGCGATTCTGCTGGCGCGCCATCTGCTTGGCACGTTGCTCCGTGCCCATGTTGTTCATGCGCATTTCGCGCTCGCGCTCGCGGCGCTTCTCCTTGCGCATCTCGTCGCGGATCTTCCGCGCCTCCTCGTCCTCCTCGCTGCCCTCATCGTCTTCTGACCCGCTTCCGCTCCCGCTGTCGCTGCCATAATCGGCGAGCGTCGATTTGAGGGCGGCCTGGCTCGCCGCCGTGGGCTTCGGTACGAGACCGCCACGTTCCTCGCGAGCACGTTGGGCCATCATGCGCAGGTTCTCTTCTTTCGAAGCCTTTTCTTTCTGGGCCAACTTTTGCTGCATGAGTGACCGTTGTCGGACCTCCTCGCGCGCATGTCGATCGGCGACGAACAGAGCTTCCGAGAACTTGGCAAAGTTGTCGTTGATGTGGACCTAATGTCCTTGTTTGTTAGACCTGATCCAGGTTCCGTAAAGACACTTACATCTTGGAGACCTCGTCCATCGGCCGCCAGTCGCTTGTCGAGAGGAATGGTGAAACCCTTGTTGTTCTTCCAATTTGAGATGCACGGCGGGATCATCCACTCTTTCTGCTCCGCCGGAGTGGCTTTCCGGGGAGGACTCCGCAGAACCGGGGGTGGTGGACTCGGCGGGCCGCGAGGAATTTTCTTGTGCTTGAATCTGGGGGGCTCTAACGGATCCTCCACCACCGTCGACATTTTGATTATCCTTTGCTTCAGCCCGTTCTCCCCACTCTGCTGTCCCGGCGTGTACCGAATGAAAGCAGTCGAGCCGACACTGTCAGGGACGTGTTTGGGCTGCGCTGCTTTGATCTTGCCGGTGACCAGCTTCTCCAACGCCTGTCGCGTCTTCTCGGCGGTCTCCTGCACTTCCTCCTCTGAAGGCCGCTCCATCGTCCGGTCCTCGTCCGTCAAGTCTTTCCGGTGGAGAAGCGGGACGAGATCCTTGAACTGAGACTGGATGATTTTGTCGGCACGCTGGCCCTGGTGCGCAATGGCATCGTAGCGGACGTTTCCTTCGCTGTCCACTTGGAGTGCGAGGGTGTTTCCGGAGGAACCCTACAGCTCATAAGAAACTAACTAAAGCTCCCAACAGAGCCACAAACCTTCTTTTTACCGAGTTCCAACGGGTATTGTGCGACATGGCATTCTGGATATGAACCACCATCGCCTGGCGAGATGTGTTTAGTTCAATGTTATTCAGACAATCAAGTTAGACGCACCAAAGTCCTCTTGAGAGCTTGGCCTCCAACCCCTCCGCTGGCCATACGGTGGGATGGTTACTCGAGGAATGAGCGACTGGGACGGTGCCGAAGGAAGGGTAATTTCTGATTCATCGTCGAGTGTGGGGGCATATACGGGCTGGGGAAGCAACCTGGGTGTGTATTAGGACGAGAATGAGCGGCAATTGGGACGAATAAACGCACGCAGCGAGTGCAGCCATGGCTGAAGTTGGAGAACGGTAAGCAGTTTGCCCTTGCTTGGGTCAGAAGCCTTTGGCCTCGGAGTGTTGATCCGCCGGCTCCCGCGTCCGTCTCCCGCTTGCACACGTTTGACTCAACCTTCTGGCCCTGTATCCTTATATCTCCCCATCTCTATCCCTCTAAATTATCTGTATCTACTCGGGCGACATCCCCTGTTTTTTCCCCCAAGTCTGTCCTCTGGTTCAGCCCGAGTGCAGCATAACCGGACTGCGATCTTATCGAAGGGGTCTAACTCCTTCAATTCGGTCGGCAGTCTCCTCGACGCTGCATGACCTTGCTTCATGCCCACTTCCACCTCAGAAGTATCCAGGCGTTCCAGCGCCTGCTCGACGGCGGCAATGACCGCGGAACACATACCGCCGTCAGCGGAAGCGCCGGCAAGTCCTGGAAGGGCGCAAGCGCAATAAAATCCGCCATGGGGTTGGACGTCAATGCTCTCGACCGCCTGGGTCGAAGCCCGCTTCATCTGGCTTGCGCCGTTCCAGAAGGCATCGAGTACGTGAGGGCTTTGCTCAAGCACACCTCCATCAACGTAAACCTTGCCGACGCCGAGAGCCACTGGACCGCACTCCACCGCGCGCTTTACCACGGGTGCCTGGCTGCCGCGTCAGTCGTTGCCTGCATTCCCTAGCCCGACAGCGTTGACGCCGCGATAACAGGCTTTTGCTCTTGCAACGCCCCGATATCGACATATCTTGCAAGGATTTGGAGGGGCACACCGCTTTCGATCTGTACAACTCTACGGTATCAGGAACTGCTCCAATTCATGCCTTGTATGCGGAGTTGTATACATGGGGCGTCAACCGGTAGCTCCGTTGCGTTGATTCTGCTCTCCCGCTCACTTATCGCCAGAAATGCCGCTCTTGGTCTCGTAGACAGTGGCGATAGGACCTATCCAGACCAGGTGTCCATCCCCAAAGAAGATCCAGAGCCAAGCTCCACGGCCCGCTTCTCCCCCCTGCTTGCGCGCCATATTTCCATGTCCAAGCTTCATACAGGCAAGCTCCGTCGTCGACGCCCATTTCAGAGGTATTAATTCTGAACAACAGTTGTCGTTACGTCTGAGAGCAGGGCGAATCTACGCATGTGTGGATTCGGGAGCGGAGGACGGTGAACAAACTTTTTACGAGAGTACGGCAGCATTTTTGACTGAGCGGTCTCGGCTTTAGTTTGGGTCCAGGACAACACACGCAATATAGCCTCGTCCCGCTTCCGCAGCTCCCTCAGACAATCGTCGCTGTAGCCTTAGGTCAAGACCATACTTTGGCGCTCACAAGTGCCGGAGAGGTCCTCAGTTGGGGTCTGTCGCGTTTTCACCAACTCGGTTACGTCGTCGAACCCTCCACCACTACTGGCCGACTTGAGGAGCCCATTCAGGCAACCCCACGAAAGATCTACGGACCGCTCAAGAAGGAAATCGTCAAGGGTGTCGCTGCCTCCAAGCAATGCTCCGCATGCTGGACGGCAACGGAGGTATTCACATGGGGCACCAATAACGGACAACTAGGATACGATAAGGCTGCCCAGCCCAACCAGGTCATTCCTCGCAAAGTCGCCAAGATCGTTCGACCGGTCATGGCGATTGCTTTGACTGTGCGCATTCTCTTGTCCTGGTATCGCATTTTACCCATAAAATACATAGGACCATGCCATGGCATGTCTGCTTGACACTCAGGACGTTGTCTGTCTTTGGAACGACCGACTCATCAAAATCATGTACGCGTTCCCTTCCCAGCTTCAAAGGCACGGCTAAAAAAAACTCCCAGCTTCCCTGTGCACGCCTTCCCGTCCGAGATACAGCCATACCGACCGCCGCAAGCTATGAAACTCAAGGATGCGCACATAGCGAAAATCACGAGTTGCGAAGATACAATTGCGGCTCTCTCTTCCAACGGGGAGCTCTTCACCTTCTCGGTCCCTGACCCAGGTGAATCGGACGTCGGCCGCGGGCAGGGATTCAAGCCCCAGCGTGTTTGGGCTCTGCGGAAGCAATTCAGCGCGGTCCGGGACGTCGCGCTCGGTGCCGACGGCAGCATTATCATCTGCACCGAGTCGGGACACGTCTTCGTGCGCTCGCGGAGCGGCAAGACGGGGCAGGGGGGTGGCGCCGCGTCGAGCAAAACGTTCAAGTTCCAGCGCGTACCGTTCATCCAGCGCGTGACGCAGGTGTGTGCGAATAGCACCGGGGCGTTCGGTGCGCTGCGGGTTGACTTCCGGCCGGAACCTATTCGGATTGAGGGCAATACCCTGGCGGAGGATCTGGCGGCCCTTCAACCGTATATTGCCCCTCCTCCGGTCGCTCATTTGAAGGATGAGTCTGCCCCCGTTGCAGAGTCGCCAAAGTGGGTCTACGCCGCCGATGAGGGCGAGGATGCTGAGGATACTGGGATCGAGGCCGATTTCAAGCGGATTTGGCGGCTTTGTCGTTTGCTCAAACCCGATGCTCCTTTGCCCGTCCGCTGCGGAGCGGATCTTACAGTCCACGTCAATGCTTCTGCTTTTCCTGCGCATAAGATTATCCTAGCTGCCCGCTCCAGGATTCTGTGCGGTGTCCTCGAAGGATCCCCTCTGCGCGATGCTGAGTCGCGCATCACCATCAAGGCAGCCTCTACCTCCGGCCCTGTGCGAACACGCCTTGATATCAAGGGGTGTGCGCCCATTACCGTCCTCGTCCTGCTGGAGTACCTCTACTCTGACGACCTGTTGGCGATCTGGGACCGCCGTCTCGGCTCGGCGCTCCAGCACGAGCTGCACACATACAAGATCAAGCCCGCGCAGGTGAAACTCGAGCTCCAGGCTCTCGCGCGCGTCCTCGAGCTTCCGCTCCTCGGCCAGGCGCTCGAGTCCCCTGCCAAACGCGTCCCGCTGCCCTCCATGGTGCGCGACATGGAGCAGCTGTTCCTCGCGGTGCAGCCCGGTGCAAACGCGAAATCCGACGCGGCGAAATCACCCCTTGCGCCGGATGTTGTCCTCCAGCTGGCGGACCGGGAGGTGTACTGCCATTCGGCGATCCTGCGTGCACGGTGCCCCATCTTTACGAGCTTCTTCGATGAGGGGGACTGGACGGCGAAGCGATGGGACGCCAATGGGATGATCAAGATTAATCTCCGGCATATGCGATGGCATGTTATGGAGTATGTGCTCAAGTACATGTGCTGTGGTGGAGACGCGGAGATCTTTGGCAAGCTTGGTGAGTGTTTTATCCTTAGCTGATGCGACCTGGATTTATTTGTTTGCTTCAGAATTTGCGCGGTCGGTGGACGAGCTTTTGGAGTTCATGTTTGACGTTATGGCTGCCGCGGTAGGATCAACTTCATTTTCTTCACATTTGTACTTATTCAGGGCCCTCCAGAATGAGCTACTTCTTGATCGACTCGTGCTGCTCTGTTCCGCAGTCATTCTCAAATGGACGGACATCAACAACGCCTGCTACATTCTCACCGACGCCTCCCACTTTCATGCCCAACAACTGGTCCAAAGTGTCCAAGGCTACATGGCCGCGAACATGGAGACTCTACTCGAGAGCCGCATGCTTGACGAGCTGACGCCCGCCTTGGTCAAGCAGCTATCCCGCTTCGTGGCCAGGAAGCAGGCTGAGAAGAGCCCGAAAGTCCGGTCGAACTATATCGTAGATCGTGCGATGGCAATTCACGCAGACTGGGTTGCTTTGCAAGACTGGCCTGAGCCCATCATCCCCTCGTCGAGGTTTCCGGCCCGTCGGGACGCCATCCCGCCTTCGCCCGATTCGTCGAAGCGCAGACGGTCCAGGACGGCGTCGTTGTCGAATAGTCCAGTTATTGCGGCGCAAGCATCGCCCGCCATCGATGATATCTTTGAGATGGATGATACTGAAACTATTGTGCCATCTGTTGCCGTGGATTCTGTTGGTTCTACCTCTGCTATTCCAGTTTGGAAAGCATCTTCCGCGCCTCGGTTTGTTGTTGTGCACTTGGCGTTTACGATCCATGCTCATTCACCTATCTTTAGCGTCGATATGAAGACTGTGATGGCTGAAGCGGCTTCTCGGACCACTCCTCGCTATGATGCAGGCAGCGCTGCCGACTCAGCAGTGCGTTTCAATCACCAGAAGACGCCTCAGCGAGAACGCAAGAGGATGCAGGGGCCTGCCGACACAACACCAGATGGGGTCTATACGGTCCCTGGATCGTCTCGTTCGGGCAGTTCCCCTTGGAAACTTCCGCCCGCTCGGCTAGCGCCGGCGTCACCTACAAACTCGCCACCCCATACTCCATCTACCAGTTTGGGTCGTCCGCAAGACCCTTTCCCTCCTCCGTCTGCCGCTGCAGCCCAACCTTCGACCCCTCCTCGTCCGCGAGGGCCTCAACCACCTCAACCAAACCTCGGCCCTGTATTCTCACCATCCCGTCAGCCTACTTCCCGTCCTAGTCCCTCGAGCATACGCCGCGTATCGTCGTAAGTCAAGCCCGTTGGAATCACCTTTCGTTTGCTAAATGTCGAATAGAAGCAACAGCAAAGCATGGACCCAACCACCACCGGCGCCAGTTGCAGTATCTTCTCCAACTCCCGCATCAGGAGTGTCCTTGGTCGCCATCCAGCAGCTGCAGCTCGAGCAGGGTACGTCGACTGGGCGGGACAAGCGGTCCTTGCGCGAGATTCAAGAAGAGGAGAAAGCCCGCCAGGCGGAAGATGATTTCTTGAAGTGGTGGGCCGCGGAAGAGGAGCGCGTCAAGGCGGAGGCGGAGGCTGCTTCGCGCCCCCACGATGTACCATCACCCAAATCAACTAGACGGAATAGGAAGCCCAAGAACCAGCGGCCTTCGCTGCCTGGGCCAATGTTGTCTGCTTCGCATGCCGCTTAGACTTGTATAATAAGCTCCTGCCTTGATATTGTAGATATTGTACATAGCCATGTTCCGATGTTGTCTATGGAATACGTATGCATAGGACCAACATAGGACCAACATAGGACTGCAGACAAACTGCAGAACACTCGGGCAGAAAGTGATGGTGAGCCTGCAAGGAGCTGCTGGTCTTTCGACGCGGTTACTAGACCCTCTTTGTCCCTCCGTAGGTCGTTTCTACCATATGCATGATACCATATCGTGGATGGACGATGCGGAGAAGGAGAATGTCGTGGACGGCAAGGCTGGATGCCGCACATCCGGCCCGGCCCGTCTTCTCCGTACTCGCCTTCCCGGCCAGCCTATCGCGAGCCCGGTCAGCCAAACGCTGACCTCCACTTCGGCCTCGCTAATGAGCGCCCTTCAAGCCCAGCGCGCTCGCGCGGCAGAATTACGTGCTCAAATCCTGGATCCTGAGCGCCCGCAGCACAGTGGAAATGGCCTCTCCGCGCTGCACGCTCAGATGGCGCTGGTCCAAGAGCAGCTCGACTCTTATAAATATCCCGTCTTGGCTTTGCCCCCCGAAATTGTGTCAGAAATCTTCATCCACTTCCTCCCCGTCTACCCGGCATGTCCACCGTCCACCGGGATGCTTTCGCCAACCATTCTATCTCAAATTTGTCGGAAATGGCGAGAAATAGCTCTGAATGCTCCCATGTTGTGGAGGGCCATAGCTTTACCCATCAATCCCGACTTCCATCAGGCTCATGAAGTCGACCTCTGGCTTTGCAGATCCCGCTGCTGTCCGATTTCCGTTGAAATCGTAGATATGCTCGTCTACAACCCTGCTTGGGAGACGGGGTTTACAGGAGCTCTTGCCCGACTGAACCCTCATCGCACACGCTGGGAGCATCTCAAGCTTCACCTTCCAGAGATGCCGCGTCTTCATCGTGATGCCTTTCAGGACCCGATGCCTTTGCTTCGCCGCCTATATCTAGCGTTCGACGAAGAAACCACCTCCGACTCAGTCGTCTTCGGGGAGATGCCTCTACTGCGCTCAGTCGCCCTGAACGATGTCGCCGCTCACAAAGTCATTCTGCCATGGGCCTCCCTAACTTCCCTAGAATTGTTCCTAGTGTTCCCCGAAGACTGCGTCCCGATCTTGCGGCAAACGACCAACTTAGTCCACTGCCGGTTAACTCTCATCCCAGGTGGTAACCCTATCTGGCCCAACGTAATTCTTCTGCGCTTGGAGTCATTGACTCTCCTCGACTACGGGCGCCCCTACCCCGTACCAGGGTATGCACAGACCTTCATCGTCCCAGCTCTTCGTGAGCTTCAGATCACGGAACGCTTTCTTGAGGAGGAACCCTGTCATTCTCTGGCTTTGTTCATGTTGAAATCTGGGTGCAAACCCCAAAAGATCTACATTTTAGGGGAAATGAATACCTCGAGGGAGGTGTACAGCAATGCTTTTCCATCAATCCAGTTCGAGCGAGGGAACTACGTGATTCACCGTGATTGATGTTAAAAAGCGCTCAGGCGCCCGCGTGGGATATTCTTCCGTGCGTTCCAAGAGGCTCTCGTCTGATATACGTGCCGCTCACCTATCCCACAGGAATTTTGAACTTACGACAAACAGAACACCGTAGCACAGCATTTGTCTTTTTCAGTTGCCTTGTTCAAGTTTGGCCATTTGACTTGTCTCGTCGTTATCTTGCATGGACTCGGCCCCTTCCTTGACTCTCCTGAACAAGAAGATGTGTCAGTTAAACGGTCTAGTGTTCCACGCATTCCTTGGGTTGTGCCGCTGAGTAATTTTATCTCACGTTCAAGCAATTTGTGACGCGGAAACGTTGAACATTCGCCTATCCCGGTTCCGCTTACTACGTATTTCCTTTGCAGTCTGAAATAGTGACGGCCCTTATTGACGGCCCTGGCCGACATAACAATGTATTGCGACTCCAACCGTCAAATATCCAGATGGTAGCGATGTCTCTTGTCCATGGAAAGTCAACTCCGCACCTTTCGTCCTGACCTTCACCGACTGCGCACCGAAGATCTGCTTGTCTGTTGACTCCTGTGTAGCTTATGAGCCTCGCAAACAGTCTACTTTGCGATACGAAGCTGATCCCATGCGAGCGGTATGATATCTGTATCTTCCTTGCGGAGCGTTGAGCAGCGTGTGTTACGAGCCGGCGTAACTTCACATCTCGCCGGGTCCAACAAAAAATGAGTGTCCCGTGGTAGCCTTAAGTGAAATACGATCGCAGGTGAAGCGTACCATGTTCTGTCTAATTTCGGCTGGCACAGTGAGCCAAAAGATCGAACCATTTGTCTTTTCGAAATTTACTTCATTGGTGGACTGCAGCGTCCCAACACTAGACTTCTCGGAATTTTCCAGGTAACAGTTCAATCTCTGGTGCCCAAATTCCCTCGCCGCAATTTGGGTGATGCGATCACTCAACCTTCTCTTTCCCTGCATTCATGTTCAATTTGCTCAAGCCAGCTGAAGCCCTCACCTCGATTCCCGTGTTTGCATAGCCTGCTCGGACAATACCGGGACACCGAAATATGTCAGCCACCCAGGAGTCACACGAGTAACGAGGTTTAAATTCCTGTCAGCCACTTTGAACCCTCATTCCGCGCTCTGTCTGGTACCACCATGTACCACTCGAGCGTTCAGCTTTCTGGGCCTCCCAGCCCAATATCTGCTCTTCTCATTACCGCTTTCTCTCTCGTCTCCTTCATTCTCTCCTCCATCTCCTCCCTCGACTCGGACACCAAAGACCAGCTCTCCGCGGGCTCCACCCCCTCGCGTGCATCTGGTGATATAACTCCGACTCCTACCGTCGCTTTTCAGCCCAAGTCCGGATTCGTCTTCTCTGGTCTCTTCATCGTCGCCTCCCTCGTCATTGGCTCCGCGGCTGGGACCTGGCTTCGCTCCCCGGCACTCAATCGGCAAGGCCGACTGAACCGGGAATCTTCGCCAACTCCTCCTCCTCTTGGCGAAGCCGACCTCGAGAACGGGACTCAAGATGATGGTGCGGCTGGCGACGGCGACGGCGGCGACGACCCGCAGGAAGATGGCGGTGTAGACGACCAGAACGGAGTCGCGGATGGAGTAGGAGCGACTGCAGCGGCCCCAGCTCCCGAAGACCCCCCGCCTCCGCCTGGCGGTATCGAAGAGGACGACGAGGACAACAACCAGCTCAACATTGGGGACGACGCTGTCTTCTGGTTCCTCTTATTCTTACTGGCGAACGCTCTCCTAAGTCTCAGCAAGCACGTGCGGAGGAACGGCAGTCGCGCAAAATCTGTCAAACTCTGGAATGTACCGAGCTGAGGGGTCTTCCACTATCCCCGGGCTTCTCCGTCAACGCCCATGCCAAGAGCCTCTCAGCGCCCAGCAGATCCAAGTGGCGCAAGCACTAGATCCAGAGGTCCCCACCGGTGTCCAGCAGGTCGCAGATAGAGCTTCGTTCCACTCGGCAGCGCCCGCGCCATCCAAGGCACATCGGTTTTTCGTGTGGCGGCGCGCCTATCTCCTCTTCGTCGGGCTTCCGTGTCTCGGCTTTCTCCTCGCCGTCCTCCGATTACTTCTCCCGCTCTCCGCAAATCGGGACGTTCAAATCGGCCTAGCACCACCGCCTGTGGTCGCGGAGCGCGAAGAAGAAGACCCCGGCGCCGAGGCCGACCTTTCCGAGCTTCCGTCCCCGCCAGCGACACCTCGCCAATATCGAGTGCCGCCTGCGCCCCATCCTTCTCCTGTGTCCCCCCGGCGCCAGCGTCCACTCGCGCCACTCCCCTTCCGCGACACGGCGACAGAGGCAACATGCAGCAAGATGCTCGACCTCGTGCGCACCAGGACGGCGGAGCGCATTGCGCGCGAAGAGGACGGGGGCGAAGATGGGGTGGGAGGGCGCAAAGAGAGGGTACAAGCGGTACAGCGTCGGATGTGGAGGTTGCTATATGAGCTGCGGCGCGGAGACGCAGACGGGGACGAGGAGGCCGCGGTTCTTGATGACGAAGAACTTGCTGCGTGATACGTCGATGAAGAGGACGAAAGGCAGGGAGCGGAGAGGGTTGTTCACGCCTCTCTTTGGGCTTCCAGTGTCATATCCGCGCGGACACTATGTGCGCCGTTGCACCGAACATTTTTCTTTTCTGCCTCTACCTATACATCTACTCCCCTTGCTACTCATAGCTTATACCCTGTACACCTACTCCCCAGCTACTCGTAGCTTATACCCTGTAATTTACCCCCAAGCTACTCGTAGCTTATACCCTTTCTTCTGTCTTTTCATGGCTGCTAGTACGTAGAAATACGGGACGCACCTGTATACCCCTTTGGTTGTAATGGATTTTGGCTTATTCTCTATGCGGAATTTTGAGATACTGCTATGAGAAGAGGTAACTCTAAGTTTTCGAGGCCCAGCTGGTTCGCTTCTTCCACGAAGAGAACAAAATCTTCATCGTGGGTTACGAATTTCAACCGTGGGAATATCGGTTGAAGTAGGACATAGTCCGCTTTCGTGGTGAAAAATAGGACAGGTCAGTCAGAACCAGTAGAACAAGAGCTAGTTAAGAATTCGATTCAATCTGCTTGGCAAGACTATTCCGAAGGTACCGTCACACAAAAGACGGAAATTGAACAAAGCAATATATTCAAAGCAAGAGAGCGAATAAGAGTCGACGGAGTCTACGGTACTTTATCCAGTGAAGTTCCCCGCGGCTGAAAAATAGAGTAAGTATCAATGCAAGCAAAGAGTGTACAGGGGACTCACGGCAAGCTCCGTTGGCAGCCTGGACACAGGTCTTGGCGTGCACACAAGTAGTAGCGGCAGAGATACAGCCATCACCAGACCCGGGCCATGCGTTAGGCGTCGAACCAGTGCAATTGACTGGGTTTATGTTGTTGTTGACCAGGGGTGCTGACCATCCGCAACAAGTGGCGCATACCACCGCCTGACCGTACCTGTCAGAAAAGAGGAGATTGTCAGGAAACGGATAGGAAGGGGGGAAACGGGACGCACATGCTTTGCCAACGACCTTTGGGTGCGCCATAGCAGAACGTCTGGTTGGAATCTGGGGAACATTGTGGGTTAGATCTGGCCGCGAGGGAAAAGAAGAGGTAAACATACATGATTGATAACTGCCAGGACTGCAGGGTGTGGCCTTGGGTGCAGCCGTTACATTGGTGAAGTACCCGGGGGAGCAACCGACGGCAGCGACAGAACCTGATGAATTCGTATAAAAGCCGGCGGTGGTAGCGGTGCACGAGGTAGAGTTTTTGCCTAGGATAACATTTCAGCCTTGGTTTTCAGTCAAAGAACAACTTTCAACGCACTAGGCTGGTAGTAGCCGGGAGAGCAGGCGATGGCTTTGGTAGAGCCCACTTGATTCGTGTAGTAGCCGGCCGGAGTACCAATGCAAGAGGTAGAATTTTTGCCTGGAACGAAGCATGTCAGACAGAGATTGGGCGCGAAGAAAAAGGATAAACGCACTAGGCTGGTAAGAACCTGTGGAGCATGCAATGACCTGCGTAGCGCCTTTTTGATTTGTGTAGTAGCCGGCAGCGGTCACGATGCAGGAGGTAGAGTTTTTGTCTATAGAAAGGATGTTAGTCAGATTCCGGACGAAGAGAGAAAGTTAAACGCACTGGGCTGGTAGGAACCGGGGTTGCACAGTTGGGACTTTCCAGAGGTGCCGTCACAGGAGCTCCCCGCAGGGCAGACGGCGCAAGTCGTGGTAGTGGTGTGATATGAGCCAGGAGTGCAAGAAGTCGTCACGACACGTCCGGACAGCCCACCGTCTTCGGGTCTGCGAAACAAATGTCAGTAGTGGTCAGGAAAGATAATGGGCAAACATACTGGGGAAGAGCGTTGACGCTCGAAAGCATAAACAAAGCAGCAGAAACAAAGCAAGATGCAAGAACCATGATATCAGGTGTTAAGCAGGTAAGGATGTATATGTGAAGGTGTGGGGGAATGCGTTAAGTTTAGTGAAAAATCGGGCTGGATTTATAGGCCTCTGGGAGCTCCTGACGCAAAATATTTGAAACAATAGCCGCGTGTCTTGACGGCGGATGGCGGAAGGAACCTTTCCGTGTCTTGCTTGCGATCTAAGACAGTGGAAAAAGAAAAGAAAGAAAAAACCACTGCAGCATAGTTCCGTCGATGAGTGGGTGCTGAACTCGATGTGATCGAGAAGCAGTATCAGTATAGAGGATAGGAATACATGTCCGCCTCGACTCGAGGTGCAGAGTTGGCCAACGAAGGACGTGGTTCAAGATCAAGGTGAAATTGATCGGACTTTGGCCCGTTGAAAGTGATCGGACTTCTTCGTCAATGTTCACTGCAGCCTCGCGTTTTTCTTCTTGCCGTACTTCGCTTAATACTTTCTTACATGTAATACACAAAATCTTAAGCGGGCTTACGTCGCTTTCCCAGCTAGCGTTTTGCGCTTTGAAGCCACTTAGCCGCTAGTCAGAGAATCCCCCGAGTTATCCGACGATCGATACGAATCCTGGCACTGCGTTGCGGATGCAATCACCCCGTGTCTCATTGAATCTTGCCAACCAGCGCAACCAGTGTCGGGGCTTCGCCGTCATGAGAATTACCAGACCCCGTTGTCGGCATGAGTATGTCGTAACTAATATACTCAACCGTGGACTCGCCCCCCGATTTTGAGCGCCCCAGATTTCCTCGAAAAAGAACCTCGCGGTTTTGGCACCCTTTTGGAGAAAGTCAACGAGACGTCAAGGGGTTGCGGAAATTCAACCGTGGGAATAATATCCGGGCGATCAATTGACTTGTAGGAATGAACACAGCAAAGAAATTACGGCGGTTGGGTAGATATAGAGAGCAAGAAAATAGCAGGTTGAGGATGTGAGGAATGCTGCGTTCAGGCAGACGGAGGCACTTCTGGAATGTTGGCAAGATCTGGTTTCGCCGCCGGTTCTTTCAAAGCGTCCGGTTTTTTCAGGAATTTTTCAACCTTTCCAAAAGTGCTGAGAGATCTTCAGCTCAAGCCAGCCGTATTTGTACGCGTTCAGCCAACTCCTTTGATTAATCGTGGAGCCTCAAAAGGAAAGTTGCAAATTGCAACCCATCCATCGGCGGCTTTAGATCGAATTTCATGACGTTGGGCTCTATAGGCTCTATAATATATGTTTGCTAGGAAACAGTTAGTTCGTCCGGAATTATCCAAAAGTGTGTCACTCACCTTTTGTTCCACGTCATGAGAATTGAGCCCAACTTCCCGGTGGTCACCAGGCAATGGAAGGGGTAATTCTCGATGCGAAGGGTGGAATGAACCGGGGGAAGAGAAGGTGGCTTTCGGAAGATGGCGGGACAGTTTTTGGGGCATTGTACTTCAGGACCCCGGTGGCGTCCATGAGGTTGTGCAGTGGGTGTCTGCAATCTCAATGCACAGAATCACATCGCATATCCCGTCCCCGGGCTCCTGGCTGGACCTGATTTTGACTTTGCTTGAATTTCAGGGGATCCATTTCACGTAGCATCTGGTCAAGGATGTTGCGAAATTGTAGGGCCTGATTCACGGGCGCGAGTGTTTGGTTCAATACAGCAGGGACACCGCGGGCTGCCACGCGATTCGGCCAATTCGTTGAAGTTTCAGGACGGGTGAAGATGATGGCAGAGGAGTCAGATACACGTGCAAGAGTTGGCACGGATCCTCGCGAGTCGCGAGTCGCGACACAGACGTAGAGTCGTAGACCGGAGCCACTCATGTTCATGATGTCATCATCTCGGAGTTTCGAAAAGCGGATCATTTTACTTTGCTTCCCACAACTTGCACCGCATGAAAACCTCGTAAGTGAACGAATCGGAAAGGACCAAAGAGACCCTCATGGCCGTCTCTAGTCACCAAAACGCGGCCCTCAGCGAGAAAGCGTCCCGTGCAGCGGATCGCTCTCGTATCGTCGAAATAGAAGCCAAGATACTGGAACTGACTCGTTCCATTCACATCCTCCAAAAAGAAAGGGATTTGACACAGAATCGACTGGACGCGTACACATATCCGGTCTTGACCCTTCCCCCCGAGATTGTCTCTGAAATATTCGTCCATTTCATCCCGGTGTATCCGAGACGCCCTCCCACAAACAGTCTGGGTCCCCTCTTACACTTGCCCAGGTTTGTCGACCATGGCGAGAAATCGCTTTCTCGACCCCAAGGCTGTGGCGCGCAGTGCAGATGTCGGTGTACTCCAAGACGACACTCGACGGGCAACTCAATCGTGTGGAATCGTCGCTCGCACGCTCTGGCTCTTGCCTCCTCTCCATTCAACTTTCTTCTCAATCCTATGGCGACCATATTCCGCTCCTTGAGCTGCTCGCACCCCACTGCGAGCGGTTGCAACATTTGAAGCTTTGTGTATCGGCTCTCCGCAATCTCCACTGGGACTCTCTCAAGCGACCTCTCCTTTCGCTCCGCAGTCTGGTGGTGTCAGAGGCCGTCTTTACTGAAGATTGTTCGCCAACAGTCCTTCTTTCCGCCCCTCTGTTGAACAAAGTCGCTCTCGGGTGGTATCACGATCATTGGCGCTCGATCCTACCGTGGTTCCAATTGTCGGTTCTCGCTGTAGAAAGTATCAGCTTGGGCCACTGCGCCTCGGCCCTGGAGCTCGCGCCCAATCTCGTTTTCTGCATGTTTTCAGTCACATCTTGCCACGCCCCGCGAAAGTGTGTTGCATCCTTCCCTCGTTTTTACATCCACTAACGGCCTGGTTTAATCTCAGTAACCCACCCATACCACCGTGTCAATTCCTAGAGACGCTGGTTCTCAAAACGGAATTCAGAGACTCGGAGTACCTTGATGGATTTTGGGACTCTCTGACTCTCCCGGCTCTGCGAGATTTGCAAATATGCGAAGTATTCCTCGGCCCTCACCCCGTCGAAGCCCTGAGGGCGTTGTTATTGCGTTCAGGGTGTAGCCCTTCAAGAATACACATCATGAGAGGGGAGAAACCCTTGAAGCAGTATTGTAACGCAATGCCTTCAGTTGTATTTTCCAAGGGCCACCAACCGCTGACCAACCCAGACGAGGTGGCGGAAATTGAAGATTTGGAAGAACTCGATTGGGGAGACGCGGGTTTGGAGGACTCAGACTCAGATAACAAGGCTTGACTAGGCGGGAGTCGACGAATACTACTGGTTGCACTATGAATACATCCTTTCCAGGTCGCCGACGCCGACCATCCCTTATCCAGCAAGTCCAGGTCCAGCGGCGTCTCTCTGTCTATAAGATTGGGCATGTCTGAAGCCTTTCGTACTCCGCGTTTGGACCTCGACTCGAAGCTGCCGGACCAAGTGCAAAGTTCCCACGGTTGAACTTGGATCTGTTCCCTTTCCTTTGTTTTACCGGGTCGGAGACCGACCCGCTCCGGTCAGGTTTCTCGACCCCGCCGTGGTTCTCATCTTCTGACTCAGAAAATTTATTCCGCGCGCTACAACCCCTACAACCCCGCGTAAAACCACGGCAATACCCGTAGTCGGGTGTTCGCCCAGGACGAGAAAGACGCCGACAGGCCCCAGACCTCGCTCTTCGTCTCCCCGGAATATCAACTGTTCACAAAAAGTCCGCGAATTCAACTGCCGGAGGGGAAGATTAAAAAGGAAGACCGACTTAGAGTTGTCGAGTTTTGGATACCGTCTGCAGGGTCCCGTGGCATCAAGGGCTCGCCTTTCCCACGATTCAAGAGGGCCGGTCTTCCCTCGGATCGAGCCTAGGGTTAGGAGGCGCTCTTTCGACGCGGGTGTAAGGTAGAACGCTGAGGTACCGAGCGGAGTGAAGATGTGGGCCTTGCTGTGTAAAATTCATTGAATTCAGCAGCTCACCTATTATCCTGGCCTCTACCCGATACGGCAAATTCACGTGACGTTTGCCGAGGGTGGGGCCTACCTTACTTGAACTCAAACCACAACCATCTATGCATATCGAACCCGCTCTTCCCCTCGACTTGGAACGAGAAATCTTCGAAACGACCGCCCTGTCGTATCCCGGAACACTTCCTACCCTCTTGCGCGTTTCCCGCCGCGTCTTGGTCTGGATTGAGCCTCTCTTGTACAGAGCTCTCCGCGCCGATTCCCCCAAGACAGCCGCGGCCATCGAGCGAGCTATGGAGCTCAAACCCCCCAGTTTCTTCAGCGACAATGTTCGGAGCCTTTATATCAGTTCGTACTGCGGATGGCCCAATCAAACCCGCTGCGCATTCCTCCGACTATGCCCAAACCTTGTATCACTTTCTCTCGGACCCACCGAACCACCCACCACTGCGATACTCCCAGTCCTGGCGGGAATTCTACATGTCCGCATGTGGCAGGGATCGTTGTGGCATCTCTTCGGCGAGGCTGACCCTGACCCGGGCCACCCATTCTTCCGCACAATCACGCACATGGACCTTTTGCGCCTTACACGCCCTTCCCTCTCATCCACTCTACTGTCCCTCGGACAAATGCCCGCCCTCACTCATTTGTGTCTACACGATGTGACGGTGGATGTTGTCTCCAGATTGTTGCGAGAGTGCTCGCGTCTGCAGATTTTACTCGTTGTCTTTCCTCCGCATTACCCTGCTGAACGGAAGTCACTTAAAATCAGCTCAGCAATCACCGATGTCCGTTGTGTCGTGGTTATGAGGAGCCGTTATCCTCTTGGGTCGGACGACTGGCTGAACCTCAATCACGACTTTTGGGCGGGAGCGGAAACATTTGTCGCTCGAAAACGCAGGGGCGAACTCGAGGTCTCTGCTCGTTGGCTGGAACCCGGATGGTAAGATGCAATTCTGAGAATAGGAAACTTTTTGGAATCGCCCGACAAGGTCAGTCTTTCTCTCAATCACGTATTGTTGTTGTTGAAGGCAAAAAAAATCAGTCTGTATTTCCCTGCGCGCCGCGCGTATATCTGTCAATAACGCCATCCAGGATGTCGTTGTTTTACAATTACTTCGTTGCCTTCTTTGCAACTTCGTCTAAAGCTCGATGTGCGGGACGGGCATCAATATACCGCCACATCCACCTTTCGGTCCGCATCCGGGCGTCGGACCCGGGAGTGAGAGTAGTAAGAAATTTTATTTAATCTTGGCTAAACGCAGGGGCGAGCTCGAGGTCTCTGCTCGTTGGCTGGAACTCGGATGGTAAAATGCAATTCTGAGAACAGGAAACTTTCCATGTAGTTGAACTACATGGAATCGCCCGACAAGGTCAGTTGTGGCTTTCTCTCAATCGCATATTGTTGTTGTTGAAGGCAAAAATCTTCAGTCTGTATTTCCCCGCGCGTCGCGCGTGTATCTCTCAATAACGCCATCCAGGATGTCGTTGTTTTACAATTATTTCGTTGTCTTCTTTGCAACTTCGTCTAAAGCTCGATGTGCGGGACGGGCATCAATATACCGCTACCTCGACCTTCCAGCCCGCATCCGGGCGTCGGACCCGGGGGAGAGTAGCAAGAAATTTTATTTAATCTAGGCTCGTTGGTACATTGTACGAGGACGACCGTGGTAGATTGCTAGTGAGCACCGTGAAGGGAAACAACATAGGAGCACCACAGTCACCGGGATTCCCATTTCCCTCTCCGAGTCTATCCGAGTCTCAAATCTTCACGCCTCGTGTCTAACTGCAGTGGGAGATAAAAATTAAATGCGTCGTAGACAGGCTTTGGTGTCTCAGAGCTGAACAGATAAATCCACGCTGTATTTAGGCCTCTTTCCAACCTGCAAAAGCATGCCCTCCTGCTTCAACGCAGCCGAGTCGTCGTGGTCGCGGCCCACCTCCAGCAGAGCATCTCAACCACCGCTGTCACAGATATGGGGGTTCTGAGCGAAAAGAACATGTGGAGTTGCACTAGTTTGGGGAGGAAATCAGGCCGAGTGAGGTGATGTAGTATCGCATCGGTGTACGCGAGACGGGGTGGAATCTGAAGTATGAGGTGGACCAGAGAAGGTATCGCCTTCAGGCACTCAACCAGGCCCTCCGGGGTCGTTCAATTGGGATGAGGTAAAATCCCAAGGTATAGAGCCGAAAGGAGGACCGCGACACAAACGATAGGAATGGCGATATGTCCACGGGATTATTGTCGTATATATATGACGTTCCGAGGCTGAGTTTCTCCAGAGCGGGAGTCTTCAAGCAATCAAGGAGTGTCATGGGTAAGGTCGTTTCCAGACCGGTTAGGGTCCATGATCTGGCAACAGCCAAAGATCGCAGGCGGGGGAGGGAAATGACGGTATTCGGCGGTGCTGAAGGATCGCGGACCCAAACGTCGAAGTCGCCCTTTCTGAGCTCGGGCACATTCCAGATTTCGGCGATTGATGGCGTCGGCAAAAACCGATCCACGTGATCGCTTGCGGCTTGACCAAATTTTCTTTCCGGTTTTCCTCGACTTATGAATGCCGCCGAGGGAGCGTCCGCTGGGCCTAAATCCGGCGTAAAAACAGTCCTTAAGCTCGTCGGAGTCCCCCCTTCATGGCTCGATAAAAGGCCCAAATTGCCCTCGAGGAACTGGCTCATCTTCATCTCTATTACCGCGTCCACCGCTGGACTCTACATATATGACCGCCAGCAATGCAAGGCTATCCGGAAAAGCTACATTGACAAGGTCAAAGACCTTGCAGATGAACCTGTTGGGTCCTTGTCTCGGCCTCGAAAAGTAACGGTTTATGGCGGCAAATGGCCCGGAGACGAGGATCACGACCAGACCCTCAAGTACTTTCGGAAGTACGTCAAGGTCGGGGCAGCTGCTCCCCTTCTCTATGTTTTAGTCTCTGACTCTTTGCGATAGCCCATTCTTGTCGCTGCGGCTGTCGACTATGAGATGATAGGTGGGAAGCGGTTGGGCGACATTGCGAATCGAGTTGCGGATGATATTAAATCCAAACGTCGCTTGGAGGCTGGATTGGACTCTCGTCCAGAGGTTTACCAGCAGCTGCCGACGTACCAAACTCCCGCCGAGGAGCGCCAGTCTGAACTTGGGGGCGGGATCGTCCTCATTGGTCGGCCGACCTTCAAAGAGTTCATGGCTGGTTTAAAGCGAGGATGGACGGGCCCACTCGAAAAAGTGGACACCGACGAGCTGCTGGCCCAAGAGCTGGAGATGGATGGTCGCTTCGACGAGGAGGATGATTCCACTGATCGGGCTGAACTCAAACCATTTGAGCCACCTTCCCCATTACCATCGTCATCCACATCACCACCTCCACCAATACCGCCTCTCCCTCCACTCCTCCTCGTCCCATTCACAAATATTTTGGGCTTCACCAAAATCCCGCTCATGATCTGGCAATTTTTTAATCGGCGGCACGACGTCCGTACGGGTGCGGAAGCCGGGTACAAGCTCGTCATGCAGCACACCCGTCCCTTCTCTCCTCCGCCTGAGACCCTCTTTTCCGACATCACGACACCCACGAACGAATCCCATTCCGACGTCGACTTTGACAAGGCATGCGAGCGCCATTTCCGCAAATCGTTATCCAAAATCCCCGCGGAGAACGCCAAGGCGCGCGAAAAATACTACGCCGAGCTCAAGACGAAACTGGAAACCGCGCGTGCTCTGGCACGGGGCACCAGGGAGCCCACGAAGGACGAGATTCAGAACCCCCCGCCGACAGAGGTGGAGCTGCGGGCTGAGCGGATGAAAAAGGAAAAGCGATGGCGGGGAGATTTGGAGGGATGGCAGATTATTGCCCCTGCAGCGAAAGTGGCTTGGGACGAGCGCTTCCGGGATGCGCTCAGTATATGCGCCGATCCTCCATCCGGGTCGGGGTGATATATCGTACCAATATCTACTACAACTATCCTCACTCTATAACATCTCCGGCGCTCCAAGACCCAGTCGCCACGCGACTCGTAATTTCCGCTCGCTGCGACGCATGATGGCATCCTAATTGGGCAATTCCCGATTGAGACATGGAAGCTTTCCCTCTACCTCGTTGCCTCCTCGTGTTTCACGGGGAATGAAGGCGCCCTCCAAGTTTCCTGCGTGAATGGCGCGCTCAGAGAACACAATAAAGGGTTATAAGTTGTTGTCGCGGCTGTGACGTCCAAATTCTTTGCCGTCTTATTCCCGCCGACAAGCCTGACTGCAAGTTGAAGGGCTACGTAAGGCTGCAGCAACTTCTTTTCCAGACCCTTCCACCTCGCAGCCGCGCTCCCTTCACCTTCTACCTCTCGCGGCTCCGCTATGCTGAATGTTTTCGAAGTCGCCGCCGACAAAATCATCGATATGATCGACACAGAGCGCACTGATGCTTCAGAGTTTTACCGGCAGCAGCTAGAACATACGCAAAACCAATGCAATTCGTTTCGCGCCGCCGCGTTTGCGACTCATGCTGCGAACGAGGTAACAAGTTCTTTTACAAGAAAGTATATCCAGTTCTTACAAGACTACGCCAGAATATCAACGCGCAATGCAGGCAGGAGATCGACAGCCTCACGAGGGTCATTCAGGACATGCAGTATACTCTAAACAAAGCGGGTATATACTACCACATGGGACGTCTCGCGTTTGGAGGGAACTGGGGAGTAGTGGTCCGTGCTCTGCGCCCCAGTTCTCCCAATCTTCCTCAAGGCCCGTTACTGTTTCCGAGGGATGTTGTGGCTGCGCTGGAGGCACAGCGCGAGGCTGAAAATTGGCGGCGAGAGCACGACTCGGCCGAGATTGCTCGGTTGCAACACTTGGTCAAATGGCATCAACGGCCTACACTGAATGGCGGCGGCGCGCCTTTGGGTAAGCGACCTATCCCAAGCGGTTTCTTTTCTAACGACTTGTCAAGTTGACACCATGAAACGCCCAGCACCCGAACTGACCAAATGCGCCGGGAAACGATCCAGATTGGATATCCCGCTCGAGAAGATTTGCACCGCTACTCCACCTTTTAGCGCGACTAGCTCAACCTCCCAGTCTCCCGCGTTTTCACCCATGATGTTGGTTTCGCCTATAGTTATTCCCACTCCGCCCTTCCAATCCACTCCACCTTCTACCACATACCCTGTGATATGTATGTTCGTCAAAGTTTTCCGTCAAGTGCATGCTCACCAGTCTTTACAGATCACACTCCTCCCCCAACTCTCCTTGATCTCCCGGCGGCGGCTCCTCCAGTTATGGACCGTTGGCAGTGCACCTTGGCCGAACTCGGCGAGACAAAGATACCTCGTCAATGTGTCCTTCCGCCTCTCGTATCTTTCGTCGGGGCACATGCGTGCAATTATTACTGGTGGTTCTTCCTTCGCACCACCTTATTTACGCGTCTCTCCGACCCTGGCTCCTCCGTTGGGCGCAGCGCCTCGACGCCGGACCAGTGGGAATTGAGGCTTTTCAACAAACTCGGCAAAACAGACCATGTCTATAGCGACAAGTTTTTCGACAACTTCGGCGTCCGCTGTGCATGCGGCATGCCCATCTTCCATTCCGACCTTCTCCGCAAAATCCCTCATCGCGCCGATGGAACCGCCATCGAGCCCGCCGACTTTGATTCGCCTGCGCTACAGGCTCTTCTCTGCACAGACCTGGAATTGGCGCATGTCAAGCTGCAGTTCGAGCAGACGGACGATATCTTGCTGGACATTCAGTCGTGGACGTCGCAGGAGCGTACCGACAGACTCGACGCTCGGGCCGCCATATTCCGAAACTCGTGGGATCTGTCGTTCGCCGCAGTGCCTTTGGAGGCGTCGGATATCCTCGCTCGACGGCCTTGGATCAACAACTTTGGCGATCTCCTTCGAGACTGGCCTAATTTCGAATCGATGGTGCCGCTCGGCGTTCCCCACTCGGAGAATGACACGGACCCGTCGTATTTGGCCTCTCTGGCCAACTTTGAACAAGCGCTGATTACATTTTACCTCCAAACCGTTTCGGATACGCTGGGGATTCGTCCTGCACGGCCGCGGCAGCGTCCAAATTTTGACGCTCTCCCGCAATTGTACCGAAGCCTTACCTTCCCCGTCCTTTCCTCGCAGATTTGAAAAGCCTCTCCACGTTTTTGACCACATCCATTTTGATGTATTTTGTTCTGATCATAGTCTTGTACGAACGCATAAAGCCTTTTTGTAGCCCTTCTGTACGATTTTCTTGTACTCGTATTCGCGATATAAATTTGCACGTGTGACTTTTTTTTTTTCTTCTTTTTTTCGTTGGAACACCTTCCTAATATGGACGCGAGCGGTTGTTGTTTTCGCAAGTCGTTTCCACACAGTAACATACAAAGTCCCTTTATGTTCTCGGTCGCTAATGTCATCCTACGATCTCGACAGCGCCGCTATTCAGCCATGCATCCAACTCATTCATGTCGTCGTCTTGTTCTTCCGTTTCGACCTCAACCTCAACCTCAACCTCGACTCTTCTCCCCGCCCCTTTCCGTTCTTCAGCCGTTGCCAGTGACGCCGCTGGCGGCTTCGAGTCAAACATATGAAGTGGGTGCGTTATCGATATGTCGCTAGTGGCCTTGGAATCGTCATCAGAAGTGCTCGTGAGCGCGGGCGTCGTTGGCAAGATATCGCAATCTAGGATGAAGTCGTCGTTCGCGTCGTACGGGGCCAGTTCTGGCGAACGGCACATGAAGTCGTCGGACGCTGGTCGATCATCGGAGTCGTCGGAAAACTTGGTAAACAGCGGGCGCGCCCTCTCCGCCGGGACCGCAGACATCTATGAGGCGTTACTAATGTCATGGCAGGGAAGGAACGTATCTCGACCTTTGGACGTTCCGGTGGGGAAGAAGAGAATCCTTGGCGTGCTCCCACCTCGAAGCGAGTACGCTTTGGCTGCGGAAGATCCTCCTCAGCGCTTGGGTTGCGTTTACGCGACGGTAGAGGTGTTAGCGGCAGTGGCTTTCGGACGGCCTTGGTCGACGTTGGTTTCGGCGCCTTCGACGATGTCGCAACTTGCTCGACGAAATCTTCTCGCATGAGTTCCGAGGGCGCATGCCGAATGAGAGAATCGATTTCGGAGTCGGAATAGTTCGTCTCGGGGGATGGGTCTCGTTTCTTCGCGGTAAATTTCGTTGGCTTCAGGAGCTCGTGAGCCGCCGGCAGGTCGTCATCGTCGTCCTTCAATTCAGCGATAGCGTAAGAAGCCGCAGGCTTTCCGTCACTCAGTTGGGTTAGTTCGACGTTGAAATTGATGGGAGGCCTCTGTTTGCGCTTTAGTTCGTTCGTGGGTTCCAGCTTCAAACGACCGCCTTCTGGGAGTTTCAGGCTGACATTAGTACGTTCATGCAATTTCTCGAGGTTTTGCATCGTGTTATCGGGTCGGCTAATAGCTTTCTTTGGTTTTTGGGGTTGGATAGGGGAAGCAGGTGGGGAGCATTCGGTTTTGGGATCGCCAGACGTTCCTGCGCGTTTCTTCGGTTGTTTTGGAGGTTCGGGTAATCCGTCTCTGCAGCTGTAAAATACCTCAAAAGATATCGGAATGTTTCCTCAAACTGCACGCACCACATGTGTCGACATTTCGTCTTGTCCTTGCAAGTGTGATTACAGGTGTAGTTTCCGTTCGCCAACTTCTTTGGCTTCGGTGGCGTATCATCTCGGGGCTCCTTGACGCCCGATTTCTTCGCCTGCGTTTCAGTCTCCTTGCCTGGGGTTGAATGTCATTTTCATATCGAAACGGTTCAACATCTATCAGACCTCGAGGCTTTGTGAGATCTCTCACTACCGGCTCGGGGACAATTTCGTCGCCGTGTTCGTCAACCATCATGTTCCAAAAATCTGGGTCGTCTTCCAGACCATCCAGATCAAGATCCTGTTCCTAACGTTAACTCGACAAGTGCAATATAAAAAACTGGACGTGCCATGGCTGTGGGTGGACGTGTAACGCGAGTCGGATACTCTTTGTATGGGACATCGGGTTTATACGTCTGGGAGACGGTGACACCAGCGATGGATTCCTAAGATTACGTTAAAATGGCAAGTTCGTCGGCGATGAAAACCTACAGATGTAATATAAACTAGAACCGATTGACTAGGTTTGGTGAGCTCTGCCGTGATTTCGAAAGTTTTAGTGTCCTTGAGCGCTTTGGTTCTGACTCAAATGGGTAAGAGTGTGAATTTGGTAGGAAGAACCAGCGGGCTCACGGTATCCTCCGAAAATCAACCATTTCCAAATCCGATGTAACAGTCAATATCGCCGTCATCTGCGTAAACGTACGGCCCCGCGCCTTCTTCCCCTTCGTCCCACTGGGCAGTTCAACCGCGGCCAAAGCGCAGGAAATAGACAATTCAATCTCCACGGGGTCTTTCCCTCCGTTTGAGTGGACCTCGACTTCTTGTATTGTGAGAGTATACTGCGGAAGTTCTCTTACGGAGGCAAGAACCTCATGGCCAAATGGAGAGCGTCGGTTCAGAAGCTGCGAGCCGGTATGAGCCCAGGTTTTATGAGGGGAAAGGCAAAGTTACCGTTTCGATCTTGTACGGTTCTTGCGTTCCCAGGAGTGCAAGAGAGGTGATCCCGTTCTCGGCAAGCACCTGCGAAAAAGCTCGGGCGGTGCAGCAAAGTATCAAGAGTCGTTTTACCTTGAGACTGCAGAAACAACGTTAAAATTGAATGAATCGTGGACACGCAAACCCTTACGATTTTTCACCGATGGACTCGATCTGTCTCAAGACCACAGGTCGATCTTCCCATGCCTTCGCGGTCAAACAACGAACTCTTGAGTCAAAAGTCAGCAGCATGCTCAAGTGGTGCGTGCAAGGTAGTTGAAACTGACAACTCTAACCCATGTTTTAATTGGGCACCGCGCCTTTTCACGATGGCCACTTCCACGACAACTATACGAATTATTAGGAGCGCCTGATTGCGGATATTAAGCAGTGTGCACACCTCTTGCGATTCTGGCAATGTGTTTGAAAACCGAAAAAGCCTCCAGTTGCGGCTGGCTATCAGAGCTTTTGTACTCTGGAGCGTTGAGTGATATGCCCCCGAGAACAGACTGGGGTTAAATTAAGTATAGAGTTCTGCATAACGAAGAGAAACAAACCTGTATCAAGATAAAGACCTTGTCGGCAGTTTTCTCAACCTTCTTAACCTCAAATCGAATATCGTTGTGTTTTCGAAGCTTGTTGTAAAGCTGTGATGCATTAACGAGAGTGTGGCAGCACAAATAAATGGTCACATTTTTCTCTGACGCTCTCAACTTGTTTTCGGAGAGCCTGCAAAGAAAACGGTGGTAAGAAGAGACATCACGCGTTCAGGGGGTGGCGGTGCTCACTCGTCTGATGCGGAAATCATTTCCAACTTGTGGCCTGTTAGCAACCAGAGACAACGACTGGTAGGTCGCTCACGATATCCCGCAGGGTTGGACGCTCCGGCAAGGCCAATATTAGGCCCATCTATGTCAATCCTTCAGCAAAGGGATGACTATGAGCTCTGGTTCCTCGCACCGTCGATTGGCGAATGTAAAACTGGGCGAGGTGGTGAATTTAGAGGTGAGACCATCTATGGAGACGCGCACACACCTTGCTCATAATGTCGCCGAATTCAGTCGAAGTCAAAACACCGCTGGTATCGCCAGCTTTGGCGCCGGCAATGAGCTGAGTCTCCCTTAACTTTTCTACGCTCTGCATAACCATGTCGTCGACTCGCTCCTCCCACGACTGATTCTCTCCCTTTCCGAGCGCGTAATGCGCGGGGTTCTTCTGGACACGCTGGAACAAAAAGGAGCTCCGCAACCACTCCTTCGCTGAGCGCATGTCCGTGATCGTCCCCAGCCCAATCTCCGAGTTGAGATGCTCCGACAAGTTGGCGTGGAGGGAGCTCTCAACGACGGTCTTGCCCTGGACGAGTTCTCGATACTTGTTCTCGAGTTCTATCTCGCACAGGATGATTGCGATGCCGTCCTTGTCTGCCTCCACTTAGTTCTCGCGTTGCGCAAGTGCGTAAAGACCCTCACCGAACTGTGGGCGGCCCTAGACGCAGGGTCAGAACACACATACTGCGATACCAGTGGAGCTAGATCTCACCGCACGTCCGAGCATCTGCATCACATCCAAGTCTGAATACTCCACGGACGCATTATTTTGGAAGATCTGAACGCCCTTGATCACCACCGTATGCGCCGCTAAGACCTCCAGGTTATCGATGTATACAGGAAATAACCATAGAACACGCACGCAAATTCACACCGACGGCAAGTGTCTGAATGATATGTTTCAGCGGTTGGAGAAGTTGGATCCACAACAAGATTTACCGAAGTAGCGACCACCACTCTCAAGAGACCTTTTAGATACAGGTCTTCGACGGCACGGCGGTCGTCAATGGTGAGTCCAGCGTGGTGTACTCCTATCCCGAAGGCGGCCAATTCTTCCGCAAAAGCGTCAGCATAATGCAGGTATGTATCGAGCAAGGGATGTACCTCCCAACTTCTTCTCATGGAAGACCTGATCAATACTAATTGCAGTGTCAGCGACCAGGCCAGATAATACGATGAAACGGTACCGCTTCGGATGGGACCACGGTAAAGATTGCCTAGTTTTTTCAGCATCCGAGTAGTCCTTGAGTAACTGCTCCGCCGTCGTCACAACCCCTGGAAATGAGTGTCAGTAGACATACCATTTCGACTCCAGGCGCCCTCACCTTTCCGGGTGCTCACAAAGACTAATATTGGTTTCCCCACGGAGTGCGCTTGTAGAGCTGCGAACAATTTGTAGTCACTGACATTCAAGTGAGCAAGGTGGATGGGTGGGAAAAGAGTGAGACCTACAGTTTCCTTGCGAAGGAAAAGTCATTATCGCCTCGTTGGCGGGGGACACCGACAACGTGTCTGGTAAGCTTGCAAGGACGGAAGTCTTCCCCAAACTATCGAGAAGTTAGCTGTGAAGCACGCAATTCGCGAAAGAACATACTTGGAACACCATAGCCGCGTCTTCCCGCCGCTTGTTGCCGATCCAAGCCGCGATATCTTGGATATTGGGCACCGTCGCCGAGACGAGGACGAACCGCACGGCCGAGCCGCGTGTTTTCATTCTTGAAATCACGACTTCGAGGGTGCTGCCGCGGGATTCGTTCAAAATGTGCACCTTGACATTGTTCAGCGTCCGCAAAAGGAGGATAAGTGCGTGGAGAAATACCTCATCGACGAGGAAGAGTTGGATCTGGGACAAAATCTGACCGTGGCCGGTCCTGAAAAAGTCAGATCGAGCTGAGCGATAACGGACAAGTACAGACCAGTTCCGAGTCAGGCTATCCCATTTTTCTCCCTGGTTGATTTAGTGGAGCGTAGAGATGGTCGAAATGAAACCTCACTGTAGTAATTCTAGACGAAATAAGTATCTGACTTTTAACAATAGGAATATTTTTACATGATGGTCGCATTTTTTGCGTCACCCCAGGCGCCTTTGCCGAATAAAACGGTATCACCGGTCAATTCGCAACCTAGAGGACGAATGAACAACGCTCGCAAAAGAATATTAACCACTTACATCTGATCCCAAGAGCATCGAACTTGGACGACCAATCCCGCTGTCTCTCCGAACAGAGAGCCTACGGGTAAAGATGAGTTTCGAATGGTTGAAAAAAGTTGGAGCACTACGCGCCTTGGTCGGTGCCATATACACGCATTTCACGGCATCTCCGGACTCTTTGGCCTGCCGAAGCATACGTATGATAGCCAGCTCAAACAGGACAGTTTTCCCGCTTCCAGTCGGCGCTTGGGTGGGTATAAGCAGCGACACGAGGGAGTGGGATTGGATATTTACCGCTCAGGACCTGAAGTGAGAAGATCAAGCAGAGATAAAAAGAGAAATAGGGAGGAGCGCACCATATTCTCGTCGGTGTTCAAGACCTAGATCGGAAGAGTACATGAGGGTTGAGCGCAGGAAGGCGGTAATTACGTACCGTATCAAGACACGAAGACTGGACGGCGTTGAAAACACCAAACTTGAATATCCCGCGGTATATGTCGGCTGAGACGTTGAGGTTAGCTTAGCTTCGCAGGGATTGAACAGAAACCCACGGAGCTCAGAAACTGGGCGAAGACGGATGCCAGACGCGTTACGCGGATTCGATCCCCGGTTCTGAGGAGGCAAGGCGGACGGTGCAGAAGCCCGGAATGAGCTTTCCTGCTGCTGCTGCTGCTGCTGCTGCTGCTGTGTGAAATGGGGCTGATATGGTGGCTGCCTCTGCATCTGAGTCGACGCCGCTCGAAACGCAGGAGCGGGAACTGCAGGGAAGAATGAGTGTTGTTTTGTTGATAGTGCACCAATCCAGCTTACCAGAACCGGGATGACGAGGGACACCATATTGAGGAGCGTCATAAACCTGGTGGGGATCCTCGGTGGACGGAGCGTTATATATCGGATCGTCTTCGTAGTAGGGAATATCTTGGTCTTCGTACTCGTTTATCTCTTCCGGCTGGTACCTTTGCACCTGGGACGCGTATTTCTCCGGAGGACACGGAGAGGACGCTTTTGGGGCTTTAGAGTCTCGAAAGGAGAAGAAAAGCGCATATATCCACCTATCTCGTCTGCATAGTATGAATCATCGTACGCCGGTTGGCTATAAGACGTGCTAGCACCGCCGATGGACTGATATTGCTGGTTAAAGTAACCTTCCTCTTCGTCCGCGTAGCCAGAATCCTGGTAATGGCTCATGGAGGTACGAGTCTGAGAGGCGATGCAGGACGCGTCTGGTCACGAGACGCGCGTGACCGTTGTTGACTGTGATCGCA
Organism: Mycena metata; assembly: GCA_029378385.1. Taxonomy (NCBI): domain Eukaryota; kingdom Fungi; phylum Basidiomycota; class Agaricomycetes; order Agaricales; family Mycenaceae; genus Mycena; species Mycena metata. Next base: position 660,837 of record JARKIB010000023.1, read on the forward strand.
TCACACCGCGTTTTTGCTCTCACCGTCGGCGTCTTGCTACAAACTTCGAGGCTACCGGAGACTATCACCATCTTGCAAATGGACGCGGCCCCGCAGCTCACCAAGGAGCAGGAAGAGCAGGTGTGTGTTGGAACCATTCGCGATACTTGTGAACTAATTACATTGCAGAAGAAACTTGAAGAGTACATTGAAAAGTATCTCGAGTTGCAATTCTGCCCCAAAACGCGTTGACGGGAGCCTCAGGATTCACTACTCTGATCGATACACCGACGATGTGTACGAGTACCGCCACGTAATTCTGCCCAAGCAGCTTCTCCGACTCGTCCCCAAGCAATTCTTCAACGGGGACACGCTTCGACTGCTATCTGAACCCGAGTGGAGAGGCATTGGAATAACGCAGAGTCTCGGCTGGGAGCACTACGAAGTCCATAGTGAGTTCCCCGCCCTTTTGATGCGCACATCTGATCATTCATTTTACGCGACAGCACCTGAACCCCACGTCCTTCTCTTCCGACGACCGAAAGACTTCGTCCCTCCTCCACAGCACGCCAACGCCAAGGCGACCCGACGCAGATAACTCGTCTTTATGGTTGTTTCAGTTGTTGTACTTTGACTCCTGAGTTCTGTGTTTTTTCTCTATGCCACCTACATGTTTATTCATCCCAGCTCCAGTTCTATCAGTGTGTTTTTACCTTAGAATCGTTCGACCTGTATTCTGCTATCGATATGTTCTTTGCGTGTTTCTATGGTCCGGCAAGGCGACGCGAAACTCGGGATCGACGCGACGCGATCAAAAGAGATTTTCGCTAAATTCGCCATATGCTCTTCCGCAATAGCGCAATCGTGGTTCCAAATCGCGCTTGGTGTCGTTTTCGTTTCAATCAAATGGCGCGGACTACGCTTGAATATAAAATCGCGTGGACTGGCTTCAACGGTTACTCTTTCACTTTCTTCCCATCGCTATGGGTTTTCTTTCTCTTTTTCGGCGTCAAACAACGTCGTCTGAAGTCCCGAGTACTATCCCGCAGTTGCCGTCAACGCCGACGTCTTCCGACGTCGACATCGAGAAGGATGATAGCTCGACCTCCAAAGACAGAGAGGACGACAAGTATGTCGACCGGGAAATAGACTTGACAGAGCTTACGCCCATGGAGGCGTTGAAGTGGAATGTCGATGGTGACCAGTCTCCTTTTCCCGAGGTGCAGGCCTGTGTTTCAACGGAGGACGACACCACGCTCGAGGTGAATACGTTCAGGATGTGGGTCTTGATGACCATATTCGTTGTTCTTTTCTCGGGCGTCAACATGTTTTTCTCGTTCGTGCTTTTCCTTGCTGCGCAGGGTATTTCTGACCATGCGTTATGCCAGCTTGCGATATGTTTGTTTCCCAAATTGCCGCTCAGACCACTCGTTGAATATATATTTGCAGCCTAGTCTTTCTCTGACCTACGTCGTCGCGCAACTGCTTGTATTCCCGATTGGACGCGCATGGGAACGCCTTCCGACATGGAGAGTTGGTTTCGGTCGCCTGTCTTTCCGCATCAATCCTGGGAAATTCAACGTCAAAGAGCGAGTGAATGTCTTCCTCGACCCATCGCACTAACTCACCTTGAAATCTAGACATGCGATTATCGTAATTTGTGTCAATTTGACGGCTTCGACGGCCTATGCTATGAATGGTCTCGTCGCAATCACAAGCGACCAGTTCTGGAACAAGGACTTTGGAGCTGCGTTTGGCATCCTCTTTATTTTAACGACTCAATTCATTGGGTATTCGTCAATTTAGCTACTTCGTCGCATAGTCTAATCCTCGTTTTAGTTTTGGTTTGGCGGGTCTGGCGCGTCGGTGGATTGTCTATCCAGGTTCGTCAACAGTGGATACTCCCGTCGCATATCTCTTTTGACTCCCAAAATCCGACAGGCGCACTGATCTGGCCCTCCACTCTTGCGAGTACCGTCCTCTTCCGGGCTTTGCACGAGCCCCAGGAATATCTGCCTGCCAACGGATGGACTATCACGCGATACAAGTTCTTTTTCACCGTCACTGCGGCATCATTTGTATGGTTCTGGTTCCCCGACTATATCTTCCAGGCGTTATCTTCGTTCGCATTCGTTACGTGGATTGCCCCCAACAACCAAAAGGTCAACACCATTTTCGGGGTCAGTTTTACCTTTGGCATCGAGGAATGTGGATTGATTGTCGCTCAGATGAACAGCGGATTGGGGCTCCTTCCAATCTCCTTCGACTGGACCGTCATCTCATACGCAGGAGCGCCACTTACGACCCCATTCTACGTCACGGCCAACTGTTTCGCCGCCATTGCCATTTTTTATCTGGGCATCGCGCCGATTCTGTACTACACCGGCGTCTGGTATTCTGACTAGTGGGTGACCTTTCAGCAATCCAAGCCATCTTGAATAACCACCACTCTAGCCTCCCCCTGCTCTCGAGCTCGACCTTTGACAATACCGGTGCCTCTGTAAGCGTGTCTCTTTTCGCTTTTGTTTAGGCGTTAATTCGTCTGCAGTACAATGTGTCGAAGGTTGTGAATGCCGACTTTACTTTCAACGAGGAAAAATACAAGGCATACTCTCCCATGTTCGTTCGCCTTCCTGCTATTTTGACCTCTCTGATCCACCGAAACCTCAGGTATATCTCCACGTCCTACTCGATATCTTATGCCCTCAATTTCGCGGCTGTTACTGGTAAGAGTCATTCGAATCATAAGGCAAGCGCTGAGATACAATTGAAGGCATCATAATCCACACCTATCTGTACAACGCCTCTGACATCTTGGCTAAATTGCGCTCCTCGCGAGCCGGCGGCGAAGATATTCACAAGCGACTTATGAATAAATACGTAGATGTGCCCGACTGGTATGTTTCCCCGAAAAAATCAGGCCCGGCTTTAACTGCATGCAGGTGGTATGGAATTGTCTGCTTGGTGACTCTGGGACTAGGAATCTTCACGATTAGGTAAGCACGATTAGTAATCCACGGTGACTATTCCTCATAGCCCTTAGATATTGGGGTGAGCGTCTTTCCCACTCGTGCGAATCTCTTGGCTCATCCATTAGACACGCAACTTCCTGTTTGGGGCTTCATCGTAGTTTCCTGGGGCTTGGGGATTATCATGATCGTTCCCGAGGGTATTCTCGAAGGGACTACGAACCAGCGAATTTTCCTCAACATTATCGCTGAGCTCATCGCTGGCTATGCCTGGCCGGGAAAAGGGTACGTCCGATCCACTGTTTTCCCGTCATTTCGGGGCTCTTTCGATCCTTTTTCCTGTCATTTTGGGGCTCTTTCGATCCTTTTGTGCTGAACCATTTCAGATTCGCGAATATCATGACAAAGGTACTGTTCTCGTTGTTTTACTGTTCCACCTGATCTGACCTTCAGTGTTAGATGTATGTGAGTTAAATTTTGGTCTCTCTTCACCAATTACTTCTAATCCCTCGATCTTTCAGGGCTACAATTCCATCAAGCACGGACTCGATTTCGCTCAGGATCTCAAGCTCGGACAGGTTGGTCCTCCCTTTTAACTCCTGCTCATCTCACTAATGGTCCCTAGTATATGTTCGTCGACTTCGTCCCATCCCACCCAATGCCATTAATTCCTGTCTTAGGAAAGTCAGCCCGCGCACTCTGTTTGTCGCCCAGATATACGCCACCATTCTTTCGGCCTTGACACAAGTCGGAGGTGAGCATGTTCATCCTCCATCACGAATCCTTGAGGCCCACGCGAGTCCCAGTGTTCCGCTGGATGATGGGGAATATCGACAACCTGTGCAGTCCGAAAAACGCAGACCGCTTCACCTGCAATGGTACCCGCGTTGTTTATAATGCGAGCTTGATTTGGGGAACCATTGGACCTCAACGGATGTTCCAAAATGGGCAGGTGAGGCAAATGAGTTGCGCTACGATCGATAACGCTCACGAGTTTCGCTCCAGACATATTCACAGGTTATACATTGAACTATTTGCGTAGGGGATCATACTCACTGTGCATACTAGACGATGTACTTTTTCCTTATCGGAGTACGTCCTTCCCTTCCTGAACTCCGTCCTAACCCTTATCCCTCTTTAGCCTGCTCTCGTCGTGATCTTCTATCTGCTGTACAAGCGCTACCCGACCAGCTGGCTGCGCTACGTAAACATGCCCATATTGTGAGTTTTCAGTCTCAATTCTGTTTCCACCCAATTTTAACCTTCCACAGCTTCAACTCCGCGGGGAACATTCGTACGCATTTTCTCTATCCTCCGACCTCCGATATTCATTGTTGAACTTTCTAGCTCCCGCGAACACGACGCAATATTCCCTCTGGTTCATCACCGGCTTCGTCTTCAATTACTACATCAGAAAGCGTGCCTTTGATTGGTGGAAGCGCTATAACTGTCCGTCTTTCGTCCATTTCTTCGCGCTAATGCTAATGGCCTGCCTACCTAGATCTCCTGTCTGCCGGGCTTGACACCGGTGTCGCTTTTGCCACGATCGTCATTTTCTTTGCTCTGTCTTACCAGGGCATCAAGCTCGTGTGGTGGGGAAACACCGTCAACACCACGACCTTCGATGCCAAGTCTGTACCCTGGAAGAAGGTCGCCAAAGGCAGTTTCTTCGGTCCTGGACCGGGAGAGTTTTAGTATAGATCACTGCACGAATTACTTATCCAGTATAATGGTCAAAAGCTCCGGCAAAAATAAAACCCCTATCCTTGCGATTACGGAATGTCTGTTGCTGTCATCTCCCCGGCTATTTCTCCTCCTCCGGATTCTGTTGTGGACGCTGCGTTGATTCCTACAAAGCTCGATGTCTTCTTCGACAACTGGAATCGTGCTACCCCTCCCCCCACCCCTGCTGAAATTCGGGCGACTCTTGATTCTGCGGTTTGCCTCGCCGACAAGTGCGCACATAAAGTCCTGCACTTTCCCCGTCTTGGTCTGTTGTGAAGTTTGGACGTATGTCGATCTCGGAGGGGCAGACCCTCTGAATGTTGAAAAGGCATAGCCCTCAAGTACGAGTACCCGAGGTGTATGGATGGTGTCGAGATGAGGAGGAAACCTTCATCTACATGGAGTATCTCGATGGACGAACTCTTCAGTCGTGTCTGGACCAGCTTACGGACGATGAGCTCCAAGATATTGCTGCTCAAATGGCGTCGATGCTACGGGGCGTACGCTCTCTTCGCCAACCTCCCCAAGATATATTCATCGGTGGGGAAAATCATCCAGATGGTCCTCTCTCCAGATCACTCACTTTTCCAGGATCTCCGAGCCGCGGCTCTGTTCAAGATCAGCTCTGGCGGCACCGTGGGCGCGAACCCCTCGGCCCCCTCACCACCGTCCAGGCGTTCAACGAGGCCCTTCATGGACTGGCCACCGAGCTTCCACAATTCCCCGAACACGAGCTATACCAAACCTTCCGCGCAGCCTTCTCCGATACCGCCTCCATCCGTTTCACGCACACAGATCTCCACCCACTCAACATAATCATATCCTCGTCCGGCTGCAAGGTTCTCGGGATCATAGATTGGCAGGAGAGCGGGTGGTACCCAGAGTATTGGGAGTACGTGAAGACCTCGTTCAACTTTGAGCTTTCGGGGACGGTGGTATGATTACCTCGACGTCGTGCTCACGGATCCGTACAAAGCAGAAGCGCAGGCGTTGGGGTTGTATACTAGTACGGGCATGTTTTCCTGAATTCTTGAGCAGACCCAATGCAATTAGCGGCGAGAGTCGAGTCTCTCAGTCGACTGAGTTGATTGCACTAGGACGGCTTCTGGCCTAGGCGATTTGCGTTGTGCTGGTCCACGACTTGCTAGCCGTGGACGTAAGGCGAACGAGAGCCGTTTGAAAACACTAGCACTGTGGCAAAAGGAACCCGTAGGGATTACATGTCATGGGCCCGCTCCAACTATGGGTGCAGTGACCTCAACGAGCAACTCGGATACAAGCTCCTCCATCGTTCTGATGAAATCCGCAGATCCCTGTGATTCGGACAGTGGGGGTTGTAGCAATGTTCTTGCTTTGAAATCATAGATCTGGTGCATGGTGTTGTAATGATACTTGTACGTAGAATTCGCGATCCGTCGTATAGCGTCTATTACAGGTAAGTGAAGACAGGACGCACGATGAGCGGGAACATCATACCAGCCTCTGAGGTGACATCGTCAGTCCGTGGGCCGTTCAAAATTCCATACAGGCGTGCGAGTTCATTCCGTTGCAGCGCGAGTTCATCTTTTTGCAGTTGCAACAAAGCTGTCAGCTGTGCACCTGAGGGCAACTCGGGCAACGATTCTAGGTGTACGCAGTGAGCAGGCGACAAGTGGTGTGGTGAATCAAACCTGGGAACAGGGGCGGAATTGAAGGAGGCAGCGGGGCTTGAAACGGGTCGTAGGCGGCGGTAGAGCCGAATCCATCAGGGGCGCCTGCCATTTGAGCGCGATGAGCCAAGTGATGTGGTAGACTTGAGTGAGCACACGAACGAGCTTCAGCAAGCGTTGCGAAATAAGGGGCGGGGTTTTCGGGTGCAGACAGATCAATTTGAAGACGGGGAGCAGTACGTTTTCCCGTTCTGAGGGCCTTCAAGGCGGCAAGGAGATCATCGTCCGAGCACGAGTAGTGATGGCGGATGGAATGCAGTAGATAACGGTCGCGAAAGGAGCAATAGACTTTTCTTTTCGCGCAGGTGGCGCATCGGACCAGACGTCCTTCAATGGTGCCGCAATCGGTACCCCTACGGGTACAAGCTTGGCAAATGCGAGAGGTCTGAACGGATGCATATATATATGGATGGGAAATCAAAGGGAAAAAATAATTTTGCGCTCACTGTCGGTAGGGCAAACCAGGCGGCTATGGCAGCGGTGTCGGACAGCGCAACTTTGGTTCGGGTGGCTAAAAGCTCGAGATCCATATGAAAACTCGTTGTGGCTTATTTAAATAAGTGAACCAAGACGCCGTGTCCCAATTAGGACGCAAGTCTCACGCAACAATAGTGGTGACGGGCAAGTGGCTGGGATCAAATGTCCGGCTTCTTTGGTCCATCGTAGCGCTCCAACCACTCACCCTTTCAGCAAACTGTTGGTGTAAGATCTGTTCAGAATTAGCATTTACAGGATATGTCCCGCGTCGATTTTTCATTTTCCCCCTCCTTCGTCCCCTGCCAATTTATTTCAGATCTTTACCATCAAATCACTGCCAAATCGAACATCTTATAACACTCTTTTGGGGGCAAAATCAAAAAATCTGCCCGGGACATATCCTGAGGGTACCTCTCAGAAGACCTCTCAATTTTAGTTTGAGCCTGTAGAGGCACTGTGGAAGGCTGTAGCCAGGACCAAGTGCGAACAAATACGGAACAAACAGACATCAGTTTGGTGGCGCTTGCCCGTCACCAACAATAGCGACTTTCCAAGCACTCGTGTTGTGATCCTTATGCTCAGAGTCAGATCGAGCACAAGACAATTGCAATTTACCTCTTGTCTTGCTACGTCCACGTCCGCACACCTTTCCCCAGTTTTCCGTGCAAGAATGGCTACAATGCCTCATTGGGAACGCGTCACCTCGGCGTCTGCGCCGCCATTCTCAGTCTTCACCAAATCTCTGCAGAAATCGCCCCAGGATGACCGTGAATATCGCGTAATTCGCCTGGAAAATGGTCTGGAAGCTATGCTGGTCCACGATTCGAAAGCAGACAAGGCAGCAGCCAGCTTAGACGTTGCTGTGGGCCATTTGCACGATCCAGTACGAATACACGCGTCTCTGCGCGAGAATGGACGCTAATCTATCGCAGGATGACATGCCCGGTCTGGCGCATTTTTGCGAGCATTTGTTGTTCATGGTGGGTCCATGTCTCGACGTTCTACTCGTCATCTCAACATCATCTAGGGAACTGAGGAATTTCCCCGCGAAAACGAATACTCGGAGTTTCTGGCCAAGAACAACGGTGGTTCCAACGCCTACACGTCGACCTCCAACACCAATTACCACTTCAATGTCGCTACTCCAGCGTTGTCGCAGGCTTTGGCACGCTTTGCCGGATTTTTCCATTCCCCGCTGTTCGCCCCGTCCTGCACGTCGCGTGAGCTCAATGCCGTCGACTCGGAGCACAAAAAGAACCACCAGGCGGACATGTGGCGTATATTCCAGCTCAGCAAGCACCTGAGCGTCGAGGGACACCCATGGCGCAAATTCGGTAGTGGGAACCGCGAGAGTTTATCCGACCATGCAAAGCGTCTCAAGGCCGGCGGGCGTTTGGAAACGCAGCAGAACGGACATCTTGCCGCACCGTCCCCGATCCCGTCCCGTCTGTCATCGCCCGCCCCGTCTATTTCGTCGGAGAGCAGCGAGACTGATGCCGACGGTGGTGCTGTCGGCCGAGAGACGCGGCGCAGGCTCATCGAGTGGTGGTCGCAGGAGTATTGTGCCAGCAGAATGCGTCTTTGCATCCTCGGAAATGGTGCGTCTCTGTCCACTGTGTTATTACAGTTTATTAACGTTTGCTTAGAATCTCTGGACGAACTCGCGATTCTCGCGTCCAAGTACTTTTCGCCTATCCTCAACCGCGGCGCCGAACCGCTCCCCATGATCACCTCGTCCCCAATAGGTCCCGACCAGAAGGGGGTGCGTGGTTTGTCATTCGGCTCTTTCCTCGACTTATGCTTTTTAGACCCTGGTCGCCGTTCAAACAATCATGACTTTCCATGCGCTCGAGATCTCCTTCCCTGTAGAGTGGCAGCCGCCGTTCTGGCGGCATAAACCCATGTCTTTCATCTCCCATTTCGTCGGTCACGAGGGCCCCGGGTCGATCCACTCGTATCTCAAGGAGAAGGGATGGATCACCGCTCTCAGCTGCTCACCGCAAAACCTCGCGCGCGGCTTCACCGCGTTTAAAATAACTGTCTATCTCACCATCGACGGGTTCCGTGCGTGTCTTTTGCCAGTTGTCTGCAAATAATTCTACTGACGAGAACCTCAGAAAACCACCGCGAAGTGTCATTGACCGTGTTCAAATACCTCTCCCTTCTGCGGGAGTCGCAGTTTGAGGTGTTCCACCAGCGTGAGCTGGTCACGCTCGCGGCGACAAAGTTCCGCTTCAAGGAGAAGGGCCGCCCCGACAGCTACGCGACGTGGGCGGCGGAGCACATGACACGGCCCGTCCCGCTTGAACTTGTCCTCTCCGCGCAGGCGTTGGTTTGGGACTGGGACGGCGACAACCAGCCCGGGGGCGGCGGCGAGGCGAAAGTGCGCGAGTATCTCGACCAATTCCGCGCAGAGAACGCGCGCGTGACGCTCATGGCGAAGGGCGGGGAGCACGTCAAGCTCGCGCCGAATGCGGTGTGGCAGAAGGAGCCGTGGTATGGGACAGAGTATTATGTTGAGAAATTCGACAATGCGTTTATCCAGCAGGTGGGCACTTTGAGCGTCCTCTAATGATTTACTAATCTTGATTGACCATAGGCGGAAGGTCCCAACGATCTCAAGGCGCTGTATTTACCCGGGCCGAACGAGTTTATACCTACCAACGTCGAAGTCGATAAACGGGATGTAGCTGAAGTGAGTGGCACCGACGGGTTTAACGAAGCAGCCTTGACACTCTTTACAGCCACTGAAACGTCCCCATCTCATCCGGGAGACGCCCTTGTCCGTCTTGTGGCACAAGAAGGACGACAAGTTCTGGGTTCCTAAAGCGCATACTGTTATTGACCTGCGAAGGTGTGTGCCTCTCTCTAACTGTATATTATCTATCCTCTGACCCCGGTCTGTAGTCCTTTCGGCAACTCGTCGCCGCGTGCAGCAATCCTCACCCGGTTAGCTGTTTTTATCTGGTACCGTTTCTGTATCTGACTGGTAGTCCTGAAAGATTGTATTCAGACGTTGTGAACGACTCGCTGACGGAATTTGCGTACGACGCATCCCTCGGTATGCTCGAATACAACTTCGTCCCTCATACCAACGGGCTCTATGTCGCGATGAACGGGTTCAACGATAAGATGTCCGTGCTTGTGAAGCATGTTCTGGAGAAGATCAAGGGGATTGTAGTTAACGCTGACCGCCTCGCTGTCATGAAGGAACAGGTTTGTCTGTCCTCTTTTGAGCCCTTTGGCATTATCGGACTCGACTGATTCGATTCTCGATAGGCGAAAAGAGATCTAGAGAATTTCTTCTTGGGACAATCGTATTCTCTGTCGGATTACTATGGACGGTATATTATGGCGGACCAACAATGGACCATAGAAAAACTCCTGCAGGAGCTGCCTTGTATGTTCTCATTCGTTCTTTTCTGGTGGATCGATGTTCATCTTCCGTTAAGCTGTTACGGCGGAGGAACTCCAGCAGCACATCAAGCTCCTTCTTTCAGAGGTGCACATGCGGATCCTCGTCACCGGTAATCTCTTCAAGGACGTACGGTGTTTGTTTTGCGGCTTGGCCATTTCTCATCTCGTGTTCAGGAAGCGATCAAAATCGCGGAGATGGCCGAGGAGGGCCTCGGCCCGTCCAAACGACCTCAGAGCGAGCTGAACGACCACGCATTAATCCTCAATCGCGGTACGCCTTCCCCCGCTCACACTCAGTGCGCCGCTGATTGTCGTTGCAGCCACGAACCACACATGGACCTCGATAATACCTAATCCTAACCAGGCCAACTCCGCGCTAACTTACTACGTCCACTTTGGATCCATCGTCGACCAGCGGCTGCGGGTCACGTCGTCGCTTCTTACGCAGATCCTGCAGGAGCCGGCGTTCAATGTGCTACGCACCCAGGAGCAGTTGGGGTACATCGTTTCGGCCTCGGGGTGGTTGCTGGCGGGGCAGAGCGAGAAGGGTCTGCGGATTGTCGTGCAGAGCGAGAAGACGCCGGGGTATCTGGAGGATCGGGTCGAGGCGTTCTTAGAGGGCATGAAGACTACTATAGAAGAGATGAGCGCGGAAGACTTTGAGGAGCACAAGGAGAGCTTGAAGAAGCGGTGGACGGAGGCGGAGAAGAATCTGTCGGAGGAGGCGGGGAGGTTCGCAGTGCATGTTATGAATGGACAGTGGGATTTCCTGCGGAGTACGTCCCTCTTTTATTATTTTCGAGTTGGACGAAGCTGACACGTGCAACAGGTGAGAAGGACGCGGAGTACATCCAGGGCGTCACGAAGGAGGACGTCCTCAAGATGTTCCTCAACGATCTCCATCCTGCCTCCAAGACCCGCGCCAAGCTCTCCGTGCACATGAAGTCGCAGAAGCCCCGCCAACCGCGCGTCAGCTCTGCAGCGGCCCAGGCGTTCTCGGTCCTCGTGCAGGAGAAGGCTTTCGACGGCGTGACGGAGGCTGCGTGGAAGGACGCGCCGAGTGGTGAGGAACAGCCTCCGTTGCCCGACTTTGTGAAATACTGGGGCGGTGTGCTTGCCGGCAAGGAAGGCGGTCAAGATTTACTGGCCCTGATCCCCGACTTAGTTGCCAAGTACCCGGTACCGGGAGAGGGCGAAGACCTCCCGCGGCCGGGAGTAACATACATCACGGACGTAGAGGCGTTCAAGAGCGGGCTCGTAACGTCGGTGGATCCGGGCCCGATGGTATTATGGGGCGATCTTCCGGTATCCAAATTTTGAATCTCCTAACTTCAAACAAACTACTTTACATTTGTATACACTATCTGGAGTACACTATCGCTTTTGGAACTGAACGACCTCGCCAGCGCGACACTAATTCTCCATTTCTACATTAACTGCAACACAACATTGAGCATAACGATCAGCCTTACTCGCGGTATATTTTGAACATCGACCCGCGCGTTGCGTTGCAAAGGCTCACTGTATTTTTTGCGATTCTAGTACTCAAGCAGTAACACGGGAATGGTGTCCAATATGCCGTCTAAGGAGATGGCACCCTTGAGCAAAACATTGAACAAGACGATGAAAAAGGCACGCACTGGAAACCTTGGAAAACACAAATCGAAAATGCAGACTTTTATGCATCTACGAAGATGGCGTCGTTGAGCAAGTTAGCAAGACAGGGAGAGGTTGGAAGACCTTTAGTCATCGTCATCGGTGCCTGTGAAAGTTGTCAGAAGAGTCTTAAGTATGTTGACACACAAACTATTATACAATGTGATTCCCAATTGATAAGGCGTCAAGGCCGTTTTATCAAGGTCCGCATTCCCTCCTCTGAGAATTTTCCAGAGCCACAGCACCTCTGCCCAGTCGGGATGAGGAGGTAACCATCCGGCCACCTCGGCGTCCCGTTGGGCGAGTGCGGTATCGATGAACGCCGCCACGCTAACCTCGTGTGCAGCTAGGTTTCGTCCTAACCGCACTTGGCCTCCCACCCGCGTCTAGGGGTACATCAGTGAAGTGCCTGGAAGGGAGACTTAAAAGACTAGGATTTACCGTCAAAAAAATATCAATGAGGCGCTGTGAATCACCCGCAGGAAACAGAGCGTTAATTTCTGTTACAAGTTGCAAAAATGGCGGAGAAGAGTTCACAGTTCCAAGTGATTGGGGTGTTGAAACGGAGAGGAGAAATGACGCATGAGCAAGGATGTCAAAATCGTCCGTCGGTAACACATATACAAGGCTTGGTTTGGACTTCAAAAGAGGAGCTGGCTGTTTAATCCAGCGCAACTGGAGCAGATATTTTATGATCTTCGCGTATGTTTGGGGTTGCGACGTTGTGGACCGCAGGAGGCAAGCGAGGGAAAATGTATTAAGACTTGCTTTCAGTGTGACTGCAGAAGCCAGCGGTAGAGTTGCACCTCTCAGGTGTGAAACCTCGGCCTTGACTGCTTGATTTTCCCTGCGAAACTCCGCCTTGAATGCTTGAATTTCCGCTTTCACCTCCTTGAGTTCGGTGTGCAGTTGGTGCATCGTAATGGTATCTTCGCTGCAGGCCACATGTGATGTCACTACAGGGTGAACTCAAGGTGAAGAGGAGACGCACGACTCAAACATATTTGGTTTTACGGTGATAGCCATTCCATTGAATTTTTGGGACAAACGAAAACGAGTGGGACGCATCTCGGAATAACTGTGCACACATCGAGTCTTGAAAAAACCTAGGACAGAGGCAAATACCTGGCTGATGTCGTCCAGCACGAAGAAGTTGTTTACACGCATTTTCTTTGCGGGGCGTAGACGTCATTCTGAACACTGTCTTCTCACAGGAGTCGTTACGATTCCCTGATTATGAAGGGAATCGTTGTTTACAATCGAAGGGGGATCAAAAACGTGAAACGTGACCTCTTTTTTCCCTTATATGGGCCTTTTTCCTGCGCCTCAGTTCCATATAATTTGTGTAGCCCGCATGCCGCGGCAATGCCCGCTATGCTGCATTTAAAGATATGGTTGCAATACCTCAAATCCTCTTTTCTGCTCCGCAAAACACCTGGGAATGAACACCATTGCTGCATGCAAGGTAATAGATGAATCACAAAACTATTATTTAATTGCAAGCGTCTGGAATCTCACAGATGCTTGCACAGAAAATTAAGGGGGGGAAGAATGAAAGGACACCGGCCGAGCCTCTATTCCTGATAAGAAAAGCTACCTAAGATAGAATAGATACTCAGAGTGTAGTTCTCTAATACAGGCTGACATGGTCTCGATGGTTCAGTCATTTTGACCATCTCGGCCTCGCACGACCTACACCAGAAGTCACTGGAAAAGATTGGAGGAAGAGAAAATAATGGTGTCGAGTTGAATTTGAAGGTGCCTCCAAGTAAATGTCACAGCGACTCGGCCTCGCCCGACCTGCGGTCGGCTCGACCTCGCCGAGTCAGGAAGTGGGCAAAGATACAACTTGACTTTGTGAAGGCAAACAAAATGTTGAAACACCGGGCGAAGGAAGTGCTCCGAGATGCATGGTTCGAATCCAATTCTGCGGCAATTCCGTTGACTTGTAGCATTAACCGGGGCATTGATCAAAGGAGCCAAGCCGAATTCGGGAATGGTAGATTCCGGCGAAGAATTGCGAGCACAAGAGAGCCCGCGGAAGGACTGGACTCAGATGGGATAAAAATTGAGATGTGAGCGTTGATACTTGGAAGAAAGAGCGGAATGTGAAAAGGTAGAGATCAAAGACATTGCACGAAGGTTCCCACTCGACATCGACAGAGGATATTGCAGAGTCAGAAAGAAGGTGGTGATGGCTGCGGCGACAAGACAGTGCCAGCGGGTGCGCCGTTAACTCGCAGGACAGACATGGACATGGTGGATAAATAGCTTAAAAATGGAGAACCTGTGTAATATCCGGGGAGTAGAGACCCGACGAGTTAGCGAGTGGGGTGGGTTACGGAAAGAGCCTGGAAGAATCGCGGAGACAAGGAAGTCCGCGCCGAAGAATGAATAAAAGGCCGCAGCGCGAGTACCATTCACTTGGATGACAGACATGGTGTTTGGAAACGGTGGAGGAGGACGGTTAGTGTGCTGAAGACAAGCTGAAGAAGGGAAAGGGATTCAAATTGTCGGAACAGAAAGGAGACCTGTCCATCAAGGGTGAGAAAATGATAGCAACAAATTCCCTAATACAGACACTCGCCATCAATTTTAGGGATCCCCAAAAACCCACTATATACATAGCGGGAATGGTAGTCGGTAGCTCCGTAAGGAATTCTATATCTCCAGAGGGCAGTTTCTCATGATGCGCTTGGTTTTCGCACCCTCGGAACGATCAAGGAGTTCTGTAGAACGCGCACGGCACCCGCTCGGCGGCTGCCGCCGAGCCGTCACAACGGCCCGGCCCCCGCGAGGCCGAGCCGACCGCGAGCGCCGAGCGGGTCAAGCTTTCTGCAATACAATAAATGATCGTGAGCGCTGTAGAGGAGACACAAAACCAGTAAATACAATCGAAACAAAAGTCGTTAGAAGATGGATTGAACTTGAAGTGAATGGGGATACCCCGGGGAATCGTATTTGCCATGCGTCAGCAGTGGCCTCTAGACCAGGTTACAAAACCTGAGCTGATCATGGTTCAGTGTATTTCTATTTCCTCACCACGCATGCATGTAGATACCAATTCGTTCGGAATGCCAACGCTCAAGTTCACCAAAAGTCATTAAATTACTGATGAGATGATTCAGGTCCACGACGAGCAGTACTAATAAGCATGTATTCCAACCTGATCTTTGTCTGTGTTCATTTCCACCCAAAGAAGGAGCTGTATGGACTTCTGCAGTATTGAAACTTACTTGGCTGCTTTTAATGTCAACGGGACTGCCATCTGCAATGTTCCCTGTAGGTCATCAAGTTAACGCTCAAGCCGCAGAAAGCGACGGTCCTGCTCTTGGGCGAGCAGAGCGCTCTCCGCTTTATCTTGCAGACACTGGTCCTCGAGAAGTTGGAGAAAGTAACGTGTTGTGTGGTCTACAACCGGGTGGGTGTTCGGGTGGGTGTTGACGGGGATAAAGAGAATCAGGGGATTCAGGGATGTGTTTCTGCATGCCATATGTGGTGTCGCTGGAAGGCGAGGCCGAAAAATCCAAGACGTTGGCGTTTTCCATTTTTTGGGCCCGTTTGGTAGGGAAACAACATTCGCAAACAGTTTATTCGTGGTTCAGAGAAGGAGGGCCACAGTGGAACACATTTTGCGCAGCTACAGTACAGGCAGGGGCAGTGAGTCTCGAAAATAGGAAAACCTCGCACATACCCGATGGAGGCGATCCGAGTGGAGGTGCTTTTCAATTAACAACAAAGACTCAACGTCGATGGCGTGGATGAAGACCAGCGATAATCATTAGCGGCCGATAAGTTTCAAAACGTTGAAAAGGAAGACATTGTTTACAAGTGGTCCAGTCACATCACTTGGGGTAAGGGCCGTGGCTGTGCCCGGCAGAACTCGTATTTTAGGGTATTCCGAGGGCTCCCGAATGAAATTTGGGGGTATGGCAGATGTTTTAGAGAAGAAATCCAAGCAACAAATTGGATCTTTGCTTCTTGTTCTTGAAAAGAAAAATGCTGCGAGTGTAAGAACATGCCGGATGTGATGGGTCAAGCCATTACACAGTCCGCTCTTGGACTGTAGTCCCGCTGGTTGAAATCCTTCTATGGCCACCTAAAGACCTTGCGTCTACTCACCAGTCCTGCCGGGATTCCCGACGATGACACCTTATTCGAGGTGTTTCTGGTCAGCGACAAAGTTTGGGTGATAAGATCAATGTACTTAGTTCAATTCGGAGTTCATTGGCTTGCTAGGTAGGTCGAGGGGAAGTTTAGATGTACCTCGGAATTAGTACCAGAACATACAAATGAATGGGTGTTGAAGTTTCCCTAAGGTGGCTTACTCTCATGGCTAAAGCGGTAAAGTGTGGCCACAAGCCGACTCGGGCGGCTCGGCCGTGTATCGGCACCAAAAGTGTTGAGAGTAGAAAAATACTAGTGTAGCAGCAACCTGGTTTGCTGGTTAAATTTATTAGTGAATAAGGGGACTATATAATATAGGTAGCGAACTTGAAGAGATAGGTATAAAAAGGAATGTAAACTTAGACTACAGCTCATCGCACAAGAAGCGCAATGTGATGTGGAATGCGGTTATTGTACTCGAATCTGCCCGTGGAATTACGGTCAAATTGAAATACAATAGTTTTATTCGTCCTCTAGGGGGAAATGATTGGGCTGGTGGCGCTCTCTACTTCTATGGAGTGATATTTTATGTGGTGGTGGTGGTTAATACAGATTTCGAGAAAGGTGCTAGGTTCCTCGAGAGTTTGGTCTCTCGCTGGGGGCTAGCCTTCTGAGAAAGACGCGATGGGAGATTCTTCTACACTCATGCGAAGGATTGGCGCTCCGCAATGTGAAGTACACTCCTACTCGGTAAACCCGGGTAATGTGGTGTTTTCGTATCTCCTTGCTTTGTATAGGGCACGCAAGCAGTTTCTTCAGTAATTAGATGCCTTCTCTCTTCTTTGCGCCCCCTTTTATACCCTTTCCTGCTTCCCCATTGGTCTAACCCCGGTGCCTTTCTTCCCAAGCGTGTCTGCACCTTTTTTCTCAAACCGCGCCAGCCCTCCTTTTAAACAGCGCCCGCGCCTTTTCCTTCAAACCGTGCCAGCCTTTCCTTTAGACAGTGCCCACACCTCTTCTTCCAAACCGCACCTGCGCCTTTCTTCAAACAGCGCCCGTGCCTTTCTTCAACCAGCACGTTCTTTTCTCATATATGTCGTCATTGTTCCCCAGTCCCTAGCTATCACGGTCAGATAGCACAGCGGTTAGTGCACAGACACTTGATGGGTTCAAGGGCAATATTCAATCCGCTACCCTCGTTCGACTCGGGGTCTGGCCTTGGGAAATTTAACCACTTCTTTTTTCCTAGCTCAGCGCCTTTTTAACTCGCACATTTTTTCCGATAGTCTTTGTCGCGAGTACGACCCGGCATGTGCAATTAATGTGCAAAAGGTCGTTGATTTAATGTGGCACCCTTTTCTTGTCGCAGCGCCTTT
This sequence comes from Mycena metata, assembly GCA_029378385.1. NCBI lineage: Eukaryota > Fungi > Basidiomycota > Agaricomycetes > Agaricales > Mycenaceae > Mycena > Mycena metata. Next base: position 678,252 of record JARKIB010000023.1, read on the forward strand.
CCACCTTCGGGGTGCGCAACACTCTTTACATTTTGATAGTTCTGCGCAACTCATTTTAATCATTGTAAGGTTCCCCAGGGGCAGAGGTAAACCTCCAAAGGTCAGAGGTAAGGTCCAAGGAGGTAGAGGTAGAGGTTAAGGCAAAGTTGTACCTCCAAATTCAACCATATGGTTTGAGGTCAGTAACCATTCTCTGGTCTAGGAAACACATAGAAGTGACTGTTTAATGCATTTACAGAGGCCCTAAAGGTGTATGGTCCTTATAAAAGACAATACCTCTCAACAGTACCTCTGAAGGTCAGAGGTAAGGTCGAGGAAGGTAAAGGTAGAGGTTGGCCCCTCTGTACCTCTACCTCTACCCCTGGGGAACCTTAAATCATCGCAGCCAGATAGCACAGCGGTTAGTGCATGGATGTTCGATTGGCAGTATTCAATCCGCTACCCTCGTTCGACTCGGGGTCTGGCCTTTAAAGCGGTAGCTTTGTTCTTCAAGGAACGAAGCTACCTCTTTTTATTTGCGAAAGTGCGCCTTCCTTTTCCGAATCATCTGCCAGTGCGCCAGTGGTTTTGAATGCGAGTGCGCTGTGAGCTATCACTTTGTGATTAGCTCTAGACGCCCTGCCACAGAGAACAAAAGCGCCTTTCAGGGTGACGGCTCAAAGCATGGTCACTGGCGCACTTGCACATTGGAAATCAATGATGGAAATCACTGGCGCACTTTTGGAACTTGACAGCTAGATCACTAGCACACTTTGGGAAGTTAACGGCGCACTTGGATTGGTTTTTGGCGCACTCAAAGATTACAAGGGGAAAGCACATTCAAAACCACTGGCGCACTTTTGGAACTTAACGGCTAGATCACTGGTGCACTTTGGGAAGTTAACAGCGCACTTGGTTTTTGGCGCACTCAAAGATTACAAGGGGCGTGCACATTCGAAACCACTGGTGCACTTACAGATGGTTCAGAAAATAAAGGCGCGCTTTCGCAAATAAAAAGAGGTAGCTTCGTTCCTTGAACGAAGCTACCACTTTAAAGGTCAGACCCCAAATCGAACGAGGGTAGCGGATTAAATATTGCCATTGAACTCATCAAGAATCCACGCACTAACCACTGTGCTATCTGGCCGTGATTTAAACGAGTCACGCACTACTATCAATGACTTACCAAAAAAGACGCACCACAAAAGAAAAAGCCTCACCAAAAGCGCCTCACCAAAAACAGGCCCAACCTCGAATTGAACAAGGAGCTCGCAGTTAGAGGAAATAACGTTGCAATAACGACTGCACGTGATACCATTATGCCACTGGGCCATATCACCACAACTCGAAACTTTCAGCTTGAGCCATCTGAAAAGGGTGCGATAGAAAATAATTACGAAGCACCCCACCAAAAGACAGGAAAAAGGTGCCGTGCATTAAATAAAAGGTGCTTCGTTCACGGGTATACCTTGAACAAAGCTACCGTGTGGACAGACCCCGAATCAAACGAGGGTAATGGACGACATGGCATTCCATAATCAAGACGTCCGTGCACTAACCACTGTGCTATCTGACCATGATACCTAGTCACCCAGGGAGCGACAACAAACACTAGAAAAAGGTGCTTAACAGAGAATGCACCACGCGCAAGAAAAAGGCGCGCGCAGGCGCTGCTTGGACAGAAGGTGCGGGGCGCTATTCCAAGGAAAGGCGCTGAGGGCTATTTAAAGGAAAGGCGCGGGGTGCTACAAAGAAAGGCGCGAGGCGCTGCGCTGTTCAAAAGAAAAGCCGGCACAGTTTGAAGAAAAGAGCGCGAGCGCGCTTTGGAGAAAGCCGCCAGAGATGGACAAATGGGGAAGCAGGGAATAGGTATATAAGGAGAGCGCGAAGGAGGGAGAAGAAATCTAATTACCTCCACTGCATACTGCTGAAGGAAAGGCGCTCCCATTAAAACGGGAGGCGCTAATCCAGTACATTGTCAAATCAAATATATTAGTGTGCCTTCACAAGAGTGGGGTACAGAATAGAAACTGCGCGAGAAACCTCCTAGACAAGAAAGGAGGGAACATTGGAAATAACAGGTGTTGAAGTGCGCGTTCAGTTGAAGAAAAGCGCGGTGCGATCCTCCAAACAGCCAGCAGACCTATTCAGGCTGCATGTAACTATTGACTTTCGGCGCTCATAACGCACACCTTGTGTGCGTAGGGCGCATTTATCGAGAAGGCGCCTTTTACCAACTCGACTATACCATTTCCCCCATCCAATTCAGCGCACTTCCCTCGAATAGCTAGAAAGGCACCTCGCACCAGGCTATTCGCGCACGCACCATTATTCAGATTGCGAAGGAGCGCACTACAATCTGACGGCGCTGTGTTTACCCAGTTCTGAAGAAACTGCTTGCGCGCCTTATACGAAGCAAGGAGATACGAAAACACCACAATACCCGGGTTTACCGAGTAGGAGTGTACTTCACATCACAGAGCACCAATCCTTCGGGCGAGTGTAGAAGAATCTCCCACCGCGTCTTTCTCAGAACCGTGAGACTTCCCGGACGGAGGCACACATTATGCTGTGCTCCTAACAAGAAGGGTACGATCCACTGGTTTCCACCTAAGCTCTACCTCTACTTATATACTAAATCCTACATACCAAATACTACAAAACATAGAAACTCAATACGGTGAAATGTATGGTATTATTCTTCGCGTTTTAATAATACTTTTTGGTCGTGATTGGAACAACATAGTTGCCACCATTTCGAAGTAGCGGGGCAAAGTGCATACCAGTGCTTCGAAGTTTGAAGTTTGAAGTGAGAACTTGAGGCGTCGGCTGACCATGGTCTGATTTGATGTCGCATCAGCGGCCCGAATGTAGCTTCAGCTTGTCTCTCAGCTCGGGCTATGCAATGACTGGATGGAAAATTGACGAGAGGTGCAGCTCAGGTGCCTGCCGACTGCCTGTCCAGGCGCAAGTCCCGATGCGGTGGCATGTGATTGAGATCATCGCCGCGTCCTCGACCAGACGGTCCAGACCGCACCGCTGAAACGGGCAGCTGCGCCTGACTATGAAACTCGCTAGGATATGCCTAGGGAATGCGCACTAAATGCAACAAACCACTAACACACACAACTAACACAACTTCACTTTATACTCCCAAGAACTGGCGCACTCCTTGGTTGAGTTCGGGTCCGAGCCGTAGTATGCGACTACTGGTTTTGGATTCCTAGGGGCAAACGAAAAGGTATCGATTTCTGTTCTGCTACTGACACTGGTCCTACTCTCTGGTCTGTTCTTTGGTACTACCACAATCCTTGACTCGAAACGCTGCACACCGACTGGTGATTTGTGAACGGGTTTGGGGGGGGGGTAGGGTACTAGGGTTACCGAAGTAGCTCCTAGGCAAAGTTTGTAAAGTTTCCGTCTGAAAATCCCAATAGGGCTATGCTGCTTCCACAAGTACTGCCTCTCAACAAGACTAGGCCAGATAACCGCCTTGCTGGACTCGCGTTTCCTGTACTAACGCAAGAACGTTTCCGTACGCTTTGGCTTTTTGGGGCCTAGGGACAACTAGCTCTGTTCACTGCGATCTACCGGTTCAATCTTCCACTGCGCTCAACCAAAGCGTTCTACCTAGCTAGCGCCTAACTTGGTGTTTAGGTCGAAACTAGCGCAGCCTCTGCGTTGCCAATGCGAAGTAACCGCGCAGCCAATGCAACGGATAAGTCTTCCTTCCTAGCGCGTGTGGCCCTCGTAGATTTTATACGTGGAGCAACGAACCGCCTCTTGTTCCAACGCGAAACTTAGTTGTTTATACTTGCACTGGTTCTCAGAGATATTCAACTTGAAATGTCACTCCGAAAATAGTCAATCAAAAACCAAGATTCGATTCTACAGACAATACAGATACAGAGGAAAAATATGTTATTCTCTCCGCAGATCGCCCGAGGACACCCACACCGTTCTACGATGAGCGGGGATGAACTGAGCTATAGCGGCTTTTTCTGGTTCTTTTTATACTACTGAGTCCTTTGAGATGAGATAAGATGAAATGAGTAATGGAGTGGTGGTGTTTGGTCGTTCGGCAAGCAAGAAAACGCTGCCGAGGTGATTCGTAATTGCGGCCAGATGAAACAGTCAGCGTGGCTGATGCTTTCCTTGGCCTAGGTGGGTCTGGTATTTGCAATGACTGGCTGCCGACTGCAGCCGATCATGCGTCATTCTTCCGAGGCGGTTCCGCGTCGCCTAGCACACTCATTCATGTCTTGTCATCCTCCGATAACGTCCGTTCGTTCGCGGTCTGAACTTCTTAGCAAGGTGACATCTCCCCATCGTTGCCAATCGTCTCCATTTGGCTTTCCCGGGGGCCGTTAGGCTAGTCCTGCTAAAATAGTCAGGTATAATCCATCCCTAGGTACTGTGCGTTCTTTCCTAGGAGACTGGCTATCGTTTCCAATCCGTCTTCCTTGGTAGCAATTGCATAACCAATGGCCCTAGGACCCTCGTCCTTGGCATCTACTTGGTTATTGCCGAGTTCTGTCCTCCTAGGCAAATGCCTGGTTCCTCTTTGTGCAGTCATTGGCTCTATATTTATAGATCCCTTGTTGTACTCCGTTCCTAGGCAGGAATATCCTCCTTAATAATGTACTTCAGAGCCTGGTATCGCTTGTAACTGCGTGCCTCAGTCTCGTTCATACTACAACCAGCAGTCGGAGCTCGCTCTGGTTCTCCTTTGTACCACCTGACAGAGTTCTGTTGATACAGAAGCCACCTTTGTCTTCCTAGGAACACTAGTGTAACTAGTGGCTTAAAAAGCGCAAAGTTTAGCTAGATGACAGTGCCTTGGTGTGGCGCCGTTTCACCGCACCCTACAGTTCAACCTAATATCTAACAGTCAACCAAGTAACAAACATATGGGCGATATACTGTCGGCACCTGTGCCGACGCGGCCGCTTAACGCAGTGATTCCCCTCATTTATCCTCACGCAGCAGAGGTCACGATTTACGTTTGCGTACGATGATTCTCCGGCCATTAAATCATTGGTTTTGCCTCTGGGGCATCTTGGCTCAAACCTCTGTACCTCAACTTGGGACTGACACCATTTAGCATCTGTTGTCACGAGGTGCGATGAGAGCCTTCAAAATCCTCAAACTCGGCATCTACCCCACCTTGGGTCGCCCACTTGGCCATATGAACCAATTTTCAAAGGTGTTTGGCTCGTATTGGTTTAAACATGTTACAGCCACACTGAAGGGCAGATTTTGGTTTGGCGCCGACCGTTGAGAGTCAATACAAGACCATTGAATTCCTCGCCATTTTCATGTTTCTGGTCCCGCCCTAAATGTGTGTAGTGACTGGTAGAATTGAGTTTCCTCGAAGCTATCTGAGTAGCTTGAACCACTCTCGTCATGGGACTTCCGACCTGCCCGACTGAGCCACAGAGCCAGCATCCACTCGATCTCCATGGAAAATGCAAATACTCATTGAAGACTACATGTGTTCATTCAATTTCTTGACGGAGTGAGGAACTCGGGGATCTCGGGGATGTTGAACCTTGCTGTTCTCGCTGTATTTCTCGATGTACATTTGATTTATACTTCATAGGGTGTTAGTGTGTGGGGCAGTTAATTGCTCTCGGGTTACCCAACTTCAACACAACCGGAATTCAGGTGGGCCCTAGAAAGAAAAAAAAATATGAAACGGCAACTGTGATTTTTGAGACCTCAAGTTTGAGGGTCAAAGCTGAACGGCGGAGAAACTGTAAAGGCTTAAGCTAAACCTGCACATGAGAAGCATGGTTTGTTGAGTGAAACCTCAACTTGTTACCGAGAAAGGATGTGAAAACCGGACCGGAGATTTTTTTTTTGTCCACTTGGTGTAATGTACATAAGTTGTGTAAATCTGACGTCTAGAACTTACTTCGGGAGATTCAGTATCAGCGGGTCGTCAAAAAGTGCAACCAGAGAGACCTTGACAAGCAAGGTAACAAAACGTAACAAAACAAGATGTCGACGTCCCCGAAATCACATCGGCCGCTCTGCCCAGAGTGGGTCGCTCTTAGGTCGTGATACCTTCCATTTCCTGCTTACCGGTACCACACAGCTACTATATGTCACCCAGTACTGGGCCACCTTGGCATTTCTGCCCTCTGGCCAGCCGATACAAGGCTTTTTGTACCCATATTTCGACGTTTGAGTGAGTGATAGGATCCCAGGAGTGAGTTGAAATATTTTGGGGAATTTTGGGGTCGTATTTTGAGCCGCCTGCAAATTTATTTTCGGGGGTACCCCAAAACGGCAATAAACGGGGTAGTGAGCCACCGGCCTAAATAAGCTGTTGGATCTCGTAACATGCAGCCCAGTGCACTCAAAACCACTCAGGGGATTCAAAGGCATAATTATATACCCCGAAGATAGAAGTTTAATGCGTACAAAGGGTATAATTACTAGGCCTTCGCAACAGGAAAGAAGGCGGAAATAGGGGTATCAACAAAATCACATGCACTACAAAGGAGAGAGCCCAATATTGGGCAAAATTAAGTGCTGGAGAGGTGGATAGGAAGCAATAGCATATACTTAGGTACATTGGATGGCTCGTCCATAGCAGTAACCCTCCGAACAAAATCCATTTCTTTCCGGCACTAGAATTGGCTGGGTCCATGGAATGACCCACAGTGAACGCAATACTGACGTGTGGAGAGCGGAATGGAAGCGGTATTTTGTACATACAGGTGTAATAAGTGCACATACCCGGTGCTGGGCTTGCGGGAGAGTCAGGTGGGTTGCCAGGTAGTGGTTTGTCTCGCGCCATCCAGAAGAATGTGTGGCTACCCTGGAGCGGAATAACGGGGGGAATATCAGTACATTCCAGCATCCACCATTCGGCTATGGTATCCCCTAAGCTCTTGGCAACAAAATGAGCCCTTAACTTTGTGAATCGGCTGAGAATTGGATGAGGAACAAGCGAAAGAAGAGCGCGGTGTCCGTTCGGAGATAAGAAATGATGAATTCCCACCCACCTATCGGAAACAAACGGAGCACAGCTTGTCATCAACGCATCATGCCGCCTCTAAATTTGGTCTACACCAAGCTCAGACATCTCAGTCCATCCTCCGAACACCAAACCACACAGTTCTGCAACATAGGAATGTATATTATACAAGTGGCCCACTACCCCGACTGGCCCAGTACCCAGTCGCTAATAGTACATGCCGTGCGATTACGAGAACGAAGACATTGATTAGGGTTTGGGTGATCGGGAAGCCAGGTGAGTTATGTACCTTGGGCGAGGTGAGGGGTGCGGCTCCTCATCTTGGTGTGTAGGCTACGGGAATCGAACAAACAACCTTACATCGGCATTTATGCTGCATCATCGCGTCGTGTTTACGCCGCATATCATCGCTAGTGATGTTCGGGTCGGGTTGGGTCGGGCTTGAAGGTCCCGCGATTCGCTGCCGCACATCGCGAACTAAACAACAGTGTTCTTAGTGCATTCTCTCGAAGCCAAGCAAAAGCTGGGGACCACCTGGGCAATGCAATTTTATGGGAGATATTTTCCGTGTCGGCAACGATGATGGCACGGCTGCCAGTCTGTTTGCTGTGGCACTAGCATTGTTTACAGCCATGGGTGTTCAACGCGGGAGAGGTGAATGTATGCTGCGACTAGATAACATATCGAGCGAGGAGGGAAGTGTTCTATGGGCAGTGAACTCCGCGAAGGGCCGTTCCACTATTTCAATGGTCATCACAACAGAAACAGGTCGATGCTATCACTACCCGACTTGCGACTCGGATCGGCGGGGAGATGTTTTGGAGCGGAATCAAAACGGCCAGGCCCGTTTGGCACACCTCAACGTACTCTCTGGAACCTTGGGGCAGTCAGATGCTGAGATGTCAGATGAAGATTTGCATTTGGACACCTCAGAAGCTCTGATTCCCGTCAATATGTAAGACCAAAATAAAGCGGGCAATGTTGCCATACTCGACTCAAAGATAATCAACATTGTTCCGGCATCTATGGGGAGTTTGCTTCAATACACGGTGCTGCTGTTCCTACGCCTTCTTGTGAACCGTTAAGCTTGAGTAAAATCGATTCAAGGACAAGGCGGACTGACGCGGCAGCAACGTGCAGTGACGCGGCGTCGGTGCGCACGGGAGTGCATGTTGACGTGGCACCACTGACTACTCAGAGGCTTACAAAATGGTTCATAACATCGCTGCCTCATCAATACCTCTCACATGGTCCATAGCTTGATTTACACCCTAAATTCCCATGTGAACTGACTGGCGGAGAGGAATATGTCTTGATTATATCCTTGTCCATACTGGCCAATACATATCACGAGGTACCCCATGTGAACCCTGCAATGCTCTAGAGGTATCTGCAGGAGGGGGAACATATTATAGTAGCTTTTTGGGATGCCGTGATATATATCCAAATGAAAAAATGAACCGTGAGAAAATTCAATCATTTGTGAACACATTCTAGCGACAAAGATGCTGCCTACCTTATATCGGCCTTAACTGTTCTGTCACGTTTCTTTACCCTGCAAAGCGATTTTATTTCTCTAACTAGCTCAGGAGAATATTTACCAGATATTTACCAGATATTTAGCCGATATTGGTCATCCTCCATTGGGAGTGGTCGATCGACATCAACCATGGTCCACCCACAGTTCCTACACCTCTTCAGGGTGTAACTTCATGGTTTGGGGCCGCAGACCTGGCTAGTACCGACTTCGAAGTACCGACTTCGAATCATCGATTACCGCTTTTAGCCATTTTGATGTTGCGAGTACCGAGCTCGAACCTCGCGGTAGCCAAAAACTTCGGACTTCGGGTTTCGGACCATGGCCAAACTATCGACCTAGAGTTTTGAAGTAGGCGGAATCTGATGACTTTCGACTGAAAACCTGAATAAAACGCGAAAAATGGTCTCATAGAAATGGGCAAGATGCGCTGACAGTGAATTGAGGCTAGCTAAGCTAAAGTATGGGCTAGCTTGAACACTAACACACCACACCTAAAACCTAACACACCACACCTAAAACCTAACACACCACACCAATCCCCTTATGATTATAACACTAAGACTAGCGCGTCTTCCTAGTGAGTTCGGGTCCCGAGTCGTAGTATGCGACTGCTGGTTTGATTCCCTAGTGCACTAGCGATGATTTATGGCCTCAACTATCCCAACAAACACTTCAATCTCTGAGCTAGCTCAACCGTTTGACTGAAACAAGTCTTTCCAAGGGATTGGAATGAACGGGTTGGGGTAAAAAGGGTTTTTACTAAGCGGACGTAGATTGCTACGTCGTCCTAGGCGAGGTGATAAAGCGTCTTCTGAAAACTTCCAGCTACGGACTATGCTGCGCCAGCTATTCTCTCCTCTATGACGATCCCAGATCAACAGATATTTGGGTGCCGACTTAGAACCTTGAATCTAAGCTCTTTTCCTTAACACTTGGGCTTATACTGGACCTAGAGGGTTCACTCAAGCTTCGTTAATCGGCCAATGAATCGACCAAGGAGTTCTACCAAAGTGCTGTGCTGGTCGTAGTCTGTTTTACGGGAGGCGTTTCCTAGTCACCCAATGCGTAGCCCTTGCGAAGTCCACCACGAAGTCAACGACAACTCTCAAACGTTCTCTTTGTGCGCTCGGTCCCGATTTATACGTGGAGGTCGTTGCCGCTCACAAGCTCCCAACGCGAGTCTTTGCTTATTAGTTCACACAGTTACTTGTGGATCCAACAACACTGATTCGATCTCTATAGACTTTACAAACGAAGAAGATACTTTATCTCCGCTAGCTAGGCCTGAGCACACCCTTATCGTCGTAACGATGAGCGGGGCATGAACTGGTCTTCAGCGGTATTTACATGTCCTTTTTATACTAGTTGAGAGAAAGAGATGAGGTAAAGTGAAATGAGTAAACTGGTCCGTGCAGCTCCGCTACGGCGAGCTAGCCGGTGCTATTGTGCGCTAGGCTTGCCAGACAGTCAGCTAGCTGACCATCTTGGGGGCCTAGGCTGGGTATATTGCCAATTCCGTACAGCTTTACAGCTCCCGGAACCTCTGTATTTGCAAAACGACTCGGAAAAACCATTCCCGCCATCGTCTGCTCACCAATCCTCTCCCAACCTCTGTCTCCGCACGGACTAAACATCTAGCCGTTCAGGCATCGTGCCATCTCTTCTGCAATACATCTCTTTTGAGTTTGTTTGGTGCAGCTAGCTGCTCTCAAATGCGTTGCGTCAATCACCTGATCTATCACTCGGCATAGTCTCTTGCCGACAGGTTCTCCTAGCCGTCGCTATCGCCAGCTAGCCCGATAAACCCGAAGCTAGCGCCAAGTTATTTATGGAACATGGCCCCTAGCCCGGTGCTATCCCGCTAGCTGCACACTGGCTATTCGTATGTCTCTCTTCTTTACGCTAGCTGGTAACTCTCGTTATCCTGTGCTCTCTGGAAGTCGTCTATTGGCGCGCTAGCCCACACTATGAGGTACTAGACCATAGTAATCCTCCTTAATGCGTATACTCCCCTAGTGTAACACTTGTTCACGTGCCTAGCACTAAGTTTGTACTACGGTCAGCAGCCGGAGCTCACTCTGACCCTCCTTTGTATCACCAAACAGAGTCCCAATAGGAATATTGCACCTATTAGAAAGCTAGCTTGTTACAACTCGAAGCCTAGTATGCCTTGCATTTAACTAGCGCCTAAAAATCGCAAAATGCAGCTAGATGTTGGTACATTGTTGTTGCGCCGTTTCAACGGTAATGTACATAATGGTCCAAACGTTGAGTCCGTGAAGATACGGACTCCTACTGAATACAATCTACTCCTTTACATATGAATCTTGACTTGAAAAGGAGAATAAACTGCATAGATGTTGGTACAATTAAAATAAATAATATATGTCCGCTTCTGGCGTGTCCAAATAATATCCCAGGCTCGTCATGTCGTCCCAATTCAGTGTGTGTGACTCCTGGTAAATCAGCCCCGAGTCATTTGAGGCTAGCCCCCAACGAGAGACCAAACTCTCGAGGAACCTAGCGCCTTCTCTAAATCTGCTACTCGCAGAAGAGAAATCTGTATACACCACCACCACCATTTAAAATTACCATTGCGTAGAAGTAAAGAGCGCTTCTAGCCCGCTTACTTCCCTCTAGAGGACGTACAACATTTGTATTGCAGTTTGACCGTAATTCCACGGCCAGATTCTAGTACAATAACCGCAGTCCACATCACAGCGCCAGTGGTTTCCATCAGTGATTTCCAATCTGTGAGTGCCCCAGTGACCATGCTTCGCCCGTTGTTCTGAAAGGCGCTTTTGTTCTGCGCGGAAGGGTGTCTGGAGCTAATCACAAAGTGATAGCTCACAACGGACGCAGCACACATGGACGGCAGCCAGCAGGGGGGAGAAGGAGCCGGTGTTGCCGCTGCTCTCGGACTCGGACGAGGGCAGCGGGGACAGCGCTTCAAATATGAATTGGAAGGGGTTGAAGAGGCTAAAGTCCGTGGTGTCAATGCCCATGCCCATGCCGAGATCTATGCTGGTGAACTGGGACATGTCCTCCATCTTGTCCTCTGGGGGCCACATGCTGCTGAGCGAGTTCCAGTCTGGGGGAGTGCCGACACTGGGGCTCAAGTTGTCGTTGCTGGCCTGCATGTTGTGCTGGGAGTGGTTGTGGAGGAGGAGGTTCAGCGGGTCGCTGGGGTCGAGTCTGAGGTTGTCGTTCATCAGCGTTGACATGGCCAGAGGCAGAAATAATATTCGGTTAAAGTCACGCCAGAGTAATTGTGCCACTATTGGTGGCTGTGTTGACCTGCTTAATGGTGTCCTCGGTCCGGGGTTCCGCCGTGATGGGGCCCCTATTATTCAAAAAACCCATACTTTCTTCTTGCAAGCCCTGGGTGTTTGCGCACAAGTCTCATATGTGTGCATCTCAATTTTCTAGATGGTTTCTTTGACCTCAACGATGACGGTCGTTATTCGGTAAAAATGTGTTTTGCAAAATTTGAAGTCAACTCATGGTCCGTTCAGCTCAATCTTGTATTGGGAAATTGGGCTCAAATTCCTATCTTAATTCAAAGTGTAGAAGGAAGGGCAGGAAGAAAGAGGAATTGAAGGACGGAACAAGTCAAGGGAAGGTCACAAAGTATACACCTACACCCTCCAAGTTCAACACATGAATAATCAACTGGATTCTTTCCATGTGACAATGAGAAGTTATAATGATGGCTCCGAGCCACCGCTGCCCTTACTCACAACTTGTGCTCCTGGAGGTCAATCTGCCAAGGTTGGAGTCAAAGTTGCTAGGGCGAGATATGGTCCAGATTAATTGATTCTGGAAGTTCAGCGGCAAGTTCAACATGGCCGAGATGCCTGACCACCCCTACAGATACTGTCCTTTAACTCAAGCCCACCTGTGCCAGTCAGGAGCCAGAAATGAACGGAAATAAATTGTGTAACACCTTATCTGACAGACTCAGAAGACCTCGGAATGACTTATAAGTTATGACCGACCCCAGCAATGGAGTTTGCCTGGAACCTATAACAGGCATCACAGGGAGGAGAATAAGGTAGGAATTGGAGACAAATTAATTGGGCTAAATTTGCCTACATAAATCAGCCAAGTGCATGCAGCATCCGTCTGCGGGAGTGCAGCTGAGTAGAACACACACCGCATTGGTGCTGCATGCCTTATGGAATGTCAGTTTGAATGTGGCATTGCTGCTGTGGGATGCAGAAAGTTGAGTCAAATTGAGGGATACGGTACTGGCATCGGTGCAGAACTGTTGTTGGTTGCACCCATGTGCACGCAGTCTAAAAGCTGTCATACTCAACATGTACGCAGAGCTAACAGAGCACTGAGCACCAGGCAGTAAGAAAGGAGCATGCATGTGGTCTGCAGAGTACTGTTAAATGCAAAGAAATGTGTAAAGTCACAAATGTGGCCTAATGTGCATAATGCTGGTGCTCACATCAAATCACCTTATTTAAATAAATAGATTTTCAAACAAACAACAAACACAGGAGGTACATAAAACAAAATGGGCTAGGACTGCATATAATGATTCGAAATTCAGACTGCAATCAACTTAATCTGTTCTTCCTCCAACCCAAGCTCTTCAGTATCACTATCCACTTCCTCCACCTTCCCCACAGGAACATTTAGCTCGGCCAAGCGGGCCAAATTCTTTTGGTGCTGCTCTTTTGTCTCCTCACTGATACTGCCAACTCTCTCATCAATGTCCTGAACTCTCTTGGCTTGTGATGAGCGCTCAAAGAGTGGCTTTGCAGTTTGCCACAGTTCCAGTGCCTTGAACAAATCCCCATCCTTTTTGGCCATGTCCCCAAGTCGGATCATGCACTCTGCTCTGCTGCGGTGAACATCCATGTAGGTAAATCCGTCCAAGGCGACAGTGAACAGGCTGACAGCCCTGACTTCATCGTTCTGCATAAGGTGGACGTCTCCAATGAATTGCAAAGCCTTGTGAATTCCAAGCTTCTCCTTTGCCCTAAGAGAGTGTGCAAGTAGGATTATACTCCATGAGGGATCATGGTGTGGGCTCCAGCGAGTGACATCTGCCAGTCTCTCCAGACAGTAACTCACAATCTCAGAAAACTGACCTAACCCAAATTTAAGGCATTTGCAAAAGAGCGAGGATGATATATCTCCTTCTCTGAGATTCAGATGAGCTTGGGTTGCGTCGCAAGCAATCATCATGACTTTATTTCCAATTTTGTTGAGAATGGTTTGTGATGCATATATTTTCTCCTGGATCACCTCACATGAAACTCCCATGGGGACCTCAACTTCAGCAATATTCATCATGGCAAGACCCTCCTCATAATACAACTCTCTGCCCTGATAGGTCTGTAGAAGTTGCCTGTGGAGGTTACGAGCATTGACATATTCTGATTTGTATGCATGAACTTCTGCCTGGCAGTTCATCAGGGAATAATTTAAGTCCCTCTGGGACAGACCACACAGCTTTAGGAGAGCACTGGCCCTTTTGACTAGAAATATGCATTCACGAAAATGACCCAAAGCTCGGGAGCACAAGGCCGCAACGTATAGTCCTATTGCCTCTCTTTGTAAATCCCCAGACATCTTTGCAAGTCTCTGCACCTCCTGTGCATTGGCCTGGGCAGTGATGTAGTCACTGGTAGACCATTTGATCCATGAAAGCCGAGCTAAAGCTGCAGATTGTTCTTTGATGTTTCCATGTGACTTTGCCAAGGAGAGGCCCATTTGACAATACTTTAAAGCTGCGGGAATGTCAAGGTCTGAGTAATGGTAGGCTAAATTGGTGTAAAAGGTGGCTACAGTATCTTTGTCAGTACCCATCAGGGTTAAACAGAGAAAGTGAACATACCTTCCAAATCAGGATCATCCAAAGTCTTCAACCACTCCAAAGTCTGAGCGATCAGTGCCTCAGGATGGAGGATTGAATGGGATCTATATGTAAATGACCTAACAGCAAAGGATGCTTTGGCCCGATGGTCCTCTGAGTGGGGGAGGAGGGTGAGTACCTTGTTCACTAGAGGTGTTGCACCTTTGGCAATGTTTACATTGAACAGGAGGAAATCAGATGTGCAGGAGATGCTATCTGCTAGATCTGGATGCCCCGGGTAGAGTCCATTCTGGATGATGTTTGAAATATTGGTATAATTTGAATTCAGTCGTTCAACATAGAGGGCTGATGATTGTTGCCCCATATTAGCTGAATACACTTGGAGGAGCTCCTGGAAGTGTTTGAAAAGTGGTCCGATTATTTCATCTGTTGGTGGCCGGAATTTTGCCATGTATTCTCTGATTGGTACCAGAGCCTTGAGCCGCTTGTGGTCATCAAGGTAAGCCAGAGCAGTGCGAAGCAGGGCCCTTTTACAATCAAGGATATCGTGAATTGCAAACTTGAATTTGCTTTGCTTCAATTCTACATCTGAGAGCCCGTCTGGAAGGATAGACAGCAGACTCAACAGTTCCTGGGAGTGAGGTGTGGACGTGATTCTAGGACTTTCAAGGGAAAGCAAGATAGATGATTCGAGGTTGGATCTTTGGTCATAACCCTCTGAGATGACTGAGGTATGCTCCCTCTGCCAGCGCGACAAGATTGCAGTGGTGCCCTCCATATCTACTGCATGAGCAAGAAGGTTGATTGAAAGTGGCATATTATCTGTGAGGCGAAGCACTTGGTCAATTTCCTCCATTGGATGTCTATCTTCTGCAATAGCAATAAACACTTTGCGTGCAGCCTCTTGTGCCAAGGGCTCCAGAGGGGGCAGGAATGGCCGTGTCCATTGCACTTTTGAGGGTCTTTCTGCTCCTCGCATTGTAATCTTGGACTTCATGAGCAAAACAATTACATAAGAAGAAATGAGAATACACACCATCAACGTAAGACTAGTTATATCTGTGAGCAGGGAGAGGAATTCCTCAACCTCTTTGCGGGATTCTACTGGCTCCCAAGCAGTCTCAAGGTTGTCAAGAATCAGCAAAGTTGTTGAACCCTCTGAAAGACGATGGAGAACTGCTCGAGTGAGGTCTTGACCAGGCTTCATTCCAAGATGGGCCCCAATGAGATCTGCAAGTTCCACCTTGCTTGCTGTAGTGTCACAGGCAACAAACAACCGATTTCCCTGGTATTTGGTAACAATTTCTTCATGATGTAAAACAGCTTGTGCCAAACTGGTCTTTCCCATGCCACCAGCACCTAGAATGGCTATCCTCGGAGTGCTTTGTTCAAAATGTTTGAGGATTTCAGCAAGCTCTGATTCACGGCCATGGAATATTTTGGGTTCTGCTGGCAGCATTGAGATGGAGTTGGAGCTATGATGTCCATGAACATTGACACAAAAGGACCAGGGTTATTAACGATCACCTTGCATATGAACCAGAATACATCCTGCTAATCTGTGTGTCCGTTATTATCGCTCTCATCAACAAATATCCTCACATACAGATGATGCTGAGTCTGAGCTGGATATTGTCTCAATTATATTCAATACCTCCTGATATCTGATCTGGGCCTGTTCTTCCATTTCTCTAGCAGTGGACATGATATCTGAGGATTTAATCTGCCAACTGGCTTGAGTGGGTGTCAATCTGCTTGAATGTGCACAGTATTCACCTGAAAGAACTTGATTCCCTGTTGCAATCCTGTCTTGCAATCTTTTAGCAGCCCACCCAATTCCCCCTGTCGGAAGAACTTCTTGACTTTGCTGCCACTTTGCTGGGCCTCAATAAAGATATGAATCTTGTGGAGTGTCCTAAATGTGTTGTGTGAGCCATGTGCATGTGTATGGGAGTGGAGGGTTACTGAGTGAAATTTGCAATTTCATGCAATGTGCTGGGTGGTAGTTTGATACCGGTGTCTGACTTGACATAGACACCAATGATTGCATTGAGGATGTTGTGAGTTTGCTCCATCAACTCAGCACACTCATTTTTGTCTTGTTTGATAGTCTACGGCAACATCTGAGAGTCATGCTGATCAATTTATTTTGGGAATATACCTGAACAAATTTCAAAAGCGACTGTGTGGTATTTACCATGGCTTCCAGCCCAAGGATCTTCAAGGTGTTGACTAGGACATCAAGTGTGTTGACTGTGATGGTAACACATTTTGAGATATTCTCCAAGCGGACTTCAATTATGGTTTGTTGACGAGGCATGATGGAAAAGGGACTGTGTCAGGTGGGATCCTTGCAGGCTTTATACATTCAGGGTCTTGGGAACTTTTGCTCTCATTGGATACTGTTCATCTTTTCTTCTGCTGTGTAGGTCTGATGGTCCATCCAAATACATCTAGATCTGTCTTTGATATTCCACCAGATCCTCCAAAAATATGCAATGCGGTCTAGGTATAAGGCAAACCGTGCAACCTATGTAGGTACTTGTCCGTATATTATTTGTTGATATTGTCTGCAACTCTTCTTTGCTCAGCCACTTCAACACCACATGAACCACTCAAAAGCTGTTTTATATTCCCACCAAAGTGCTGGGATAACATACAAGCAACCACATTTATTTATGCGCTACATAAAGTGGTAGCACATGAAGTGCCCCATGAGACTTTTGTTTCAGAACATGTTGGTTGGTCTGTGCAAAGCACATCTTGTTCATCACATAAGTAGATGATATGATTTTCACTATTCTGAGTGACAACCAAAGGCGGAACAGTACACACAGTGTACTGAGGGATTATGGCTGCTATTCAAGGCCTAAGACTTGGGCTCCCCTTCCAATTCACTAGACTAAGTAATTCAGAAAGTGTGAGGTTGTGTGTCAACAAGCACCAGATTCCACCAGCTCTGACATCAACTTTGAGATGCTGTGATATCTAATTCACAGCAACACGGAGGAGATGTATTGTGTGGTTAGATGATATGCAGTGTTGCGGTGGCCACTGAGACTCATTAGGAAACAGCCCAATGTCTATCTGGGTCTATGAGTGTCTGTCGGAAAAATCTTTGTTGACTGGTTTGAGTATATTTGCTCATATAAGACCATTTCAGGTCGTCAGATTGGAGGGGGTATATATTGTTTAGAAATGTACCATTTGTGCATATCAGACAATATTAGATCTAATGGACCATACCAGTCTGACCATGTAAAATGGGCAATACCAGGCAATATTTGGCCTGGCCAGACTGAGCTCATTTAAGAGGCGAAAAAGAAAAAGGTTACGGCCAGGATGGCTGGTACCTACTGCTTTCAATTGTATCTGATCAAGTATCTAATACTACTAGCCTACTTAATGTCTAATGTTACTAGGTTGAAGAAGTCAGTAGTGAGTTTCGAACACGCGACCTTGTGGTTTCATCTAAAAGTAAGGGTGTTAACCGTTAAGCTAGGGAGAAGTTCTCGGGTGATGTATTTTAATCCTACACATAGCATCATTAATATTTGCACCCTTGACTCGATGACGGCCACGAGCGTGTATATGACACAAATAGTAACGGGCAATTGATTAATTAGGCTTCCTCCGCCGGTTCCTCCTCCTCATCTGCATCCAACATATCCATCGCATCTTGCATCTGTTGGTCTGCATCATTGTTGCCCCCATCGTTTCCACCAAGACTAGTGTCCGTGTCGGGGAAAAAAATCTCATCCCACTCACGGAAGAGTCTGAGAACAGATTTTTACGCTTGTTGAGGCCGTTCTGAAGGTATTCAATATATTTCTCAAGATCGCCTTGCCAATCAATGCCGGTTTGGGCACCGCGCGGAGTAAGTTCGATGTCAGCCGACACGGCCCAGCGAGCCTGTGAACAATGAGTGGAATTTTTAAGGACTAATTTTGACATACCAAGATGCCAGACGCCGAGATGGAGCCCGGAGTACTGTTGGTAAGATGCCAAAGTTGGCTAACACATTTTCCCGTCGCTTGAGTGGGTTGACCCGACGCCTTCAGCGCTGTAACTGCTCCCGGGCCATGGGTAACACCGGCAAAAGCCTGAAAACAGTTAGCGCGTTGCCATAAAAGAGTCTTTTAGGTTACCAAATGAAGCGCGTCGCCGCGGAACACCGTATCGACATCGAATTTACCGTTGTAATTCTTGTGAAGTAGGTCGACCTTGAATGTCTCATACTTTGATTTGCCGCCCGGCTGCTCGACATAACCGATCTGCTTGCGAAATTTATCGCGTCGAGACTCCGACGTCAAGACGTCGGTAGCGGCGCAGTTAAAGACCTCCGGCGCACAGCGACGAACACGATTGGCGATGTTGCTACGCTGTGTTCCCATTTCGACGTGAAACTGGGCAGAATAAGCCATTGAGTATTGGGGAAGATGGTCGCATACGCACCGTGTTAATGAACCACTGGGCATGCATAGTCTCACCACGGAATTTCGGGGGCAAGATCTCCAGCAAATCCGCCAGCTGACCTTGCACTTTTGACTCCCAATTTTCCCACCGCGCAAGGGGATCGTACTGCTCGTCGACATCAGTGTTGAAGGTGCACTTCAGATCTCGCATCCACAACAGATTCATCACTGTGAACTTATGGGCTAGATTTTTTACTTCTTTTGTGTCGTCCTCGCTGCCGCTGTCCACCTTGCGCTTCTTGGGTCTCCCACGTTTTGGCGGCGTGTCGTCCTCATTCGTGATGTCTGTCAATTTGCGTTGGGCGGCCTGGAGTGCCTTCGTGGCCTTGTTGGCTTTCTTCTGCTGAAATCGTGCGATCTGGCACTGGTAAGCGGCGATTCAACCACTTTTTTGGATCTTACCTTATAAAGCTCGTCCGCCGGAAGGTCGTCACGCAACTCTGGGCTTGGGGAGCGAGAGGAGGCCCTTGAATCTAAGGAAGGGGGCCGGTTCTCCTCCTCCTCGTCTGAAGAATCCGGGGCGCGCGCTCTTTTCGTTGCTGGCATGATGGTGGAGTTGTTCTAAAGGTGATGTCATCGGTAACGCCACTGTCGATCTGTCACTGCCACTGACATAGATTCTGTTCCGCCAACTCCGTTCCCCATGCCTTGACCTGCAGCCACAGAAAAACCTGTGTGTAAATGGTGTAGAGAAGAATTTAGTGGCCAGGGTTTCTCAAGGCATCAAGATTCTTGCGAGGAAAAGGTGCACGTGGAACGCAGCAAGAAACGCCGCAAGATTCAGCACGAAGAGGTGGCCAATGTTCCGGTCCGGGTGGGTATATTTTACTGAGAATCAGGTACGCAATCTAACTGCTCTATAGCCACCTCATGTCGGGAGGCTTCAAATTGAGCCCGGCGCAGGTGACGACGAAAATATTGCGGGTAAGCTTTTAGATTCATGGCGGCGAGTTTCCTTCAACAAATCACAACCAGCTCCGATGAATATTGATCCCGTTTTTCCAGTTCTCGATGCGGACGGCGCCCTGGATAACTTTGAGACATCTCGTTCAACATTTTATATCAAAACCGTCCCGCATCCACACAACGAGTCAGCAAAAACCACTTACATCGCGTTGGACGGTGGGACAGTGCCCGGGGAAGCCCATGGGCGATCCGAGGTCGGCTCTCAACCCTTTATTCCCCATCCCCCACATAAACCATGGGCTCCCTTTCGTAACCGCGCTGATTTCGAGTACGCCGAGTCCGTGGTACTCTCGAACATGGAGCGCAAGTGGGTCGATACGCAGCTGGCTGGTCTTGCCGGGGGCTGGTCTGACTCCCCCACAAACATCACCTTTCGAAGGTACGAGCATATCGAAAAGACCCTGGCTGCCACGCGTACCTACACAGTCCAGGTGCGTCAACTATGCCATTTGTACCTCTGGGTCATGACTTAATTCCTAGCAGTTCCAGAAAGCGGAGATTGAGTCGGATTTCCAGGGAACAACATACAAATTCGAAGTCCACTATAGAGATCCGTGGAAATGGATCGTTGATTTGCTGTCTGACCCGACTCTTGCAGATGACATTCATTGGTACCCCGCGCAAAAGTTCCTCTATGAAAACGGAGTTGAAACCCAGCTCTTTGATGAACCTTACACCGCGAACAAGTGGTGGGGGATCCAGAGCAAGTTACCGCACACTGGAGGTCTGCCGCACTGTTATGTCCCATCCGCTTTGTGGCTGGACAAAGGCATGGTGACCAAGCGCGTACGCAAACATCCGGCAACCCTCCGCTGTGATGCGGACTGCGGTTCTGTGTACTACCTGACCCGGGGTGGGTATAGTCAAGTAGTGTTTTACAGAATTTAATTCGTCCTCTAGGGGGAAATTGCTCTTTCGCGGAGCTGCGTAGTTTTAAGGTACGCTAATGCGCGATATATAATTTGTGGTGCGTGTGGTGTACAGTTCTCTCCGTTTGGATTGAACGCTTTGCCAGGTTCCTCGAAGATTTAGTTCTTCGTTGGGGGCTGGCCTTCCGAAGGTACCGCGGATGGATAGTTTTCTACACTTGCTCGAAGGGTACGCTCCGCAATGCGAATGCTGTTCCGTTCCGGAGTACTCGGGTTATCTGTTATGCTTTATCCACCCGTCTCGAACGTATCGGACGGCAGGTCTCTTCAGTACGGTGCAACACTATACGGATGGCTATAGCGATTCCCTTCGTAGCCTAGTTTCTCCGTTGGTGAACGCCTTGAAACGGAATCACTTCCGTTTCGAAGACTCGGGGGTGAAGTGTGCGAATTGAATGGGGGAAATGGTATGATCGCGTAGGATAGGCCTTCCGTGTACGATGGGGTGGGTTCCTCGCAAGGATATGCGCTCGAACTCCGAAAAGGAACGGTTGCACGAAGCCAAGTTAGGCTGACTGGCCATTTGGTGGTGTGCCGCGTTAATCTACTTCCGCGCGCTTTCAACTCCGGATTGACTATATTTCCCCCGTATCGATTTATCGAAACGGAGGTGAGACGGACGGGGTTTCTTGACAAGCCCTGGCCTTCTATGTGACCTTGGTTTGTCCTACTATTGGGCGGCACGACCCGTAGCGGAGTGTATTTTAATTTAGTTCCCCACCCTGGTGTACTTCAGGGGGAGTAGCTTTAGGTAAATGCAGTGGGAGGTAATAAGATGCTCATTCCGTATCTTACAGCTGGCTTTTATACTGTACTCTGTCCGATACTCGCGCGCGTATTTATCCCTTTAATTGGAAACGGATGTTCCACCTTTTCAGTTCTGACTCGCCTCTGTGATCGCCCACGCGTTCCCGATTCCGAAGGGGTTAGAAATTGACTCGGAGCAGCCTCGTGTCGCATCCGTTTCCCGTTTCAGCCACCCCGTTTCCCAAGAACCGCCTCAGTTCTCCGTTTAGTCGCCCCGTTTCCCATAGCGCAACCACTTCGTCTCCGTTTGGTCGCCCCGTTTCCCATAGCGCAACCACTTCGTCTCCGTTTGCCCCCCCATTTCCTTCCCTAGTACCGGCCAGGTGGCGGAACGGCAACGCATGCGAGACAAATAAGAGAGCCTGTAACGTTTCCTCGCAAGGTCTCCGTTCGATTCGGGGTCTGGCCTTGATAAACCATCAAGAAACTTTTGCCTCCGTTTCGTTTTTGAGTGAATGCGCGTCGAGTTTTTGAGTGAACGCATTGAACGGCCAAATAGCTCTATCAATATTTTCCTGCTTGCTTGTGGGTTTCGTTATGGGGTCTGGCCTTGCTGACGCAGAGGATCTTTTTGCTTGTGGTCTCGGTGATTACTCGCGGTCAGATAGTGTAACGGTAACACGCTTGGACTCGATACATTGGGATGGAGCGATTCTCCAAGAGAACCCTGTTCGATTCGGGGTCTGGCCCTGGTGGTGGTGTATCCGATGCTTTTTATTGATACGGAGTCGCTGTCGTGAGTATGATTTTCCTCCCGTTTGGCCGCGTTCAGAGCGCATCACAAAGTGACAGCTCACACCGCCCTCTTTTTCTGAACAGCAACATACGGAACGCATCTGGGAACGGTGGTGGAGTTCTCTTCGCGTATGTAGTCATTGTGAGGACCTCCCTTTACTCCAATTGCACCAAATTTAATGTCTCTGAATAGCCTATTGACCCGACTGATCCTTCGGACCGGAATGCGGCTCAGACTCTCGAGTGGGCTCGTTTCAAACGCGATCTCCTTCACAAACTGTTCAAGAAAATATTTGCCCCGCTCATGGGACCCGCGAAGCATGGCGAAAATTTGACCTGCGGCGACAAAATTGTCCGCGTTTGCTACCCGGGCATCCCAATCACCTCTATCGATGGGGAAGAGGCCTGTTCAGTCTCCGCCTGCCGCGCCGCCTTGGCAAATTTTCCCTGTCCACGCTGTCTTGTGCATCACGATGAACTTTTTCTGGTTGCTCCCGAACTCTGACCCATACAGCGCAAATTTGTACGACCTTCTTCATTCAGATGAGAGTGGAAAATGGGGAAAGCATCTCTGGCCTTTGCTCCTCGATGTCCTCAAAGAAAATGGATTCAAAGGGCGGCTAACACTGAAGTAGGTTCATTCTCTGCATTTCGGCCAGCTTACCAAATGTCCTTTCACAGTATGGGCAAAGTTCCTCGGTGGCCCAGTCTAAAACATTTTCCAAACGTCACCACGGAGGAATATACAGATGGCCAGGCCTTCCTTGACATCCTGAAAGTGTGTTTTCTGACTCTCTGTGTGAATTTGTGTAATCGGCACTCATGATTAAAAGTGTATTCTGCCCTGCGTCGTTCAGCTCCTCCCTGCCAACTCATGCCTCGTGAAATGCATCCGGTTCTACCAGCTCTACCGCTTCACCATCGGACTGGAATGTTTCAGAGAAGACCAGACACCACGCCTCCGCAAATATATCGCCAAATACGAGAAGCATTGCAAGGTACTCACATATCTTCTGGGTTGTCACGAAATAATCAATACCCCGATAGGAGGTGACAGCGAAATATGAGAAAGATTTCAACTTCTACAAACAACACGCGATTGCTCATGTTATCGACGATATCCATGACAAAGGCCCGCCGCCTGGTTACTCAACTCGACCGGGTGAAGGCTTCCATCAGGAGGTCAAGGAAGTGTACGCTCAAACGAACGGTAAAAACACCGACCCTCAGGTTATATCCATCGCCTCCCACAAATTCATATCTTGCTGATTCTGTTCTCGTCTCTAGCTTGCTCGTATCGACGAAAATAAAGAAGCCTTCGCTCGGATTCGCATGGCCGTAGACGAGTACGACAAACTACACTCGACTGTTACGGAGGAAGAGAAAGACAACAATTTTGACCGAGAGGGTTCGGAACTGCAGTGGTCCCTTGGCTCTCCTCTCAAGTGGACGACTGCAGAATTATTGCAGCAAGACTTGCGGGACAAAAATTTCGCTACAAATCTACGTCTATTCCTCAACGAGTTTGTCCTTGATCAGCCACTGCAGCCGGGTGAAGTGATTCAGGTATGTGCAACCTTTCACACTCTACTTTTGCTCACCGATGTCAAGCTCCAACGCCATCAGTGCATAAGACTCAGATACCAGTCCTGCGTAAATTGGACTGAGCGGACCGATATCCTGCGCTGCAACCCAAACTTTCACAGCCGTGAACGCTATGACCATGTTCTCGCGAATAATGAGTCTCAGGATATCACCGTTGCACACCTCGTCGAGCTGCTTCGCTGTCGGCTGCCGGACAAGTCTGTCCACGACCTGGCTCTCATCCGCATGCTAAAGCCGAGCAAGTGGACACCAAAGACCAAATGGTCAAACTGTCGAGTTTACGACGAAGAGAAGTCGTTCAACTTCATCCTCGCGAAGGTTTTAATTCGCAGTGCTCACATGATACCAGTTTTCGATGCTAAAAAGGTGTCCTTGACCTACCTCAATGATTTAATCGACGGGGACATGTTCTTACGGGCGGGGAACTGATCAAATCAATGTATGTACTACACTGGTTGGGAGATTCAAATTTTTCAGGACAATTTACGGTGAAAAATGTTGTTTGTTTTTTAGACATTTTTCACCGAAAAAGTAGGTGGAAAATTCAAACCTTTTTCACCATGTTTTGCCTTTCTTTTAAATTTTTTACCTCGAGCTCAAAAAATGGTGAAAATGATTTGAGTTTTTCACCCACTTTTTCAGTGAAAAATGTCTGAAAAACGAACGACATTTTTCACCATAAATTGTGCTGAAAAACTTGAATCTCCCAACCAGTGCTATGTACCATAATTAAAATTCGCTTCGCCGCCTTTTGCCCAACCCAGGGAGAATATCTGATCTGGCCTCGACATATTCGATCTGAGATGGCCTTATTTTGCCAAATATTGGGCCTGCGCTGACAATATCAGGACATATCAGGCCATTAGACGGTCTCAGATCAAATAAGCCAACAAAGATTTTTCCGACATCCATCCGGTCTATGGAAGATTCGATGAAAGTCACGCCAGAAGGATTGTGCCACTATTGGTGGCTGTGTTGTCCTGCTTTCCTCAGTCCAGGGAGCCGGCCCGTGTTGCCATTGAGCCCCTATGTGGGGACGAGCACAATGATCATGAGCGGGGTGAGTGCTGGGAGGGTAGATAAGAGGTAGATTCAGGCCTAATCCTTGACGCTCACAAGGCTTAAGCGGTGATGGGTAGTCTCCCAGATGTCAGACTCAATAAAACTAAAATTACAGCTGTTTGAAGAAGTAATGGCACAACCCCTATTTTTAGAAGAAAGAGCAATTTGAACCCTACCGGGTTTTTAGCTCATTACTCCTTCATTCTTGAACGGATTGACATGATTCTGGGCGGGTTGGAGAGCTAGGAAGCGGGGCCTTCTACGCATATCTATTTCCAGCCCTAATTCTCCCAAGCCGGTGACCGTCAAATTCGTACCTTTCAATTCAACCACAACTTGTTAATCGAATATCTCCATGGTTTATCATTCAATTTTCTTGTTTCCAGTCATGATGAAATCTGTAAATGGAGTCAATTGTCCTAGATAGTGCAGATTTTGTGAGATTTGGACCGCACTTGTGCTATATCCTGTTCAACGGAGAATTCCGAAAGGCGTGGGAAACTCGGTTGTCTTGGCGCAAAAACATTATTTCTTGTTCACAAAAGCTAGGCTAGGTTTCCCCCTTCAATACGAACTCAGTTTTATGTAAATTGAATGGGAAATGAGCAAGTATCGGGGTTTCCCGTCTGGGATTGGCACCACTAAGGCTGATTTTTGACACAGTTGAAACCTTCGAATTAAAGGGCAAGACCCATAGCAATTGAAAGCCCCACTTCCTCGGTCTCCAACCCAACCAGAATTATGTCAATCCGCTCAAAAACGATGGAGTAATGAGCTAAAAACCCGGTAGGGTTCAAATTGCTCTTTCTTCTAAAAATAGGGGTAGTGCCATTAGATCTTCAAACAGCTGTAAGACAATCGAATTTTTTTAGTTTATATAGAGTCTGATTCAATTGTTGGGTCCCGACCCGTAGCCCACAAAAGTGTGACTTTCACGTGCATGCACATGTCTTTCCCACAATCTAAGTGTAGATGCTGAGCTTTAAAAACCCCCTGGAAAAATGTGAAGAGAGTTGCTTACCTAGGAGGAGACTATAGTGAATTTTCCGTTGGTTCTTCGGGTCCATAAGTGCTCGAGAGAATATTTGGGATCGTGGGAACCCCACGTGGTCGCACGTGAAAGTCACGCTTTTGCGGGCTACGGGTCGGGACCCGACAATTGATCCAGACTAGGTGATGGGCCCAGTTCAGTTGTAAACCGGTTTTAAGGAAACTGCATGTATGTGTTTAGAGTAGGGTCTGGGTGGAATGCGGGGAGTCCAGATGAAGCGAACAGGTTTAGAAATGAGTTTTAGAAGGTGGCTGCGAGTGAGGTGCAGGCCTCTCTGGCAATTTTCCGTCGATGCGGCAGAATGGATTTTGCATCCAAGGGTGTGGTTATGTATGAAGTTTCCGATGCACATTTATTCTTCCGCAACTTTTTTTTTTTTTCGTAATTTGTGTTTTCCGCCACTTTTTTTTTTGACTGTTTTGGGCCCAAAGCCGCAATTTTTTTTTTTTAAAAAAGTGACTTCCAAAGAAAATTACAGGAAGCTCGACTTCCACAATTTTTTTCGGCCGAGTTTCCCGCAATTTCTTTTTTCATTCCGCCACTTTTTCGTCCTCAAATTTAGTGGTCCCCACTTTATCATTCTCCATAGCTTAAATTGAATGCAACACCGTGACCTGGCGACGCTTCAGTTATAATGGCTAGTTGAACCTACTAGTACTGCCATCAGATGGCTGATCACCGCATGAGCCGGCTTCTAACCCAAGCCTCTTCCTTAAACTCCACCACACGTTGGCTATCTTTCCACCTGGCCCTGTACTGCAATATGAGCCCTTGTATGTTCTGCCTTTTCATGATGGCTTAAGGGAAGAAAAATATGTTCAACCTCTGCCAGGAACTTCAAGGCGGCTCGGCCTCACCCGACCTGAGCCGACCTTGCCGCAAGATAGGGTTTTTTTTTACCTTGAATCTGAGACAAAAGGGCCTAA
Organism: Mycena metata; assembly: GCA_029378385.1. NCBI lineage: Eukaryota > Fungi > Basidiomycota > Agaricomycetes > Agaricales > Mycenaceae > Mycena > Mycena metata. The sequence goes on from JARKIB010000023.1 coordinate 705,148, forward strand.
GAGTCTCATAATGTTCTCTCTTGGCAGACAACGACACTCGTAACCTCGTTCTATAGTCTGTTAGTTACCGCCGTCTGATTACCGTTAGGTCGGCCTATCAAGAATTGATGGTGATGCTTGCACAAACAAATCCCACTGAGACGCGGCTTTGCACGCCAGAACCATCTGAAAATTGAGTGAATTACTTCAGTGTGATAGCCTCCTTCAGGCTCTCCCCTTTTTTTCCCCTCACTCCGTCTCCATTTTTGCCATCTTTCCGAATTAGGCACATTCTGGGCCATTTTGTTTTGGTCAAGCTTTTACGCCCGGGTAAACCTCCAAAGGCATGTCAGCAAACTTATCTCAACCCATTCACACTTACTCCAAGTTTTTGCGGCTTAGGCAGTCCTACGTTGCATCAACTCCTGCACCCAGCTTTCCACGTGATGTCCCAAAATGGATGCTTATATAATAAGGGACCTAACGGTAATCAAGGCGCGGTAACTAATAGACTACATAATGCTTGGTCTCATGATTAGTAGAGCCGATAAGCGGCGCGGCGGGGCACAAATAGGACCAGAGGTTTTGCTCGGGTGTCGCGTTGGTGTCGCGCCGACCGAGGAAACCCTCGCACGAAGGTTGAAAAACTAGGTGAAAAATATTTCTGGTTGATTTTTTCGGGTACCTTTTTGGCCCGAGCCGGCCAGCTTATAAGCCGATTCGGACATTTTTGGAGCTCAAGAGCACAAATTAAAACTACGTTCTATTTGTGAACCTTGGCTGCAGCAGAAAAATTTGACACTGCCGATTGACTGCCGAGAACTTTTGAGAACTCTGATGCCGAATCCTGCCGTGAGACCAAGTGAGAACAAGCTTGAAGAACGGTAAACCAAAGCTCGGGCACTCGGGTAAGGCTTTACCGGCAATGTAAACAAATGTACTTACAGCCACTATGAGGGTAACAGCGGTTGAAACATTCTTAAGCACTGCCACTAATTTCCATTCAACACAGCCACTATCGAGCTTTCCTTATTTTCGTGCGACAATAGAAAAAACTTTGCATTTTGACCCCCTTTTGTTTGGTAAAAGAACGAGATTTTGATTGCATCTAAAATACTCGTAATCTAGCTACATAGGGGTCTTTGTTCCGATTTTCGCAAGAAATTGGCCACATTATTTTTCTAAAATCCACTTTCGACCGCAGGCCAAGCTCCATATTATAGCGAGGACCTCCCGCGACTGGGTGTAACATCATCACGGACGTAGAGGCGGGCTTGTAACGTCGGTGGATCCGTATTATTATGGGGCGATCTTCCGGTATCCAAATTTTGAATTTCGCACAACTTTGAACAAACTACTTTACATTTACCACTACCTACACTAGGAGTTTGGATGTATATACAATATCAGTACATGTAGCACTACCGTTTTGGACCACTATCGACCCCGTTTCTGCGTTAACTGCGACACGAATTGCTGCGAGATAACAATGAGTCTCGACTCGGTGTTTGCGCTGCAAGGGCTTACCTTTTTGTTCTGCAATTTGGCGGTACTGATCCGCAAATGGTCTACGGCGTAATGACGAGAAACCATGCGATGAAGAACCTTCTGGACGTGTTCGTCGTGCAAGTTTCTGAACTGAGCTCGGTCCACATACGCCTCCGACACGCCGTCTCCGGGTATGTGGTCGTTGAGCAAGTCGATGGAATATGCGCACGCTGGAACGGGGCAGTCCCATACGAAGCGACCGGGGAGAAGCGATGGCGGCTGGGACACATGCATGAGAGTGGAAGAGAGGGGAACCTTGGGGGAGTCGGAGTCGTATTCCGCGTCGCTGCAGCCTGGAGTAGAGGGCTCCGAGAAGTCGGGATCATAGTTGACCTTAGGGAGGGGAGGTGGTGGTTCGTATATATCCTGGGGATGGTGAGAAAATCGCTCCAGCGCGCAGCGCAGACACTTACCGGTTCCTGTGCTTTCCGGGGTCTAGTGATCCTACGAACAAGCAATTCCTCCCATTCAGCAGCGGTCCCACCGAACTTGGCGAGACTTTTGGCGATAACTGCGTAGTCGTTGTCCGCAGCCTCGTCTGGGTCAGAAGCCCAAATGTCGTCGTCTTCGTGTGTGCGGCTCCAATTTTTGGGCTTTTTTGGGTGCCGCTTGGCCTGCCAAACCTGAAGAACAAATTTACACCATTCTCTTATATCGAGAGGGCAAGTTGGGGTCTTCAAGTAAAAGGCCAATAGCCAGCCACATTGGGCGGCGAAGACTTCCCTGACTTCGGCTTTGGAGACGTGCCGAAGGAGGGGGTTTTCTGGCGCGGCGCCGTCCTCAGCAAAGATTACAGCGTGCGACAACTTTTCTTCCTTGTGCTTCATCGAGTAGGCCTTTTCGAGCATGTCAATTCTTAGGGTGTTGGGTGGGTAGCCGTATTTTTGCATGATTTCGGTAACTAACGAAACGAGTCGGTATCGCTCGAAAAAGTTGTGGCTGAGGTGATAGGATCCGCGTTCGAGGGAGAGTATCTGGTATGACCGAAGCCTGCCGCCAGTTAGTTGATGCTCGGTGATCGGATTGCGACATGCTTACTGGTCTTTCGAATTGAGAACGAGACTTCTGGGGTAGTCCTTGTCTGCAACGGTACTCAGGTTCAGCATAGAGACCGAAAATAAAATACTTGCCAGTCATGAACATGGCCGGGGAATGCTTTTCACAAAAAATACAAACACTCAGTTTAAAACCTTGGTGAGGTCCTTTGTCGTAGAGGCCGGTAAGAGTCAAATTTCGGGGTTCGCTGGCTTTCTGCGAGTTTTGGCTGGATCTATGGGTCGACAACGTTTTATCCCGTTTCTTCAACTCCTTCTGCAGAACAGCTCTGCCGTCACCAGAAAGCCATTCGAGCTTGTCGATAATGAGAACGCCGAAGAAGAAGACCGGAGCAGAATCTTTCGCGGATGTCAGATAGCGCTCAGAACTATCGAAGCTGAAAAAAAGGTCAATGGTGGGGTTCTTGGCGAACTGGTACCAACCCAGTGATTTTTTCATCTTGTAATAACCGTAGGCGCGAAAGCTGGGCCAGCTTTTTGCCTTTTGGCACCCAGCTAGGGTTTAGAATATCGCTGTCTTTATATGGACCGAAGGGCGCTGCGAGTATCGTCTTGATAGTGGTGGCCATTCGGCTAGTCCTGCAAGCCGACTTTCTGGACTCCTTGCCAGGAAATTTCCTTCACACGTAAAGAGACTTGGGAGTGCGTATAAGAGAGAGGCAGGGAGATCACCGGGCGGGCTGAACGGGCCGACCAGCCGCCTCATACTTAGCTTCCTCGAAGAATCACTATGCTTTGAAGCTCTACACCTTCAAATAAATCCTCTCACAATGCTGCCGTCGAGTAGCTCAGGCCTTTCGGCGTACTCTAACCAGTCGCGTCCGACCTCTGCTTTATCCCACCGACCACCGCGACCCTTGTCCAGCGCGTCGCAGCGACCCCATTCGAGCTTATCGACGCGCCCTTTGTCCAGCGCAAGCACACGTCCAATCTCGCGTATCTCTCAGCGGCCATATTCGCGTCATGCGCGCTCAAGACTGCTACCCTTCTGTCAAACCCTTGTCTCGCAAGTTACGGGCCTCAGTGAAGGAGATGACGAGGCAACGTTTCAAACTGTCGTGGAATACGCCGTCAAGAATTTGGAGAGTACGACTATGACCAAAGCTGCCACCGGTGTGGATATGGGAGTCATCGACCGCCAGGTCCATGGGTGAGTCGACGCGCCTTACAATGCGTTCAACTGACAAATGGCAGGCATGCTCAAAAGGCACGAATAAACTCTCGCGACACACTTGCAGAAGCGCTGCAAACGTCTTACGGACGTCTCAAGCGGCAAGCAGCACAGGAGCACGACTTGGATCAGGAAATAAAGGTATGCACTGCTCGCAAAACAATCGTATATTCTACTAACGCGTTGTTCAGATGTCGCGACTTCCGGACCACATGCAGTTCCTCGTGCGTATCGCTGGTTTTCTAAAACACGATAGATCACCCAATTATCTCCCCAGATGGCGCTCTCTGCGGCAGCGACGTCAACTACAGTGGCTTATGCAGATGCGCTCCTCGAAGGCCTCAAGAATCCGCCTCCACCGCCTGTGGGGCTCACATGGGCCGATATCTTTGGAGACGATGAAGCGCTCGAGGAGGAGAGTGGCAGCAGCGGTGCATCGCTCTCCCCTCTCAACTCGGACGATTTGGAGCTCGACGACGAAGATGACTCCTTCTCCTCGATCGAACCTGAGCAGGAAGAAGAGGAACAGGCGCCCGATATATCATCACTTCCGAGTCGACCCCCGCACACATACGCGCACCGGAAGGAGTTTGAGCAACTGCAGGCGCGGCAATACTGGCGGGACGACTATGTCTGGCAGGGTGATAAGGGGAAGGCGAGAGCGTTCGACATTGGGGACGCGTCTACGCTGGGTCCCGCTTTACACCGTGTTCTTGGTGCTGTGGAAATGCAGCGTGAGGTATGAAGAACACATTCATGATAAACTGTATGTCTTATCAGAATTTCAGAAGTACATCGACGAGCAAGACGCAGTGAGAGAAATCTTGATGGCATTGCAGGGTCGCAGAAACATTATGCTTGCGTTAGTGAACGCATCCTACCAAGTCTGTTTCAACCCCGCCTGATGAGCATTCACTGAAGGACACCGTCTAGGAAACTCACTCGACACCGCGGCTCATCCACCTCTCCCTCACATCCCAAGCGTCCCTTATATCGACACTAGCACACACGGCAACGATCGCTCACCAACTGCGGAGCTTTGTTGCATTCGTATTCTCTGCCGCGACCTCGCAACCCCACGCAGTCCCGAGCCGGATACCGCGAATGACCCGCACCCTCGAGGCATTCGCCGACGCAGTCGACGTCGAGCTACGCGCCCTTGATCGATGGTGTGCCGCGCGTGAGGAAGCCATATGCCGTCTCCGCTCCGGTGGCGCTCCCCCTGGAACGAAGCTCGTCGTGAGCCTTCTGAGCACGCAGAAAGCGCTTCAAGATACCTTCGAGAACGGGCTTGACGTTCTCGCCGACATTGTGCGCGCTATCTCCAGCTACGAGTACCGGCGGTACGCACTGCTGCCTCGGACGCCGGCGGCGCTCAGTGCGCTGCTGCTCGACACACTGCTCAACAAGGTGCAGGTGTATCGCGAGCGCGGGGACGGGCGCGTCACCGCTGACATGCTGATGCGCGTGTTCGTCGTATGCGCGGAGCCGGTGTGGGGGATGGTAGGGCGATGGCTCCAGGTGGGTATGGGGATGGGCTCCGGCATGGGCATAGGACAAGGCGAGGACCTTGCCGACGAGTTCTTCATCGAGGGGAGTGGACTCGCTGTAGGGCTCGCGGGGCTCGGGCTCGGGCTCGGTCTCTTGGACCCGGAGTTTTGGGCGGAGGGCTATGTCTTGCGGGACGGGGTCGTTCGGGGAGACGAGGAAGACGATGGAGATGACCGAAACGCGCGGGCGATTCCCTCGTTCTTGGAGCATGTGGCGATACCTGTGCTAGGCTCCGGAAAGGCCGTCGGTCTACTGAGAGCACTGGGTGTTCCGCCCGCCGTCGAGGGGCCCGCGTCTCTGCACCAATGGCGCTCTTTCGGAGCTCTACTTGCCTCTGGTGCGCCCCCTGGACATTCAGCTACCGCCCGACAACTCTCGTCCATTTCTGTTGACACTCTGTCCCAACTCGTTTACGAAGAACTCGCTCCGCACTGTCAAGCGACCGGAGCCATTCTCAGCCGTGTACTGGTGGAGGAATGCGATCTTCTCCGGCATTTGTGGTCCGTGGAAGACTTGTTTCTTATGCGGCGGGGTGATGCGATGAGCAATTTTACTGATGTTCTGTTCGCCAAGGTATTTTGCGTTGCCGACCTTTGTGCGTTAAGTAACTGATGATATCTTTAGATGGACAGCCAGCAGGCCTGGGGCGACTTTCACTTTCTCAATACCGCCTTTCAGGATGTTGTCGAGGCGGGTACGAATACGGGCGCAAAGCAATGGATCCAAGCTTCCCTCGTCCGGCTCTCATATCGTGGATCCAGGGACGGAGGCAAAGGCGTCAGCCGCACCGTGAAAGCTATCAGCGGGCTCCTTGTAGAATACGCCGTCCCGTTTCCGATTGCCTACATTTTCTCGCCTCGTATCTTGCAAGTGTATGGGGAGGTCCTTGTGTTTCTGCTGCAGATTCGACGTGCGAAGAGCATGTTGGAGCGGATCCTCGTACGCGGCGGCGCAGGGAGAGACGGGAAGCTAGGTAATGAGCTGAAGGCGTTTTATGCCATCAGGAGTCGCTTGAGTTGGTTCATCAAGTGAGTGCCTTGCATTTCCCCAAAGCCTGAACTGATTATGGTTCAGTACCATTTTCTATTTCCTCACGACGCATGTATGTGAATACCAATTCGTTGGTGGACTAATGCAGATGTTTTCCAGGTCATCCACACGCAAGTTCACCAATTCCACGAGACTTTCGGTAAAGCGAAATCACTGGACGAGATGATTCAGGTCCACAACGAACAGTAGGCATGCATTCCAGCTTGATCTTCATTTTTATTCATTTCCACCAGTATCGAAAGGATTCGTGGACGATGTCTGCTGCAACCTAATGTGAGTCTTGGTCTTTCAACGATACTTACCAGCCTTGACTCGACTCCAAGACGTCCGCGCTTCACCGCGCAATTCTCTCCGTCCTCGACATGTCGCTTCAATTTTGCGAAACGTTCATCACGTTCGCCGGGGACACCACCGTTACGCATGACGTCTCCCGTCTCTCGTCTAGCATCTCAAAACGCCACCGCAGCCGCCGACAACGCTCGCAGCGGAAAAACGTCGTCAGCTTCTCACAGCAAGTGTTGCACGATTCAGACGAGAGTTCGGACGAGGACGAGGAAGAAGTCGAGGTTGATTTGGAGGCACAGGAAGACCCCGGTGTTACGGCGGCCTCGTTTTCGATCGCGGCTTCGTCCATCGAGGAGGAGGATGGGTACAGCCGCATTGATAAGATGTCCACAGAGCTGGACGGGTTGGTGCGGTTTGTGCGGAGGGGGGTCGAGAGTCTCGCTGGCGGTACGGGCGACGCCGCGTCCTCGTTTAGTGTACTTTCTTTCGCGCTTGAAGATTGGGACCTGTGAACAGCGCACTTGGTTGGAACCCGTTTCTAAGGGCAGTCGGGCACTTCTAAAACGGGACTGCGCTGCTTGTTGGTGTTTGGGACCAAGGCTGATCGCGACCTCGCAGATCAGTGCTGCAGCCAATGGGAGGCCAATCTGCAAATATGCTCTACTGTACTATTACGACCAAAGGTTCAGGTGACGGGTGACAGCGGGTCGTGAACTGAACTAATTTGGCATGGGTGACGGTGATATTTCGATTTTTGGCTAAAATAGGGGTGAAAACTGTCAAAAAATCTCGGCCGGCACCTGCCGGAAGCTGCCGTCAGTCCATTTATGGGAATTTGTGGTGATTGTCGATCAATGAACCTTGATCCCAGTGAACCTTTGAGGTGACGGGTGACATGCCGTGAACCTTTGGTCGTAATAGTACAGTATTGTTGCCGCGAAGAGCAACGACGACCTTGAACACGTTGCTACACGTACCATCGCACGCTTAGACTCCGGAATGAATCCTTTTCACGAGAACGTACTGCGGCGGAGTGACAAAGATATTGACTGCGAATCCCGCATCCCTGCCGCATTCTTCAGTCTTGTGAACTTTTCCAGCGCTTAACCGCTACCGTTCTGTCCCCATGCACTGCCTGTTGCTGATATCTTGCCGCGCGCGCACCAATACCGGTCTTCCCGAACCTTCATGTCTGAAAAATCGCTTCGCCTGGATCCCGGTCCTGGTCGACGTCGCAGGGGCTGTCGATGCAGTTGCAAATGCCTCTGTTGGACGATTAGCATCCCACTCCTTGGCTTCTTGGGATGGGCGACCTTTCTGTTTCTCACCGCGTTCCTTCGAGGGCTTCGCTTTCCCCACCAGTCTCTATACCACACTGGAGGCCCACCATATAATAGTAGCGAGGTCATTCGCCCATTGATACCTCAGGAGCAGGCCTTTGACATCGCGCTTACCGTATGGTTGCGCGCGCCGGAACTGGAGGAGGCAGAATTTAGGCGGCTCCAACTAGAAAATGCTCCGCCGAAAGAGGAGGAGACCCCCTCCCCCGTCCAACTCGATATCAAGGGCTTGGGGAAGATATCGGCGTCGGTCATTCTGGACCAAGTCGACCAGTTTCGAGACCAACATATCCTTGAAACGCCATTATTCTCCAACATCGTGTTCCAGGGGTTGCTTCTCTCTGATAAGCATAGGTCTACCAAGGTTGCTTTTCGGCTTCCTACAGCCAGATTCTTATCTGCCAACCTCACCGAGTCGGATCTGCGCGCGACGTTCCTCTTGCTCCCTTCCTCGCCATCGTTGATCGACCATATAAAGAACTTTTCGTCGTGGATGCCCGATAGTATCCTCGCGAACAGACCCGCGACTCGACCTTGGCCGTGAGCTTAGCTTCCTACTCTAGATATCGATTAAGAACTCATGACTCCTTAGATTTCCCCCTGGTTCTGAGTTGTCGGACGAAAAAACGATGGCTGACCTCGCGTTGGAATCTTTCTCCGTCTCTGTCCCGCTGATAGAGTTCCACAATGTTTCGAGCCGATGCAAAAGCATGTCTATCAATGGCACAGACGCCGCCTGCGATGATTGCGAAGAACCTGAAGCTCCTGTCTCCAAACTACACCCCCATGTTGTACATAGGACTCAGATAAGAATAATTCAAGAAACTGCGCTCTTCAATGCTACTGCGTACAACGCCAAACACAATGAACTCAAAAAACAGTCTGTACGTATTTCACTTCGTTTCTTGTGATCATCCCTGATTTGTTCAATAGTGCGGGCAGGGACTTCCTGGGCTCACAAACCCGAAGATGTGTCGCCCGAACTACCAGACAACCGGCAATTTCCAAACCCTGATAGAACTGGAGGTGCCTACTGAATCCGGCGTCGAAACACAGTGGGCGTATGCGCCGCATCTGAGTCCAAAAGAACGCGCTGCGGGAACGCTTGTAGGTGCAGTGGTGGCCCATCAGACATTGTTTCTTACCCCGTTGTAGGATATCCTCCCCGTTCCAGTTAACCGCGAAAACTGCTCGACAACGCGACAGGACGCCCCCAACGTTTCAGACTACATGGACATCGACTTGCACATTGCATTTGCGGGCAGGAGCCCTCTGAAAAAAACACTGGCCGATGTGTTGACGCCTCCGTCAGTTGTGAATCACAGCGCCAGCGAAATTACGAAGGCCGACCACCAAAATGCGCACGAATTATGGAGTGAGATTGTGCCCGACCTGCTCTGCTTTCACCATTGCTGATAAGTTCAGATGCTGTATTTGGACATAGGTTTCATGACGACTCGCATCCGCGACGGCGCATAGGTAGGTTTCTTTTCCATTAAAGGAAACGAGAAATTGAAAATGAGGGTCTTTTTCTCTAAGTCATGCAGATAATCGGGTGAGTTCTGAGTTGCAAAATCCTACTCTCCCAGTTGACTATCTGTTTACAGAGGAGGCCTTCAATTCCTTGCTGTTCTGATCTCGTTTCATTACTGGTGGACCAGAGTTTCTACGGTCGGGATCAGCAGCTCTAGCGTGGTTTTACTAGCCTTGGGTTACAGTTTGGGTGGGACTGTCGAAGCCATTGACCAAAGCGATGCTTTGTGGCAGTATATGGTCTTCGTTCCAATGTTTCTAATCTCTCCGCTCCTCATGCTCCGGTGCATCACCCGCATCGAATTCGGGTGGAATAAATGGCATCCGACTCTAACTAGAGCGTCGGCCAATCACCGGGAGCGAACGACCCAACGAGTAGACAGCCGCACCTCCTGGGGCACGAGGCTTGCCGTTCGTTGTAACCTTTCGAATAGTGGATTGTTAACTGATTATGGCTTGCATAGTTCTTCGCTGCTCTTCTTGCCGCACACCAGCTTTTCGACAACATTATCTTGGTGGCAAGCTCCATGCCTGATCCGCGACCAGGGGAATTCCCGGAAAAGAAAATTGTGAACTTTCTGCAAACCGTCGCGAGCTGTCTATGTGACACTGGCACCCTCTCTCAAGCATTGCTGAACTCCCGGTCTGCCACCTTCGCGGGCGGCTATCGTGCCGAACCTATCATGCATGGGTTGGGATTCTACACCAGATTGAGTTCCTATTACTTAGCCCTGGTCGTCGGGCGCATGAAACTGCGTCCGGCTTTGGGGCTTAAGTCGGTGATGACTGCGTGCATCCAGTTGCCTCTGATATGGCAGGCCTTCACACTGCCGCCTGTAGAGGTTAGAGACGATGAAGAGGATTAGCGTTGGCATTTGCCTCTCGCGTAGCCAAAGGAGATTGGTATATTTACGGGGCTTCCCGTCATGTTTGTATCGTAAAATGAATTCTCTAATTTAAACTCCGCCACCCGCCGAAGCGGCATTCGACCGATTGATTGGTTCGATGTTCCAGTGCTCACTTGGCGGTTTTGTCCCGATGAGCCTCAACGTCTTGAAATAATGTCAGACACACCCCTCCGCCTGGATCCTGGCCTTACACCCCGCCGACTCCGCAAAACCTCGCTATGCAGCTGCAAATGCTTCTGTTGGACAATCAGCATCCCCCTGTTAGGCTTCGCGGCATGGACGAGCTTTTTGTTCGCAACCTCCCTGTTTCGGGAGTATGCCTCCCCTCACAAACCTCTGTATCACACCGGCGCGCCATATTACAACAGCGAGGTCATTCGGCCATTAATATCGGACGAGCAAACCTTCGACATGGCGGTCACCGTGTGGTTGCGCGCACCAGAAGAAGCAGAGGCAGAGTTTAGGCGGCTCAAACTCGAGCGTGCTCCACCTAAGGAGGAGACACCCCCCGCACCTGTGGAAATGAAATTGGATGGTCTGGGGAAAGTGTGGGCTTCACTCAGCTTAGCGGAGGGAAACACCAGGTTTCGAGACGAGGAGATCCTTGAGACACCATTGTTCTCCGATGTCGTCTTCAGAGGACTCCGTCTTTCTGGCAAGCATGCGCTAGCCACGGTGGATTTCCGTTTGCCCACTGCCAGGTTCCTCGCGGCAAAGCTGGACGAATCCGATTTGCGCGCGACGTTTCTGCTCATTCCCTCAGCGCCTTCCTTCAACGTAAAAAGTTTCTCTTCGTGGATGCCGGACTCTGTATTTCGCAAACGACGACCGACGCGACCGTGGCCGTAAGTCCGACGTCTGCTGGTCAAGTTTAGGAATTTATCACGCAGCAGATTTCCCCTTAACTCAGAGTTGCGCGGTGGAAAAACTATAACTGACCTCGCATTAGAGTCATTCTCCATCTCTGTCCCGCTTCTAGAGTTTTATGACGTTGCAAGTGAGTGCAAAACTGCGGATGTTAACGGGACGGAAGAGGAGCAACTCCCCGTGGTCAGTGCGCATCCACATGTGGTTACGAGGTGAATCGATTCACTCACTCCGCCCTATGCATTATCTTATCGTTTGCTCCCCAGGACGCAACTACGAATCGTCCGAGAAACAGCTCTCCTTAACGCCACAGCGTATAATGAGGTGCGCAACGAAATAAAAAAACATTCTGTGAGTGGATTTTGTGCGAGATCTGTTCATTGAATACTGATTTTTGGATAGTGTGGACAGGGAATCCCAGGGATCAGGCCCAATCTGCAAATGTGTCGGCGGACATACAAGTCGAACGGCATCTTCGAAACCCTTCTAGAGCTGGAGGTGCCTACTGAATCAGGCGTCGACACGCAGTGGGCATATTCGCCATATATGGATACCAAATATCGCGCCGCGGGTCCACTTGTAAGCACAAACTGTGTCTCATAGATCAACGTTCTCATCGACTTGCAGGACATCATTCCCGTGCCTATCAACCGCGAAAACTGTCCCTCCGCCGTAGGTAGCGCCTCCGACTACATGGACGTTAGCTGGCGTATTGCGTTTGCGGGGAGAAGTCCCCTGAAGCTATGGGTGGGGGATGCAACGCCTGAGCCCCTGGTGGATCACCGTGCCACCGACGTGACAAAAGCGATCCAACAAAATGAGGCCGAGTTGTGGAGTGAGTTTTGCATTCACTTTTCCGAACCGGATCTTGATAGATTTAGATGGCGCGCTCGGACACAGATTCCACGAGGACTCGCATCCCCGGCGGCGCATAGGTGGGTTACTTCTCCCTCACACAGAATGAGAGATTGAAAATGTTTTTTTTAGTCATGCAGGCGATCGGGTAAGTCAGTTACGCCCATTCTTTCTCTCGATTGTTCATCCAATGCAGGGGCGCTATGCAGTTCGTTGCTGCAGGGATGATGTTCCATTTCTGGTGGACCAGAGTCTCTACTGTCGGTATAAGCAATTCGGGTGTTGTTTTGTTGGCCTTGGGCAACGCACTAGGCCCAACCGTCATGTCCCTGGTGGACTCCGATGGCTCCTGGATAGTCGTGCTCCCGTTCTCGCTCGTCGCTCCCTTCCTGATGTTCAAATGCATTGCTCGGATTGAGTTTGGGTGGAACAAGTGGCACCCGACGTTAACGCGGGTACCCGCGAGTCATCAAGAGCGCACAACGCAACGGATGGATCAGCGCACATCCTGGAGGGCGAAGCTCGGGGTTCGTGGTTATTGTCGCCCGGTCGTGGCTTAAACTGATCTGCACGGCTCAGGTCGTTGTTGCCCTCATCGCCGTTCACTACCTCCTCGACCCTGACAGCATATACTTGGTCCCCAGCTCGATACTAGTTCCTCCGCCGAAGAACAACAAACTGCTCAAGTTCCTGCAGGTAGTCTCTGACTCCCTCTGTGCGACAGGCACGTTCTCCCAGGTGCTGCTGAACAACCACATGCGCGCTTTCGGCGGATTCTACCGCGCGGAGCCAGTTCTATACTTCACATCTTTCTGTATCGACCTGGTGTATCATTTCCTGCCGACGGTGGTGGGGCGGATTTCCCCGCGCTCGGGGCTCACGCTGACGCCGATGATAGCGATGGGGATGCAGCTGCCTTTGATTTGGCAAGCGTTCACGCTTCCGCCTGTGAAGGTGAATGAGGAGGAGGATTAGAACTAAAGATACAACAATTAATAATTTGGACTACTGTACATGAACCTTCTTGGGTAGAGCCTGATCTACATCTCCCAAAGTTAATCTACAAGTACGCCTACGAAATTTAGAAAAGCAGTTCTACGCATGTAGACCGCACTTACAGAGTCTCACTGTCCGCTACCGATGAGCGTAGTGATACGAGTGTCAAAGCCTTCACTGCGGATGGGCATCTCAGGGGTGTGGAAAGGATTCTTCATCACCGCGTCGGAATAGATTTCATAGACCTTTTGGAGCGTGTTCTCGGGGTTGAGCTCCGCGAGGGAGGTCAGAAGGACGAATTTGGTCGCTGCCATAGGCTCAGATGTACTGGTACGCGCAAGATAGGTGCAGTAGCTCACCGGTGGCAGTGAGGAGGATGGTCATCTTGAAGGACTCGCCTTCTATGACTTGGGCACCGGAGCTGGATCCCATGGGCGAGAGACGGCTTGTGATAGCGTGGATACCGTGCAGAGTCCCGGCAAGGACAAGATATTCATTCGAGGTGAGCTGCGCGAGTCCGTCTGCGAAACATCAGCTATATTCCGGCGAGATAACTCAAATCAATGGACCTGCGAAGTTGCGTTGGTATACAAGTCCTCCGGCCTTGTTTATGACCTTGACTGCCTTTAAAACCTATACCGGTAAGCCAGAGAATGTGCGTACCCAGAGACCGAATATGGCCATGATGGTCAGGTTCAAGATTGACTTGACCGGTCTTGCCGTTTCCCACCTTGCCGTTTCCCCCTCCAAAACTTCCTCGCGTCCATGCTGGACTTTGCGCTGCCCCGGGCCCTGCTGGTGCTCGTTCTCCTGGTTCTTCCACCTTCTACTGTCCAACGGTCAACTCTCGGTGAAAGAGCCCTTCCACCGCTCTCTCCTGCTGCCATTTCGACCTTGGCGACTCATCCAGATCCACTGAAGCACCTGGACCCGCAACACCCGTCTTCACATCTGTCCCAGATACTTATACCGCGTGTTCGTACGTTGGTTCCCAAATTTCCGCGAACACCCTATTTACGAAGAAATCCAGCCGACACTGAAAATAATACCCAGGTCCGAAACTACATAGTCTCGACGCTAGAGACGCTTAAATGGCACGTTGAACTGGACGCTTTCAATGACACGACACCGTTTGGGCAGAAACAGTTCACGAATATCATTGCCACGAAAGACCCCAAGGCGTCCCAACGCGTTATCTTGGCAGCGCACTTTGACAGCAAATACTTCCCGGAGCCTAACAGAGTATGTGTGTCTTTTATTGTCTCACTACCGCGTCGCCTCAATGCCCAGCACTAGTTTCTCGGCGCGACAGACTCAGCCGCCCCGTGCGCTATGATGCTAGACCTTGCGGAGACGCTCAACGGACTTCTGGACGAACGAGCACAGCGGTTGGAAGCGGGCATAGAGGAAGACGAGGACGTCTCCGATACGACCCTCCAGTTGGTGTTCTTTGACGGAGAGGAGGCCTTCCTGGAATGGACGGACACAGATTCCATCTACGGTGCTAGACACCTCGCGGAGAAGTGGGCCACGACCTACGCCCTCCCGAACAGCAAGCGGCGGCTCATGGGTCCGCAGGCGACCGAGATATCCGGGATTGAACATCTTATCCTCCTTGACCTCCTCGGTGCGGAGAACCCGCTCGTGCGATCTTATACGCTCGATACAGCGTGGTTGTTTGACGCATTGGTGTCAGTGGAGAAGAGGCTCGGGGATAACAACTTGTTCGCCTACGACAACGAGCAGGGGATGATCGCCGGGAAGTGGAAGTCTTTCTTTTATACACGGACGTCGGTGGACACGAACTTCGGAGGGATTGGGGACGACCATGTTCCGTTTCTGAGGAAGGGGGTGGATGTGCTGCATCTAATCACCTCGCCGTTCCCGTTTGTTTGGCATACAGTCCGTGTGAGCATTTTTACCTCTGTCTAAGTCTCGCATTCCTAACGGAAACGCAGGATGACGGATCTGCGTTGCACTTGCCGACCATGCGGCGGTGGAACATCCTCTTTCGGGTTTTCATGGCAGAATATCTGCACCTACGGCCAGATGAGCTAAATGGCCGGGTAGAGTCGAGCTCAACCGCAGTAGAGCGATCAGACGACGACCTTGTATGTGTTTGTCCTCCTCGTCCGCGAGTGATCCAAAGACTAACTGCTGTTGCTGGCTAGTAGAGTGCTGCATAACGCCGACACCTTTGTTCACCGGGTTCCATGTGTATTTGTATGTATCACGGAATAGCAGTTTGCCTGCGACTGGGTTAGGTCGTAACGACGCAGCAATGAAGATCTATACGCCGCGCGACCCCTGTCCTGAATTAGCTACAAGCTCCTAGTCGTTATGACCAGAGTCTTGCTTGATGTTATATCACTCGGTTTCGAATGTTGGCCCAGTGAATTGTTGGAGGTCTGCGGACGACGGTCTGGTAGAGGAATGATTTGTATTACAGAATTACACTAGAGCAGTTTACATGAATGCGGTTCCTTCCAAAGTTCCCTGAGTGAAAACGAACCAGTACAACATACAGCGAGCAAATACAGTGAGGGCGTCCGGGGTGAAATACAGCGAGGGCGAGGTCATGTCATGAGCAGGGTTTTGACCTGTTTGATGAGGCGAGAGGCATCTGCGGCGACCTGAGGATGAACGTTTAGTATGTGGTTTTTATTCGGCGGATTTATTGGAGCAGACCATTTCATCTTGTTTGCTTTTATATAGCTGGAAGTCGGCTTTTTCGACGCAGTCGGCGAGCGCCTCGGATCTGGTGGTCGCGTTTGCCCGCACTAGAAATAAATTGAGTACAGCGAGCAGAGTGGGAAAACCGTGACTGACGCATTTCGCTGGCGGCGTTAATAGCGTTTGAGCGGCGGGGGAATAGATCTTTGAACCCGGCGGGGTAGATAGTAAGAAGCCCCCGAGTCGAGTCCTAGGTTCAGAAATGAGGGCTGCCTCCCACCGAGAAGAATGACATCTTAACCTCGATGTCGTGCCATATTGGCACAACATCATCGCTGAACTTGTTCGCGCGGACCTCGTCGTTCTTCAGAGCCAGGACCCTAGCCTTTCCTTCCTCGCTACAAGAAGGAAGGATGTAGAGCGCCCTTGGATGAGACGAAGATACTCACAGACAAGCTGTGGCCTCGCGAGCAAGATCTTTTGCCTGCTTGCGCGCAGAGGCATAGAGCGCTTTCTTCTGCGTCTGAAAGGCCGCGGTACGCGCCGAGACCTTCTTGGCTTCGCGTTCTGAAATGAAGTGAGAACTGGGTGCAGGAGTCGTCGGACGCGGCATACTCTTGTACTCGATCAAGAACCGATTCAGCATCTCCGCGCTGATTATGGTCAGAATGGCGACTGAAGAGTCGCGGGGAACATGCCTGTCCTCGCTCCCACCGTCCATGTCCATGTCCTCGTCATCGGGCAGGTCCTCGTCCTGAACTGGGTCGAAATCGTCTTCATTCTTGTAGGAGACAGGGGCTGCCGAGCGAGCGGGACGAGTCGACTGGCGCTTGGTGGTGGCCTCTGTGAGTCAAGTCAAGAAATAGAAGAAGGGTGTAAAGCTGCAGACGTACTCGGTGTGCGGGCCATGGTGATCAACGAAAGCAAGACGCGTCGACGCGTTATTTGGATCAGCCGCGTTTGGTAAATATGGCCAAATTCTATTTACAGTACTGTCTTCCACGAAATTACTTAGGGGATGGACTGGTGAGGTTTCTGTACTCGTTTTGTGCCCAAATCTTACCTGTGCAAGCTTGGAACTCAATATCCACCAACGGATTCTATCCGACATCGCCTCGAATGTTTCTGAAGCCCCGGAGGACCTTTCGTATGCTCGGGACATCATTACCTCGAAGGTGCAGACCAGGGCGGACCCAGCCGAGGCCGTGAAGGTCAACGGGAACGGGCAAGCACCTCCCGAGGCGCAAGCGGAGCAGAGGGTGTTCATGGTGCGTGTCGTGGAGCTGGAGGAATCACTTCGTGGTGCTCAGTTCAGGGACAGTCGGCATCGCGCGTACACTGCAACATCGCATTCGGAGAGCTCGTTGTCAACTTTCCTGAAGTTCACATCGCCAATGCCATCGATACCCTTATGCCAGCTCTCATCGACGTGCTCAGGGATGTCCCGTACATTGACTTCGATAAATGTCTTTCTTGGGAAGGTCTGTATGTTGGTACAGTTCAAATTCTTCCGGTAC
This sequence comes from Mycena metata, assembly GCA_029378385.1. Lineage (NCBI taxonomy): Eukaryota > Fungi > Basidiomycota > Agaricomycetes > Agaricales > Mycenaceae > Mycena > Mycena metata. The sequence continues at coordinate 722,476 of JARKIB010000023.1, forward strand.
TAACATGAATAGAATGGGCGCTCCCGGACCAACTGGTCTTCTCGACCGTTTCAGCTTTGCTTCGCATATCGAGCTCGCACGACAAGTATAGCGATGCCGCAACTACCGCCATATTTTCCTTCATTTCTCGCATTGTTAACAAGATTAACACAACCAGTTGTATGTTTTTGCCTCCTCAGCTCAACGCTCACCCGGCTGAATTCATTTAGCAATCGACATTCTCACCCAGCTAACTCCTGCCCTCCATGGTCTATACCGCGCAATCAGTTCCACATCCTTTCAATGGACGGTTGCCCAGTGGCATCAGCTGTCCACCCATCTAGGCGGTCTGTGCATTCCCGAAGTGGTCGACCGTTTGAACCATCTTCTGGTGGACATCCTTCAAAAGGAAAGCGCCGATGCCGAGACCTTGCACTTTGTCCAGACGTTCGTGTCGCGGTACGTGTCGCACGGACGGCCTCTCAGCGGCTACTTCATTGTATGCTGTGTTATCGAGACCAACTGGACGGTTCTTGCTCAGGTACTCGTTCCACCCGAGACATCAAATAATGGTCCTGTGAACGAGGCGGCAGCGGCAAATAAGGCCTGGGTTGCGCTGATGCGCCATGCGGCCGAGGAGCTGGAGATCGAGGACAAGAATATAAAAAATGCGCTGAAGATCACCGTCGAATATTCCATGAAATGTTTCGGGGACTTGTTCGTCCAGATCCAGGAAATGGAGGCTGAGCCATCCCTCGACACGTACGCTTGGGAAACAATGTCCGAGAGCTTGGTACATAATTCAAACCAAATTCTGCTCCCGGTTAACTGAATCTATTAGAAACTCGCCTCCATCTGCTCCATAGCTCTTCGGGACCTCGATGAGGGCCTGTACTCTCGTTTATTCCTGCTTCTTAGTGATCAGTCTCCTGTTTGCGATAACCTCGTTCAAGAAGCCGCTCTCAAGGCCACGATCGTTCTGGTGCACAAGTATGTGCACGACTCTTTATGGCCTTGTATTTTACTGAATTGTCGCCCGCAGTTTCCCAGATATTGCGGCTACGATGGCCAGCCATCTCAGGCGTTTCGTGACTTCCCCGCTTCCCATCTTCGAGTTTGAATTCGCATCTGAGAGTCGCGCGCCGCCGCCCCTCGCAGCAGCAGCGAAATGTCTCGCAGTTTGCATTAAGGTATACGTTTCCAATTCCTCTCGGTCGGTATTCATCTCAACCAATCCAACAGCTCGCTCCAGGAGACGATCTCATCATGTCCAACATGTATTCTCTCCTCAATTACATCGCCGCCACAAGCAAAGAGATATTTGAGAGCTCCAGCAGCTCGCAGATGATGAGCAATCCTCTTTACAGCGGACAAGACCACGCGACGATGCATTCAGTCGAAACGGGTCTTCGGGGATTATCTGAAGAGGAGAAGAGGCTCGTTGGTATCAGTACCATTTCTGTGGTCACGAGGCTTGCTCTGGAGTTCCGCATGGAAGAGGTAAAGCTGCTCCTCGTCCGTCGTTTTTCCCGTCTTACCAGACATTTAGGTAACCCGATTGACGATATCTATGCTCCTGCAACGCCTACGGTCTGCAGAGCCGACGGTGGAGGCCGCCATTGCGTACAACTTGGTCGATTTGGCTCTGTCTGCCCCGGAGAGCGCGTTTATCGACATCATCCGCGTTTTCTCTGTCATCAATCGTTCGGCAAATCCCGACGATCCTCGATTCTCGAATAATATGGTACCACTGCGTCTCATCTCTTCTCGGTACAGGCGCTTACTGTGCTCCAGGTACTGGCGGCGCAAACCCGACTTGCGCAGGAATTGGACCGGCGACCTGAGCTTTACGAGATCTATTTAGTAGAGCTTTTGACGCTGTTTGCCGACAAGGGCGTGGCGATCCAAAATTTGAAAATTTCTAATCACCATATCAAGGTAGGCTCGGGCTTGGAGCTCATCGCGCTCCATACTGATTTGTTTCCAGACGGACGACATGATCGAGCAGCTGGCGTCCCTGCTTCTTCCTATTGATGCTCTCCTTGCCCACGAGGATTTCAGTCCCCATTTGAAGGCGGAGCCCACCATTATTTCGTTGTTCCGTAACATGTGGTTCTTGTGCATTCTCTTTGGATTTACTTGCAACGAAGATGAGGACTCGGCGATGGAGTGGCAGAAACCCGCGCTTTCTCGAATCGCTGCGAAGACACCGTCAACTGTTTTGGAGGAGTCGCACGATTCTGTCGCGAGTAATGTTGAGTATAACTCGGTTATCCGCCAGGATTACGCACAGACGGTACGTGTTCCTCTCTTTTTCTCCGTCCAAAAGTGACTGAACCTGTGAAGATCATCTCGAAACACAAATCCAATCTGACCACGCACATTGCGCTCCGTGCGAGCGACATACGTTCCTTGTCGTCCGGGCAAATCATCTTCTTGTTGACGATGCACGACATCGAGTCGATGCGTTCTGCTGCCGGACTGACGTCTTCCTTAGTGTCGTACTTCGTCAACGACAGCCTCAACAAACACCCTGGGCTGAGTGCGTGCATGGAGTCGATTGCAGAAAAGGTCAGTTGAGCTGTAGTGAGATGCTAAAGTTCTTCTAATTTCCCCGCAGGTTATTCGAGGCTGTGTTAGTAGTCTCAATGTCCAGGCCTCCCAGCAGGCACTCCCAGAGGGTCTCTCGACGGAGTTGCGCACGCTTTTGATTTTGAGCACCCATAGGATCGCCAAAGCGCGCGATATCGCCTCCAAGTATCTGAATCGGCTCATAACCTCCTTTCCTTCTCTGATGTGCGACCCGCCCCTCGTGTTCGCCATCCTCGAAGTCCTCACGCTCCTCCGTCGCGCATGCGAAAACGAGTTCATCGACGAGTACAACCCGACATACGAATTCTACTCTGACCGGACCGGAATCACCCTTCAGCTCACCGACACCTATGTTGTGCGAAATGAAATTCTGGGTCAGCTACACCGGAACGCAAATAGTTGGTTCGAGCTGGCGCTTGGGAGAGCACCCGTCGAGTTGCAGTCGACTTTGCAGGTTCGGCTTATTTCGGCCTCGCTTAAAGCCGATCAAATTAACATTGATTGACAGAAATACCTTTCTGGGAACTCTTCAACTGGGGCCGAGTGGACGGAGTTGGGCGCGTCTGTTGCAGAACAGTTTGGTAAATCCATCGGACCGGTTCAGAGACAGCTTGGTTAGTATTCCCGTCCCTCTTTCCCATGGAGCTAAACCGTCCCTAGTTTCGCTGGCGACATTGTCGAAATGGAAGACAGATGGTGCCAAATCTTTGGCCAGCCAAGTCGCCAGCAAGGGTTACTTCGCTGGAGAAGCCGCCGGTATTAGACTGGCTAGCCGGCAAGGTAAACCACTCTTCTTCAGTCGATGACCTCAGTATTGAGAGTATGCAGGACCCGATCAGCTGGAAAAGCTCCCGCCGCAGGCCGCTCCCTCGGCAGAAATCCAAGCCCTCAAGGCGAAAATGGCGCGCACACTGGAAGAAATTAGGAATAAAGTCAGCAGCTCAACTGTTCAAGATCTCAAACGTCTGTTGTTTAGATGTGCTGCGACGTTGATTTCTTTACCCAAAGTACGCACCATTGCCGGAGTCCGTGATTTTACCCGACTTATCATTCTATTCAGTGCGATTACGAGCTCCTACATCATCTCGTTGCGCTTCCCTTCGAAGTGTCGACTCCCTCAGCGGTTTCGGCTGGAATCGAGATATGGACATGGGTGATTGCAGAGAAACCGGAAATGGAAGTCGGCTTGATGGGTGAGGTTCTGGCGGCGTGGTCCGACAGCGTCCGGCAGGAGAAAGGTATTTTCTCCACGTCTCTCAAGTGCGTGCTCGGTCCCAGCGCTTTCCAAACCGGCCTGACTTCCGATAGTTATGACGACCCTTTCTATCACCCCATCGACTATGCCCCGACCGACAAGGACGTCATCGATCGCGGGACGGTTAACGCGCGCCGGATGTTAACGCCTCATGCACTCGTTTTGCAGATGCTGTTCAGCCGCTTGCAGGCTGCTAGATATCGGCGGCCCGGTGTTATGTTCCTGATCCAGCATTTGGTGCTACGATCCGCAAGAGCCCATAAGCACATGAGGTTCGTGTCAACTACCTCCTCGCCGACCCATCTCATGAGCTAATCGTGCAGCACACATGCCCTTGCTCGCGAGCCGCGATTTTCGTTCCTCCTGTTCGGGTTCGAGACTCTAAAGAGTTCTCATCTCGACTCTTACTGCGAGAACGTCCTTCGTAATGATTTGTACTCTGCGGCATATTCTTGGTTCGCAGTCCGCCCACAGTAAGAAATCTATGCTCCGTGCTCGAAATCAACTGATGTCTTCGCTAGGTGGTCGTATGGGGCAAACCGCGTGCAGGTGGACGCTGATATCAAAGTCGTCTCCGAGTTCCTTTCGTACTTGCAAACGGACTCTGTCCGGGGATCTGTCGCAATATCTAGTTTGGCGCCTGCTCAAGCAGCGTCACGAAGCTCTCGTACGCGCATATCATCGCACTGTCGTCTTTTGACTTATGAAGTGCAGAATTCGTGGCCAAGCTCCGCACCCTAAACCATCCGCTCAAGCTGCTGGTCGAGAACGAAATATTCCGACTGAGTGTATGGGCCAATCCCACCAACGACCCCAAACGGGGCGTAGACCATACTGAACGGGGTCTGTTGGAGGTAATTTTTTCTCTGACCGGACAGTTTGATTTCATATTGAATTCCTCCAGGCTTCCTGGGCTGCGATGGTCCGCAACGTTTGGCAGATTGACCCAGCCATCGCAGTCCATCTCCCGGAACGCTTCAAGAGCTCCGTTGTCGTTCGCAACGAAGTTACAAAACTCGTACGGTCATCCACCCGAGACGTCCTGGACACTCCCGAAGCTCTGCCCTTCTTACTGGGTGATCGGTTAGACTCGGCCGTTCGTCGGGACCTGAAGGTTCGCAATCTGATTCTGTGAAAAGGTCATTGAGCACTAACTCTTCTCTCAGCATCTTCTTCTGTGGGCTCCGATTCCTCCCGTCATCGCAAACACTTTCTTCGAGCGGCGGTTCCAGAATGACCCCTTGATTTTGCAATATGCTCATAGGGTTTTGGAACAACACCCGGTGGATTTGACCTTTTTCTTTGTTCCGCAAGTCGTCCAAGCCCTTCGGTATGATGACTTTGGTCAGTATTTTTCCCTTCGAATTTGTAAGTTTTCGCCATTAAACACGCTAACAGGTTACGTTGCTCGCTTCATCTTCGAGACGGCGAAAATTTCTCAGTTGTTCTGCCACCAAATTATTTGGAACATGAAGGCCAACTGCTATAAAGACGATGCGGCCGAAGTCGTATGTCTGCGCTCTCGTATCCCGCATCGTCTAATCCAGCACCCAGGAGGACCCTATGAAACCTGCTCTTGACCAAATGACGAACCTTGTCGTAGCCTCTCTATCAGGGGAAGCTCGTGCATTCTACGACCGAGAATTTGGGTTCTTCGACGAAGTCACCTCCATCTCCGGCAAACTCAAACCGTTCATCAAGAAAACGAAGCCAGAGAAAAAGGTGCGACTCTATATTAGGGTTTCACCCAAAAGGTACTGAGTGACGTCATAGGCCAAAATCGACGAAGAAATGGCGAAAATCACCGTCGACGTTGGAGTGTATCTGCCCAGTAATCCGGACGGAATAGTAGTCGACATTGACAAAAAGTCAGGACGCCCGCTACAGAGCCATGCCAAGGTATAATCCAACTGTTAAAGACCTGCAAGCTTTTAACATTTTACAGGCACCGTTCATGGCGACCTTCAAAGTCAGAAAAGATATGATTGTCGTGGACGAAAACCCCGAGTCGCTTTTGGATGGAGATGACACGGTCAAGACTCGCGTTGAATACGATGTCTGGCAGCAGGCAATTTTCAAGGTCGGAGATGATTGTCGGCAGGATGTTTTAGCATTGCAGGTCATCGCAATGTTCAAAAATATCTTCACGAGTGTCGGTCTTACTCTGTACTTATATCCCTACCGGGTCACGGCCACTGCTCCTGGCGTCAGTCGTAACTCTTCGCCTAACCGCATTCCGCTGACTCGCATTAGTGTGGTGTTATCGATGTGGTGCCAAATGCCACATCCCGCGACGAAATGGGACGTGCCAAAGTCAATGATCTCCTGGACTTTTTCGTCGCCAAATATGGCGGACAAGATACAGTTGCATTCCAGCGGGCTCGATTGAACTTCATCCAGTCGATGGCTGCGTACTCCGTGGCCTGTTACATTCTCCAGATCAAAGACCGTCATAACGGGAATATCATGATCGACGGAGAGGGTCACATTGTTCACATAGGTTCGTGTTGCAGCCTTTTCGTCTTTTGGTCTGACTTGTGTGCGTCCATAGATTTCGGTTTCTTGTTCGACATAGATGAGTTCTCGTTGCCTTCATTTATTCGATTTGAACTTACGTATCTCTTATTGTGATTACGTCCTGGAGTTAGTGCATTGTTTCATCCTCATCTTCACTTTTAACCGATATTCATTCACAGGGAGTCAAATTCGAGCCTCATTCGTTTAAATTGAACCATGAGATGGTTCTGCTTATGGGCGGACGAAACTCGCAGGGGTATCAACTGTTCCAACACCTGACAGTAAAGGCCTTCCTCGCCATCCGTCCCCACGCGGAACAGCTTATCAGCACGGTTCAACTGATGCTCGACACCGGCCTTCCATCGTTCAAGGGCGAACCGACCATCAAGAGACTGCGTGACCGATATGCACTCGGATTGAACGAGCGTCAAGCCGCAGAGTGGATGATGAGTGTGGTTCGCAATGCCCACGAGAATGTCCGCAGCACCGCCTACGACGAGTTCCAACGCGTACGCCATTTTTATATACACTGTCAACCTTCCCTCACTCGATTTGCTTTTAGCTTCAAAATGGTACAGTTTTTCACGATTTTTCCGACTTGCGCTCATGGTTTTGCGAACAGGCATCCCATATAAGTAGTGGTGTATCTTCATTTCCTTCGTATCATACCCAGTACACCCAGGATTATTTCGCATCAAATCCAACCGTAGACGTGGATAGATTGGGCTGGGACCAGGCTGAATGGCCTCCCAAATTTCGGGAAGCCGTGATTCCAGTTCAATGCTCGCGGTTGGGAGGAATTGAGACAGGCATAGAACTCAACGTGCTCAACACTCAACACCTTCACAGTCATCAATTCATCGGCCGACGTCTTGGACACTTAAGATTCACACGGTTCGATTTCAGTTTCAACTTAGTGTGCACTCACACGCTAAAAGCCGAATACGACGACCAAGCTCAATAATCACCGCGCATGAGCAGTTTGGACTTTGTCGAGGAGCCTTTTCTCTGCGGGCATTTGAAAACTCGACTTGGCGGCTACACAACTGTCCTCAGTGTGAACTACAGTATTCACCTGTGCGCAAACTCTACGAGGGATGTGCGAGTGGAAATATTCCATCATGGAGTTATGATTTGAAGAACTGCGCGCATGCACGATGGGTGTATTCGGAAAAACAACAATGTGCTTCACGGTGCAGAGTTTTTCCCACGGTTCAATTCGCAAGCTTCACAGTCTCACAGACGAGTGTATTCATTCGGAAAAACAATAATGTATTCACGGTACAGAAATTGTTCCTACGGTCCAGTTCACAAGCTTTACAGATGAGTCTATACACTGGATAACGATTTGGACGGGCAAACACAATCTGCCTATTGCTCAATAATTCATCGTGGTAGCGGCTGCTCAAATACACTATCAACATCCGCAAAAGACGATATTGGCGATGTACTTACGACAAGCGCCAGTGACGGGGTCCTGGCTGCAGGTTTTGGCGTGAACACAGTTGGGCGTCTTCGGCTGGGCAACGCATCCGCTGCCCGAGTTCACGTCCGCATATGGCTTAGCCGTAGTGGTGCAATTCGATGGGTAGATGTTGCCGTTCTGAAGGGCTTGCCAGCCGCAGCATGTACCACAACGGAAGCTCTTGCCAGCCCTGGACAACGATTAACATCAAGGCACAAAATAGTAAAGCAAAGACGTACTGGCTCTGGAACCAGCCGCTGGGGGCCTTGTTGCAAGACGAAGCTGCGGCGTCTGAAGAAATTGTGAGACGTATAAACGAAGAGGAAATGTGCCTACTTACACGGTCCGTATGATCCAGGAGAGCATGGGATACAGACCGTGGCGCCCCTCTGGTCCTGGTAGGTACCAGCTGGGCATGCAGCACAAACACCGGTCGTTCCGCTTTCTTCACGAAAAACAATAAGCGCATGCTCCCGAAGTAGGTGCTGAATGTATACATACTAGGGGCGGCATGGCCGGTATCGCAGGGCGCAGGGCCCGTATTTCCGTCACAGGTGTTGCCTATGAGAGAGGTTAAGTAAAATGCTTTCGGAGGAGGAAGTATATGAACTAACCCGCCGGGCAGATCTCGCAACCCTTCTTGGCTGGATAGTAACCTGCCTTGCAGGACCCTCGGGCCGTGAGGCTGGTGTCGTCTTGCCCTCTGTGAGCCAAGCAGTGAGTGGACGAAACAAAAATAACAAGAGGCGCCAGCGTACTGTGGAAGAGCAGATACCGCCGAGAACATCATAAGAACGGAAACAAAGCGTGTGGAAAAGAACATGGTGAGTTTGTGTGATAAGACGGGGTGCTGAGAGGTGATAGTTCTGCTACGACGGAGGCCGGTTATATACGCTTGGTGTTCATTTTGATGGGAGTATTGCGGCAGGACAAGTGGAGTATAGAGGGGGGCGAGACAGGGAATATGGGGCTCCGGGCGGATACAGTCTTATGTAGATCGTCGACCTCGTCCGACTCGGCAGAGGAAAAGTGTGAAAGGCACACAAGTCGTGGATGAAACGTTCTCCAGCAAAAACCTTTCTTGCCCTGAGGCGGCCCACAAGAAGGCACCTGAGCGGCCCACAAGAAGGCACAAGCAGTGGCAGTTGTCACTACCTCGCCGCCGATCAATTCAGACTTGATCGAAAAGTGCTCCTCCCTCCGTGTCTCAGCCACACACCCTGAGTCAGGCATCGGGCCCTCGGCCACGATCCCTCAACCCAAAACTTCAAGGATGAAAAGAAAAAAGCCGAAAGACCCAAGAACCGGATTTGAGCTCCAGTTGAGCCGAAGCTGAATTTATTTTAGTTGTAATAACCAAGATACAAAAAGACGCACAGGCAAAAAAAACGCTGTTGCAGCGAAGGCACGAACCGAGGAAGAATGCAACTTTCGACCCTGAGATGTGATCCGATCACTTCCGATCCGATCTCGAACAACGTCCCTTTTTCTTCCGCCGCTGCCCGCTCGGTCAATGAAGTCAAGGCGTATATACATGCAGATCGAGTCAAATAAATCTTAAGCCACCTTGAGAATTGGATTCGAATTGTTGCAGGGTTGAATATGTCTTTGTACTGGCCGCACTGCTCCAAGAGCAAGACATGGAAAGCTATGCTCCCGTTGCTGTATGTCGGAGTGTAACCAACATTCAAGTGGCTTGAAACCAAGTGACTTTCATTGCTTCAACACGAAGGAAACTGTTTCAATTAAATCAATGTTCCCACGGTTGAAATTCGTTACCCACGAGGTGCGGTGAAGGATTTCATTCTCTCGTGTAGGCAATGTACCAGCTGAGCCTCGAAAATTTGAGCTACCCGTTCTCACAACGCAAGGCCAAATTGCGAAGAGAGAATAGACCAAACCCGAAATGAATTACAACCAAAGGGGAAGAAAGGGTATAAGCTACGAGTAGCTAGGGAGTAGATGTACAGGGTATAAGCTACGAATAGCGAGGGGAGTAGATGTACAGGGTATAAGCTACAAATAGCGAGGTGGATAGATGTACTGGGTATAGGTAGATGTAGAGAGATGGAAAAAAGAAAAATGTTCGGTGCGACGGCGCACATATAACACTGGAAGCCCAAAGAGACGGAGATAACTTCCCTCTCTGCTCCCTGCCTTTCGTCCTCTTCATCAACGTATCACGCAGCAAGTTCTTCATCGTCAAGAACCGCGGCTTCCTCGTCCCCGTCTGCGTCTCCGCGCCGCAGCTCATATAGCAACCTCCACATCCGACGCCGTACCGCTTGTACCCTCTCTTTGCGCCCTCCCACCCCTTCTTCGCCCCCGTCCTCTTCGCGTGCAATGCGCTCCGCCGTCCTGGTGCGCACGAGGTCGAGCATCTTGCTGCATGTTGCCTCTGTCGCCGTGTCGCGGAAGGGGAGTGGGGCGAGTGGACGCTGGCGCCGGGGGGATATGGGAGAAGGATGGGGCGCAGGCGGCACTCGATATTGGCGAGGTGTCGCTGGCGGGGACGGAAGCTCGGGAAGGTCGGCCTCGGCGCCGGGGTCTTCTTCTTCGCGCTCCGCGACCACAGGCGGTGGTACTAAGCCGATTTGAACGTCCCGATTTGCGGAGAGCGGAAGAAGCAATCGGAGGACGGCGAGGAGAAAGCCGAGACACGGAAGCCCGACGAAGAGGAGGTAGGCGCGCCGCCACACCACGAACCGATGTGCCTTGGATGGTGTGATCGCTGCCGAGTGGGACGAGGTTTTATCTGCGACCTGCTGGACCAGGGTGGGAACCTCTGGGTCTAATCCGTGCGCCACGTTGATCTGTTCGGTGTTCAGAGGCTCTAGGCGTGGGTGTTGACGGAGAAGACCGGGGATGGTGGCAGACCCCTCAGCAGTGGGTAGGTTCCAGAGTTTGACGGATTTTGCCCGACTGCCGTTCCCCCGCATACCATGATTGAAGAGGGTGAAGAGAACATTGACAAGCAAGAGCAAAAGGAACCAAAACACGAGGTCGTCCCCAATGTTGAGATCGCCGTCCTCGTCGTCCTCTCCGATACCGCCAGGAGGAGGCAGAGGGTCCTCGGGAGCTGGGGCCGCTGCAGTCGCTCCTACTCCATGGGCGACTCCGTTCTGGTCGTCTACACCGCCATCTTCCTGCGGGTCGTCGTCGCCGCCGTCGCCGTCGCCAGCCGCACCATCATCTTGAGTCCCGTTCTCGAGGTCGGCTTCGCCAAGAGGAGGAGGAGTTGGTGAAGGTTCCCGGTTCAGTCGGCCTTGTCGATGAACTGCTGGCGAGCGAAGCCAGGTCCCAGCGGCGGAACCAATGACGAGGGAGGCGACAATGAAGAGGCCAGAGAAGATGAATCCGGGCTTGGGCTGAAAGGCGACGGTAGGAGTCGGAGTAATATCGCCAGATACACGCGAGGGGGTGGAGCCCGCGGAGAGCTGGTCTTTGGTGTCGAAGGACGAGATGGCCGAGAGAGCGAAGGAGAGGAGAGAGAACGCGGTAATAAGAAGACCAGATATTGGGCTGGGAGACCCAGAAAGCTGAACGCCTGAGTGGTACATGGTGGTACCAGACAGGGCGCGGAATGACGGTTCAAAGTGGCTGACAGGAATTTAAACCTCGTTACTCGTGTGACTCTTGGGTGGCTGACAAGTGGCTGACGACTATTGGGTGACCCGGTACCGTCCGAGCAAGCTGTGCGAACGCGGGGATCGAGGCGGGGAGCTTCAGCTAGCTTGAGTATGTTGAGCGCAACTTGAGCGAATATTTTGAACATGAGCGCAAGGGAAGACAGCTCGAGTGATCGCATCACCCAAATCGCGGCAAGCACCATTTTCCTTGCTTTGACCGGCCGAATCGAGTGGTTGAAGACTCAGTTCTTGTTCTTCTTCGAATATCACTCGTATGAAAAATCAATGGCTTTTACTGGATCAATTCGAGCCCAATTCTAGTTAGATCTCTCCAATGTCGATGACTTGAACTAGAAGTTGAAATTCTTTCGAAGGCGTTGGTTCGTCGTCTAAATATTACCCCTGCGCGGTGAATGGCATATCATGAATACCGATGTTTTGTGCAACAAAGACGTAACCCTCGTTGGTTTTCACACAAAATACGCGTTTATAAACTATAACTGTACTCAGGTTTCACACTTGTCACGCAAAAATTAGTTTCGCATGCCCATACAGTCCTCCGGTCACTGGAATTCAAGTTCAAGCAAGGAAGACGCCAATAGTTCGAACATTTTGTGTCCGCGGCGTAACAGTTGTGAGTTCCGCCCCCTGAGTGAGGTGATGGTAAAGCGGACACGTGCCGAAGTGTATGAGCTAATGAAATTCAGGCCAATATTCTCCTAGGCCTCAACCACCATGGACCAGCCCTCGACCCCCGTTACCGCAGACTTTTCCTCCTCCCCGCCCAAGCGGACAAAAATTGTCCTTCTCGGTGACCAGAGCGTCGGAAAGACCAGTCTTATTACCCGGTAAACCTTGCGCAGATGCATCGTCGCCCCCGTCTCATTCGATGGGACTTGCAGGTTCATGTACGACACGTTCGATAACACATACCAGGCAACGATTGGCATCGACTTCCTCAGCAAAACCATGTATCTGGAGGACCGGACTGTCCGTCTACAGCTTTGGGACACCGCTGGGCAGGTGTGTGCGAATTCCTGGTCTCAGAGGGTCGTTCAGCCAATTTCGCATCGCAGGAGCGGTTCAGGTCCTTAATACCCTCATATATCCGTGACTCCTCAGTCGCAATCGTCGTTTTCGACATCACAAGTAGCGATCTTGGCTACTTTTTTTTGATCGTGCTGACCGGCGGCTTCCAGATCGACAGTCGTTTATGTCAACGACGAAATGGATAGAGGATGTACGGTCAGAGCGGGGGAACGACGTTATCATTGTGCTGGTGGGGAACAAGGCCGATCTCTCCGACAAGCGGTCAGTCTGCAGCTGGCCGAATGGCTACATATCTCACACGACCGCTTCATAGACAAGTAACGCTGGAAGAGGCCACCGCCAAGTCTACGCAACTAAATATCATGTTCATGGAGACCTCCGCCAAAGCCGGTCACAACGTCAAGAGTCTGTTCAAGAAGATCGCGATGTCGTTGCCTGGGATGGAGAAGGAAGGTCAAGGCGATCCTAACACGAGTATGGTCCATCTATTTGTTCCCGACGCCCGTAGGCTCACGATGTTTGTGTGCAGAAATCGACGTTACGACGCCGGCAGCTGGTGAAGTGCCTGAGGCCTCGCAGTGCAACTGCTGATCTGGACCATGCTCCGCATGATTATGCGCAGCACGATTTATGTCGCGCCGATTATTGTCGCTTGTTTTCTAGTTTTGCGTTAGAGGAGTGGCGGAGGGTTGTTCTGCTTGAGTGTAATATTTATGAGAATTTCTTTAATACATTCTCGAGTCGGAGAAAATTCTGACGACCCGGGACTCGCATAGCGTGTATCTGTACATTTATTTGAGAGTATGCATTCGTTACTCATCCTCGATTCATAGTGTTCCCTGCACCCCGAGGATTCTCGTCCGTGAACTGAGCCCAGTTCTCGTCTTTGAGACGCTTCATCTCTTCCTTCTCTGCCCCATCCCTCGACCCGTCCATCTCAGAGTCGATCGCCAATTGCTCCGAGGATGTCAATGCATTTTCGGAGGCCGGGCTATGACGAGAAGAGTTTGAAAGAGGCGAGAGAGAGAAGAAAAATAAGCTTACCCGCCACCCGTGAGGATGTTGCCGCGCTCCTGCTCGATCTGGAGGTACTCGTCGATGGACATGGTCGGCAAACGATGTCCAGGGCCGAAGACCTGGGCGGCCATGCGCGCGCGGTCGGACGTCCCAGAAGGCAGGATAGTGAACGGCCGCAAAGGCTGTCGAGGATTCAGTGAAATGAAACAAAAGGTCGAGAAAGTGGACCGGTCACCTTGCCGTCAGGGTCAAGCAGAGGCCCCTTACCATCCGCGCCACGAGGAGCATCCAGCTTCCACATGTCCGTTTCTGTAGCGCGCTCTTTACCGCGGCGGTCGTCCTCAGGGCGCGACGGCGGCGGCGGCGGCATGCGGGGTGCGTGCTGCAGCAGGTCCAGCTCCTGCGCAAGACTTTGAAGCTGGGACTGCGATTGTGCGTAGCAGAGTCGCAGGAGGAGGAGAATCGTTTCGCGGAGAATATCCTCCGATTCTGAATCCTCTTCCTCATCATCGTCCGCGGCTTCGGCTTTCTTTGGGAGGAGAGAGGATATTAGGTCGAAATCTGTTTCCGTTTCTCCTTCCACTGGGAGTTGACCCCGGCGTTTCCGAATTGTCTGAAGAAACCAATGAGGGTGTGGACGAAGCAAGGGAGCAAGAATATTCACCTCTATTCTGGCTCGGAGGTCCTTCTCCCGCTGGTATTGTTTAATCTTCAACTCCCGTCGACTCGCTGGATCCTTAATCTTGGTGGGGTCTTGAGCATGGAGTGTCCGCTCGCTCTCCGGAATGATCTCGTAGTTCTCCAGATTAGAGATGAACGTAGATATATAGTTCTGGGGAGCATAAGTCCCTGGGAACGAGACCGATAGCCAGAAGACGAACTTGAGATTGCTTGAGGAACACAATACGTTCGTCATTCCCAGCAGCGCGGACGCGGCCTTGCACTTCTGCCAGAGCGTACGGAACGAGGAGATATATCAAATCGCGTGTCGATATGTCTTCTAGTATCTCATTTGGGCTGAACAGAGAGAGACCGAGTATGCGCGCGCTCAGGGACTTCAAATCGGTCAAACTTGATTGAATGAGGTCCTACAGGCCCTGGTGTTAAATGGAGCAAGATTCTGCACAGATTCGCAATGGACCTGGGTTGATTGCTCGAAGGCGGAGCCGTTGAAGGCCTTCGACGCATCCTGAAGGCTGCGAGAAAACAAAGCAGGAAGAGAAATCGACATAAGCAGTGCACCTTTTCGGCCGAAAGATCAAGTGACTCTCGTAACGCGTTTGTTTTTGCTTGTTTCCTAACCCCTCTCTTGCACGCGACCACCATGAAGCGCGCCGGCGACGAATTGGAACGCGATTCCAAGCGCCAAAAGCGCGACTATCGAAGCTTAGACTCCACTGCAATCTTCCAGGACTCGACGCAGGAGAAAAACAGTTCCGAACTCTTGGAATGGGTTCCAAACGAACCTGGATTTATTTCTGGTACGATTGCTATGAGATGGCGTCTCGCTTCAGGAAACTACCGCGTCAAGATTCAAATGTTCTCGACTGTACACGGGGAACAGCAGCTAGAAGCGGTGTTCTCGGGAAATTGTGCGGGCGAGCTTCACCGTAGGGAGGTCGAGTTCAAACTGAACTCAGAGCTGTTGCTGTCTCTCGACGGAGCGGTCAAGGAGAAAGCGTCTGGCAGCAAGACCACCCTCCCCATAGTGTTGAAGTATGCGGATGGAGTTGCTCTCCAACTGAAGGCCCCAAAACAGGCATCGAGCTGTCTAATCGACACCTGGTTCCGTGAGTTTTTCCTTCTTCTTCGACCTTCCCTTCATGATCAAAATTCAGGTGAAACTCCATCTGAGCCGCCGGCTGAAGAGCCGCCTCAGGCCACACCCACACCCGCGCCTGGTGACTGGTTCGCCACGCCGAAAGCAAACAGGCTGCCGGTGTTCGCCATCCCAAAGAGCGAATTGATGGCCGTCGACGAGGAGCTTTCTCCTTCCCCGCCCGAAAAACCCGCGTCCGGTCGTTCCATCGCACCGCGAAAATCCGCCGAGCAGCCCCAGCCCGATAAACCGCTAAACAATATCGGCAACTCATCCCCGATTCCTACCTCTCAGTCGTCCTCGCGGCTAGCCCGCATGGTGCCCTCTGCCTCGGCCGATGTATTTCATCCTCCCAAAGCCTCAGCTCCGAAGGAAAACCCTCAGAAGCACAGAGACGTGGTGGCGCCGGCTCTCCCGAAAGCCGCCCGAGCTACCACGACGAGCACATCCACCTCTAAACTCCCAAACAACCATGCATCCACCTCCAAACTTCCGGAGACTACATCAGCAGCAGCAAAGCCGTCAGCGCCCAGGAGTCCCTCAGGACCAGACACGGCAAAAGAGTCGGAGCCGATTTTAAACAAGAAGCAGCGGAAGTATAAGAAGAAACAGGAAAAAAGAAAGGCGCTGAAGGCGGATCAGGCGTCCGTACCTGCGGCGTCCACGTCTACCCCTTCTGTTCCCGCATACGCGAAACCGCCTCTCGTCAAACCTCCTTCGGTTCATATGGAACGCATTCCGACCGCCAATCCCACCTCTATCCCTTCGCCCCAAGGGCCCGCGCCTTCGTCGTCGTCTTTCCGAACCCCGCCTGCTGACCCCGTCCATATCCCTGCGCCTCAACCACCCACGCCTTCGTCCTCCGTCGCTAATCCGCCCAGTGCCGTCAAACCGCGTCTAAAAGTAACAATCCTTCTTACTTCCCTGTTTATCTTTTATTCACGGCGTCGCAGGTGCCGTGGCCGTGCATCGCCCTTTCCGAAGTCAAAGGCGGAACTCACGGATGGTCCACGAACTCGGTTATCGGCGTCGTGACGTCCTACACGTCGCCCACACGTACCGGCAAAGGCGGTGTGTCTCTTCTTCTCCCTTCTTGGTCGTTCGTCTGACGAGATTGCAGACTGGACCTGTTGCCTTCACATCGTCGACCCCTCGAACTGCGATGAGACGTTTATTCCTACAAGATACGAAGGTCTGACCATAAACTGCTTCACGCCGTCCTATCCGCAGTGGTTACCGACGGTCGCTGTGGGAGATATCGTCATTCTGCACCAGCTTAGAGCCAAGGTCCGAAGGATTTCCAATTCTCTCGCCGCAGGATGATGCTGAGCAGCGTGACAGACCGGTAATGACTTTATGGACGTTGTGGTCAACGGTTACGGCGACAAACTGAAGTGGGCGGTCTACGACCACCAGAAGGGGGAAATCAGCCATGGAGACTTGGGCGATGCTCCGCAATCCGCAAGACTTGGCGCTGACGGTTACGGACATCAGTTTTCCCCTTTCTACCACGCTACGGCGGCTGATTCGGACTATTGCTCTACTTTGCATGAATGGTGGCAAGGGGTTTCCAAGAAACGCCGCGAGGCGATGGGTACGGTCCACCAAATCGGAGCCGGACCCAGCTTGTCGCACGGCCCAAAGCGCAAACACAAGCTCGCGTCCGAAAGTCAACCTGGAGAGTACATTGACTGTACCGTCAGGGTGAGTTTAGGCTTGTATTGCTGCTCACTTGCTTCGCTGACGACATTATAGGTCATTCACGGGTACCAAACCGACGGACCGTATCGATTGTATTGCACCGACGCTACCCGTCTTGACGGCGCCAGACCGTACCAGATATCCGAGTGCCCGCGTTCACTGGTCGAATTTTTGTTTCAGATAGATATGTGGGACGGCGCCAATGAGGTGGGACTTACAATGCGCCCAGGGGAGCACTACCGCCTCCGAAATGTTCTTGTGAAGGGCGGTCGTGACGGTTACGTCGAGGGGAAAATGTCCGAGGCGAAAATTCGAAAATTGGATGCCGAAGGCGAGGACGCGGCAGATGCTGAGCTCAAGGCATTAATTAGGTTAGTGATGTCCAAGCGTGTAGATTGTCTCCACTTACATCCATTTTCAGCCGACTTCAGCCTCACGATGATGCGGATGCGGACGTGGACGACGAGGTTCCCCTGAAGCTCATCGCACAGATGAATGAAAGGGAGTTCTCCAACTGCGTCGTAGAGGTATGAACGGCCACAAACTTTTTTTCTAACCCATGACTTACACCGACCGAAGCTCTTACACAAAGACGAGTCCCAGCGGGCTATCTACGTCAGCGACTACTCTTCACATCCCAAGATTCCCGTTATCAACGACGTCTGGGCTCACGGGCTGGATAGATGCGTCCTCAAGATCATGCTGTTCGATCAGCAAGTCGGGAAAATGAAAGACTTCGTCGTCGGTCAATATTACCGCATCATGGACCTCCGGTTACGGATGAACGACAAGAGGGAACTTGGCAGCACGCTCGCTGGACAAGAGAGTCTGATTTGCCCGCTCAATCCTAAATCAAGCTCGCTGGAGGAGTGGAAACAGGGCCTTATTGAGTTTGTTTTCAATATTTGGAGACATCACTGGTTACTGAAAATTTATTTGTCTGTAGACGCAAAAACACCCTCAAATCCAAAAACCAAACGGAGTCCTTCCAGCAGACCGCGCCACGGCCCATCGAAATCTCCTCGCCCAAGAACCGTCGCAACCTCTCTACGATAAAAGAGGTGCTGGAGTCGACAAAATGCCCCGCCACATTCTTCGTGCGAGCGCGCGTCGTCGATTTTTTCCCCTTTCACCTACGTGAGGCGTTCATTCGAAAATGCACCAAGTGCAATTCTCCGTAAGAGCTCCGCCCCCAGTCGCGCACGTTCTGATGAATTCCCAAGAATACCGGGGAATCGTTTGGCATGCCACGGATGTAATGACGTCGAGAAAAAATACGTCGGCGTCGTCTGTATGTTACGGCTATTGATCGACGATGGAGAGGATCGAATGAAGGTGTCCGTCTCCGGCAAGGTATGCCCAAGTATTGCTTCCAATCCTTTCTTGTGTCTTACACGAACGTAGGTGCCTGTCCTCAACGGCATCGAACCCACCCTCCTCCTCGACGACCCAGAGGCAGCGCGGCACTTCTCCAAGCACATGCGACCGCTGCTCAACAATTTGGAAGCCGTTCACGAAGGAATCGTCACCAATGAGCTCGTGGAGCCTTCCACCGACACGATGATCACGCTCATCATCGATAACTGGAAGGGCAAGGGCGAAGAACTGGTATATGGGCTCCGTGACTTTGAGCTATGACCGTCTTTAGACTACCCGCGCTATAATTTCTGTACCTTCCGACTATTTTGAAACCGTTAGAATATCATTTTTGGAATCGACCAGCTTCCCGATTTGGCCGGTCAAAGCGCGAAAATTGGTGCTTGCTTAAGCTTGGCTGATCCCATCACTTTACACTTTTTGCGAATCGCTCATATGATCATGCACGACTATCGACGGAGCAGTTCAAGGGTCAACCCACGGAATTACTCTCACTCAAGTCCCTCTGGCTGAGCAACTACCGCAAACGTCAGGCTCAAAATATCTGGGTTGAATGTCTGAGATTTCGCGATCGTGTCAGCCACTTGAGGCTTTCGTGTCAGCCACCTTCCCTCTACGCTTTCCCATCTTGAACTGGTACCACGATGTGGTCCTCCGCAAATGTCGCTTCACCTTCCGTTGCTCATTCGGGCCTCGCCTCTCTCACTACCATCTTTGTCCTCACCTTTTCCTCGTTCTTCTTCTCCGACCCCCACAACGAGAAGGACCTCTGTGCGAGCTCCACCCCCTCGCTCACGTCTGGAACTGCGACCCCTGTCGTTTTGCAACAGCAAGACCTCGGCTTCTTCATAAAGTGTTTGCTCATCATGATTTGTTTCTGTGTGACCGTGGCATCTGGACACTGGGCACGCTCGCCGGGCTGTCGTCGTTTAAAACGGGAAGAAGATGAGGCTCCGCCGCCGCCGCCGCCTCCACCCCCACCGTCACCCCAACAACTTTTTGTCAACCAGAACGCCGACGACGGTGAAGCCAATGGAGATAGCGACGATGGGGACGACGAGCCGCAGGAAGGCGCGGGTGAAGATGCGCAGGACGCACCTGCCGGGGACGGACACGCGACCGGAGCGGCACCAGCACCCGAGGATCCGCCTCCTCCTGGTGGCCTCGAAGAAGACGATAACGATGAGGGCGACTACGTTAGGGATGGCGGACTGGCGTGGCTCGTCCTTCTGCTCATCGGCAGACTTCTCATCCGCATCGTCAAGCGTGAATGGACCAAGGGTAGCGAGCATGCCAACGTCAAGACGCGCTCCGCCACGATCCCCAGCCTCCTCAAGCGCCAGATGGCGGGAACAGTCCAAGATTTGGCTTGCGCGGCGCCCAAGGCTCCCTCCGTAATTCAAGGGCTCCTCCAGCGCCGCCCCCAGCCGGCTATTCTCATCACTGAGCAGCTCCCTGACGCCGCTCCGCTCAATCCCACCCCATCCGCCGCCGCATCAGCTGTGCCTTCAATGACATTGCGAAAGGTCAACCGAATGTTCGTCTGGCGAAACCTATACCTCCTATCCGCGGTGCTTCCTGGGCTCGCTTTCCTCGTCACCGCCCTCCGCTTCCTCCTTCCTCTACGCGCCAACAACAGGGACGGCGAACAGCTAGCCGTACCACAGCTTGCGCTAGTCGGTGAACAGGAAGAAGACGCAGCCGAAGAGGCAGACGCAGACGCAGACGCAGGAGAAGAAGACGATCAAGAGCCCGTACCTGAGCCTCCGGAGACTCCTCGCCTACCCCAAACCCCCCGCGCACCGCCGCCATCCCCGGTATCTCCTCGCCGTCAAAGGCCCCTCGCACCTTTACCCGTCCGCGATACGTCTACACAAGAGACCTGTGATAGGATGGTCGCTGTTCTTAGACGCACGACTGCGTTGCGAATGGTGCGCGCAGACACAGCAAGTCCGCAGCGAGAAGAGGAAAAGCGCAAGGAGCGCGTCCGGGAGATACAGCGCAGGATATGGGGGTTGATGTACGAGCTGCGAGTTGAAAACGCAGCCGTCATCGGGGAGGATGTTGATTGAAACCGACGATGAGGGGATTGCTGCAAAGACGACGAAAGGCAGGGAGCAGAGAGGGTTGTCCCGCCTCTCTTTGGGCTTCTTGTGTTATACCCGCGCGGCCACTATGTGCGCCGTCGCACCGAACATTTTTCTCTTCTCCTCTTCTCTGTCGTGCTTATACCCTGTATAAATCACCACTAGCTACTCGTAGCTTTATACCCTGTACACCTACTCCCCTCGCTACTCGTAGCTTATACCCTTTCGTTCGTCTCTCATGGCTGCTAGTACGTAGATGTATTACGGAACGCACATGTATACCCCTCTTTGGTTGTAATGCATTCTAGGTTCAATGATTTATTCTCTCTTCGGAATTTGAGTTTCTGCCGTGTGCGTGCGTGGCTCAACGATTTTCTTGTACAAAATCGAACCGTGGGAACATCGGTTGAACTTCGTCAGATAACAACTATTTATTTACTACAGATACATGACGGCACTTGTATGGTCTATGTACGCGCAGAAATACGGGCCCCTTCGTGGAGCTGCACACAGAATTTAGACAGATAAACGTGACTGTATACCGACTACTCGCGAGTACTACGAAAGTTGACATCTTGCGTATCAGCGGGGTGACCGGGAGGTATAAGTTCATCTACGGTGGGCTCCGTGGCCCCCTTGACTGTGCGGATGATTCGCACCCTCGCAGAATCAGGAAGACAAAGGAACAGGTATTCTTCCCACGTTCGACTCGGAGTGGGGTTAGGATGCCTTGCTTCGCCCAATCCTTGATAATCGCTTTTTTCTCATCCGCAATATAGAAGTTCCAGAAGCAATTGACTCTGACTCGGACGTTCACACCTCCCATGGACCACGACAAGGCCGGGCTCGCTCATAACCGCCTCACAGTGCACTTAATTCTTGATGTCACACAAGGGTAAGTGACCAGAGTGTCATCCCTCGACCATCGACTATCGGTGCAACGCGCGAAGACTGCCCGGAAGATGCCTACCACGGCAATTTTCGAGATCTGAGTTGGTATCAGAGGTTTCTCCAGAAACGTATTGCTCCGCGGGATCTCTGGGTAACGAAATTCAACCGTGGGAACATTGGTTGAACTTTGTATAGTAACAACGTATTCAATCGCGCGGAGAAGGATGGATTACAATATATACAGTAAGATCTCGGAAAAAGTCCGGGACCTAATTGCAGCAATTACAGAGTGTGTCCCTTTTCCAAAAGCTCCAAACAATCAAAGGTTATTCCCAACGCAATCATTCCGAAACTCTTCGCTCCGAACTCCCTTTCGTGCCGGACACTGAAATCCCAAGCTTTCCACGCCCGTTGAATAGCGACCTGAAGACTCTCGGCCGACTGTTCCGAGTTTTTCTCCCGGAGCCATATGAGTTTTTGGATATCTCGAACCAGAGTCTGAGCGTGATACTTGAGACGGTAGATGCAATCCCCTCGCCACCGCTTCTGGGCACATTTTGCGAGGATGGTCCCGATGACAATTTCCGCCTCCAGGAGGTTCACACCCGGGGCATCGGTCAAAGTGTGAGTCATGGAGATGTACCGGAGCTCGGCCGCATATTTTCGAAACATTGTTGCGGTTTCCGCGCAGGAGCCGTCGGGCGGAGTGTAGTCGGGGATGACGCGTTCAATCCGAACAGCCAGGGTCGAAGAAATGGGATTGGAGGCAGGGTTTTTGACGATGTCGGCATCGGAGGCAGCAGCAGCTACGTCTGAGCTAATAGGCTCTGGTTCATCTATGATGATAGCTCGATAGAGATCACCAAGAGCTGGAAGTGGTTAGCGCCACAGAAAAATCATCGACAGTAAGTTACCTTTGTCGGATGTGTAGTAATCTGTCTTGCGAGGGGAGACCACTTCGGCTGAGTGCCTGCGCATGAGGAGTGAGTAAAGCTTTTAAGACTAAGAGCGGTACTTACCAATCCGGTTTACATCTAATCAACGTGCGTGGAAGTCTGTTATTACCGTCGAGGTCGACGGGGATCCCTTGCTTGGGGTAGTCCACGGCCTGTATAATATTGATCAGTGACGATAACAGAACCTCCTGTGTTCAACTTGCTTGAGAACACAACGCAGCTAGGCGTTTGCAGTCTTCGTCGTGCATCCCCTCCTTGGAGAAAGTCAGTACACCGCGCGCGCTAGAGGTGAATTTGAATATACTTTTGATTGATCTAGGAAAGGGAATGTATAAAAGCGGAATCAACGCGTATGGAAAGCTTACCTGCAATTACAAGAAGGCGATCCGAAAGGAGACCCTACGGAGAGTATGTATGAGGAGATGTATTGAGAGCATACGTCCGGCTGACCAAAACATCCGAGTTGATGTATTCGACAATGAAATCGCAAATGTCCTCTACAGTACTATCTCGGTCTAGTGTCAGTGTTGCGCCATCCGGATACGATGCAGCAGATTCTACGCAGCCAAAATTAGGGGACACCACTGTGAAACTTAATTGAGGGTGTCTAACCTTGATTCGGGGGGAGCAGAGGCGAATACTGGATTACCGAGTACATATCACTTGGGGAGGATTAGCGAGTTGGATTATTTTTTGTATGCGATTACGGCATTACCCCTATTTCGATCAGCACAACAACAAAAAAGTTCAGTCGATAAACATACATCGAGATCGCCACCACCCAAGCAAGAGGCAAGCGAACGGTCCGCTGTTGCACAAGTCAATCAAGGGTCGCGGTCAGGGTTATTATGATTTACGGGAGGTGGACGGAAGAACAACGACGTTTTTCAAGCCGGCAAAAAGGCAGAGCATTCCTTCAGGAGGCTTCCCGATGGCCTGTACTCTTTGCACTGCGCTAAAATATCAGCGCGCTCTTCAGCCGTCAATATTAAAAGACCCACCGTCACCCAAGTGTGCGATTGGACTCCTCGATATGGTGCAAGATCCATCAAGCCATACAGGCTCTTCATCGCGACGGTGAACACAGGCTAATAGGATGTCAATCGGACGACTCGAACAACGCGGGAGAGTCTGCCGAGAAGACATACCGTAGATCTGGCCAGGCAGTAAGACATAGACGTTGTTATATCCCGCGCGTTGATAAGCTGGTCCTTCGTCCGCAACCCCCACTAGAAGATATGATTCCAGAATTGGTATGCGCGCGCTGTGCTTCATGTCCCGAAGAACGTCGTTCACCGCAACCTGACGAATCTGGCGCAGAAACTCATTGTCGATCCCTGGAGTCCGATGCTTTGCCTGCAGACCCAACCCGGACGCTTCCAGCTTTTCGAGGAGGTACGTCAAGCGGTAGCCATTGCCAAGCGAGTGGTCCTTCAACACTTGTCGGAACTGCGAGATTGAATCGTCGATAGTGCGGGCGGCGGCGACTGCAAGGTCTTGTAGTTTGCTAAAGGCGGCTTTTCTCACGCCCCTATCTTCGAGAGCCATCACCAACGGTCGATTGAGATATGCGGTGTTGGCCTTTTCAAAGGGCATTGCGATCTCAATTTCGGCACTCATGGCTTTAAGCTCATCGGAGTCGAACTTTCTCATAGACGGCCGCAGGCGCATCAGAATGCCATCGGGGTGTTTGTCCAACTCCTCGTCAACGCAAACAACGCCTTTGTATCCCAGGAATCGAATTTGGTACTACGGGCGCGTCAGGTTATCTAACACATACATAAATACACGACGTACCGCGGAAGGCTGGATGGCTTTCGCTCCAGTGGTGTGCCGGGC
This sequence comes from Mycena metata, assembly GCA_029378385.1. Classification (NCBI taxonomy): domain Eukaryota; kingdom Fungi; phylum Basidiomycota; class Agaricomycetes; order Agaricales; family Mycenaceae; genus Mycena; species Mycena metata. The sequence goes on from JARKIB010000023.1 coordinate 746,650, forward strand.
CTCGCACAGCGCCCGCCAAATCATATCTCCTAGTTTGCGGGAAATGGTCCCCACACCGTCGGTGTAGAGGTACTTCGAATGTAATTTTTCGTCGTTCTCGTGCCCCGGGACAATCAAATCGGGGACCTCTTCCCACTGATTCCGACTGATGGCCACCGATGGATCAGTGGCCGTGAACGCCTGCGCGAGACGAGCAGCATATTTCGACGGACATCGGAGGAGGGGGCCAGAGAATGCGCCCACACCGCGCCTGATTATCTCAGACGTAACCAATGTACCATTGTCGTCCTTGAAGGGATGCATAAACCATACGGCATGTCCACGCAAAGCCGACGTCGAGTAGGCTAGGAACTCGAATTCACGTCCGGCAAGGGATAGCCCTTTCTTTAACATGCCACCAACGCGTTCACGGACGAAGTTGGAGCCGTCGACCTCACGAGCCCATCGATACTGCAGCCTGTCCTCGTCGCGGAAGTCGACCCGGAGGAAGTTCTCCTCGTACCCTTGGTATCCGCGAATGATGCGATTGGATTGGATCGGATATGGGCCTTCGAGCATCAGGCGCGTCGGTGTCACCGTTCTACATTTGCGAAAAAAAATAATTGAGGAACAAGACGTCTACGGCGCGAAGAGCACGCACACATGACAGCAGTTGAAAGTGCCGGGTTGCAGCGAGATAGGGTGGTCGACAAACGACGCCAACGTCCTTGTGAAACACGCGGCAGGGCTCTCACGAATGGATTTGACGCGGAGGGTCTGATGGAATTCATGCAGAACCTGGCCGGCGAAAGCACTCCCTTTCACGCGGCACAGTTGGTCGATTCGGGGAAGAAGCTGCTCTATTTCGACGGTGTGGAGTAAGGTGTTGTGCAGGAGGGCCTCAATCTGGAAGGCGACTGCCCAATCATATTTTTTGAGGAGGACATCCATCCTATGCAGTGTTTTCGCGGAGAAAAAGTCGCGCTTGGACGCCTCGAGGACAAAAGGGAACTTGAATTCAGCAACGATGGTATTGGGAAGACCCGCTGTGACGCAGAGATCCTTGAACACCTTGATCATGTCGCGAGCGGGGTCGTTGTAAAGAACGATCCGGAGCTGCTGGGCGTATGGGGCGACGCGTAGATGTCCAGGCTCCAACGAGCCGATGCGCGTTTTAGATTTCCTGCTATCAAGGGCCTCGTCTCCGAGCACCTCTCGATGGAATCTGATTCCTTCAAGCTGGGGAGGGGTGAGAGTGTCGAAACAGACATCTAGAGCAACGCGCCATTGGCATTTACCACACTCGAGTGGCTCAAGAAACTTACATGGCTTGGGATCATATCCAACAGCGACCCGGATTATACTTGCAAAAGTGATGTTTATATTCGAGCCGAGATACTCTGTCGTTTCGTCGCCCAGCTATGGTACACCATCGTCAGCCTATGGCGCAACCAAAGAAAATCGGGTCCCTACCTGTATGCATATCACCTTGTGATCATAGTCGAATCTCAGCCAGGCAACACCGCTCGGCGGCCCAGGGGAGCCGCTGCGTCGTCTTGTAGGTGGAGTAGTGTTGAAGTATTCCCTGCCCCATTCTGACGAGAACTTGCGCAGTGGCGGGGGCTTGTTGTCCGGGATTGGCTGCGGTGGATAATCACGGTAATAGAATCCAAACTGTACGACGTCGACCCGGAGAGCCTCATGCAGGGCCCACACCTTCTCCTGGTGCTCTTTCTCGAGTGCAGGATCCACGTAGGGAGTCTTTGATAGTGTCAGAGCCTCATTCGTCTGGGTGCCCTGCATGGCTCTCTGCAGTTTGATCTTGTTCTTCCCGATACGAACCGGATTTTTTCGCTTCACGACCCATTCCAAGACTTGAGGTGAAGGGCCATCGCGTGGCAGTACGAGTCCGCGCTTAGTGTTGCCGTCGGCACTGCAGCCGAATGGTGCGATCAACTCGGCCGTGTTTGCCGCGTAGCTGGCTCAAAAGAATAGAAGAGAAAAATACGGTCTCTGGAACCCCGCGGCGCGTCGACTCCCAGTTAACTCATAGCCACAATTTACAATCACATTATCGGGTATCAACGCACACTCGGCGCACCGCGGCCGGGGCCATCTTTAAACTGGGTGAACGGCTGTTGCATCAGTGAGCCTTCAGGAAAGGCGACGATCGCCAGTGCGGGCCTTCGGCCCGCACCGGCTTGTGCACTGCTTGTGCACTGCATTGAAAATTTGAACTTGAACCCGAACCAAGACCCTCCTCACACTGTAACTGATGGCCCTTCACCTCAAGAGGGACTACCAACCTGGAAGCTCAGTGGAAGTCATGAAGAAGAGATGAGGATGACCGGCTGGCTTGTGATGATCAAGGCTTGAGCCTGGCAAAAATCGGCAATCGCAGCGACGATCGCGACCATGGAAGAATCAATACAACTACGCCGAAAAAGTAACCCTGGAAGAGAGGGGAAACACAGCAACCTTACTTACTGAATTGCAAAGATGAAACGGAGTACAGGGCAGGAAAGCGAGGAAAATTCACAGGAAAAAATAGGCGTAGGTCAAGGAACAAGTATGGAAAGAATGAAGGCAAGAGAACACGCGTAAACAGAAAAGGCGCTGAAAAGAGACAAGGAAATTTAAAAGAAAAAGAACACGTGAAGTGACGTATTCGACACAGGAAAACTGCTGAAAGTGCGAAGGAAAATGAAACACGTGAGATGACGCAAAGTGACGTATCCGACAAGGGAAAGCTGCTGAAAGTGCGCGAAGGAAAGTGAAACACGTGAAATGACGCAATGTGCACAACAAATAACAAATAAAAACAACGTCAAGGAAAAAGCGCTGAATTTCGGAAAAATTTTAAGGGAAGAATTGATGACAAAAACGAGTCAAAAATTTAGAAAATTTTTAGGACTCGTAACCTTTGAGCGCACCTCCGCACTCGGCAGCGTCAACATCCCCGAGCCGTCATTCCTGGTGATGCCCACCGTGCTCTGGTGAAGATGCACAGAAAAATTGACCAATCTGCGACTCAGGGAGCTGTCGGGGTTGACGATAGGCTCGACTACATCCTTGGCAAAGGAGCGAAAGTCGTCCGAATGCAGCACTTGGGCGAGCGCGACCGTCACATCATATTGGTCCGCCGTTGTGGGGAGAAACGTGAGCAGGACTTTGGCCATGGCTCTAAAGGTGCATGAAGGGGACTGAAATCGATAGCGGCCTTGAGGCGGCGGCAAGTGAGATAAACACGATCACGTGCAACATCTCTTTGGTTCCGCGTTTCGCGTCGCGATTGCCGAGAATGGCCCAAGTCAAAATACAATCTATGTATGTACGACTGCGTGCATCTGCTATATGTATTACAGTAATTAATGCCAACCGTTCGGGTAATTAAATAAATGCTACAGAGCGATACGATATGCGGTTTCACAAAAATGGTACGTTCTTCATCTCCCCAGCCGCCAACAAATCCTCGTCAAACGCCTCCTCCTCATCCTCCACATCCGGCGGCTCAGCATCACCATACCCAGCCGGCTCATCGTCATCCATATCAAACTGCAGATCGTCGTCGTGGTCCAAAGACCCAGGCATGCTCGTCATGCTGCGCCTATTCTGCCTCCTCCTCCGCTTCGCATCGGCGTCCAAATCGTCGTCGCCATCCTCATCCTCCGAGTCCGCATACGTGTGCGACGACGACGAATGCGACTCGGGGCTCACGCTCCGCCGGCTGCCAAACGAGCTCGAAAGCGTGTTGCTCAGCCGCTCGAACGACGACATCTGCCGCAGCTCCTCGTTCCGCTGCGCCTCTCCGGGCGGCGGGGACGTCTCGCGTGATCGCGAGGCATTGGCACTGCCGTTGACTTGCGCCAGGGCCGTCTGCCGCATGTTCGACGCCTGCCTGCTGCCCACGAGACTAAAGTTCCGCAGGCGCGCGAGCGTGCTTTGATTCGAGGTATCCGAGCGCGCGCTCAGCGCAGGCGAGGGAGGCGAAAAGTCTGGGAGCGCGAATTCCTGCACGGGCGCTTTCCAGTAATTGAAGTCGGTGTACTCTGGCGTCCACTTGCGGTGTATGGGAGGGAACATCTGGTCTACCAAGTCCGTCATGTGGATGTACCTGATGAACTGCTCAGGAAACGAGCACGATGTAAAACATTTTCACGTACGAAGACTTGTACCCAGCGAGCTCCAGCAGCTCTAGCTTGACCTCCCCGGACGAATCAATCGTGAATATCCGCGAGCTCGGCACATTCACGCTCCGATACGACAGCGCGTCCGTGATACGATTCCCGAACCCGGCGTAAAACGGATTCCGCGACGCCTCCCCAAAGAGCCGCTGGATATCGCGCAGACACGCCATCTTGAACACCTCGGGCTTGCGCATGATGACCTCGCGATGGAGCGAGGCCATGAGCCGGTCGGGACTCATGATGACGGGGCCCTCGGGCAGCTGGTAGTCGTTCTGCTTGATGCCCTTGAGATAATCACGCGTCGCATCCGCCTGCCCGATCGCGCGCGAGGTGAGGTACATGATCTTGTACCCATTCCTGGTTATGTCGGTGTACAGCTTGGCGACGCCGAGATGGGTCCAGTCGCGCCCGATCATGGCAAAGACGTGCCCCAGACCGTCAGATCTAACGGCGCGAGTGAGTAAAAGTCGAAATGGGAGAAGGACAATTCCTACTTGGTAATCGTTCCGTCAATGTCAGACACCAGTACCAGATCTGTCGAGTCCCAGACGAAGATACGGGCTGTACATGCGATCGTGTTCGAGGTAGAGAGTGAGAAGGTAATCGAGTTGGGCCCGGGCTTCAGATTGAGTGATTTCTTAAACAAAAGTCAGACCCGATGATGCGGACAAAGAAAGAGCCACGAACTAGCTGGTCGGACGTCAATCGCAGCGTCTTTGCAAACTTCCGTTTCCCGGAGCTTTCAGGTAACGGCAACGGTAGTGGCGGTGGGGGCTGGGTTGGCCGCTGCAAAGGTGTCGAAGGCGCCGGGGCGGAATCGGCAGGCGGGATCTCCGTCGACGCCCTCGTCCGCACGGGCAGTTTGTGGTCGGGTTCAGTGGCATTCTAATATGGTCAGACATAAAAACGCGCACAGAAAACCGACACTCACAGGTGCCGAGATCGTCCAAGGCAACGGAGGACGGTCCTCTTTCGCTGCAGGAGTCTCGCGTTTACTCCTACTCCACCACTGCACCCACGACGAAGAGGTCGGCTTGCCGTTGGACGCTGGTTCTGGGGGCTCTGACTTGGAGCGACTGTATCTCCGCTGCGGGTCCTCGTCCTCCGTCGGCGTGTCGGGCACAGATTTGGCATCCTCCTCGTCGGACGCAGGGGACGTCGGTCGAAGGGGAATCCCTTGGGTCGTCTGCTTGACGAGTGCATCGCGCCAGAGTACCAGCGCGGCCATGAGCGGGGAGCCATCGCTCCGCGTTATGTATCTGTCAACGAAATTTAGGAGGCATAATTTCTTTTTGAGTGGAAACTGACTGGTCCCCTGCCCATCGAATTACGAGCCGCGGATCGGACACGACCGTCTCGTCCTCCAAAAAGCGATTCAAATCAATCTGCCCCTTCCCAAACAGGCGCGCCGCCTCCACCTCGTCCCGACGGTCAAACATGCGCGCCCCTCCACTGCTCCCATCCCGATCACGCCTCCCGCGTGCCTCCGATTCGTCCTCGTCCGATGGCGAGTCCGACACAAGACTAAGCTCGAACCCGACCTTCTTCCCTTCAATCGTAACGGTGAATTTTGCCGGGTCCGACTCGCTCGCAGACAACCGTCCACCCGCGCCGAAACCTACCACTTCGTTCGCGGCCACAGGCGACTCGGCGTACTCACCCCCGTCCTCGGGATAGTCCACGATTCCGCGTGGTCTTCTTCGTGACCGCGACGGGCTGCCCTCCAAGTCTGGCGGCACACTCCGGCTCCTGGTACCCGACCCCGAGGCGGCGGCGGACGGGTCCGCGTCCTCTTCCTCCTCTGGCAGCTCGCCGCTTATGTCCAGCTCGCCAATCGTGCGCCTGCTCTTGCCGCGCGATGAACGACCCCATGTCGCGGCAACCTCCTTGCTCCCGCTTCCTTCCGCACGACCACCCATTCCGAACGACGCCTTCATCGGAGACGGCTGCGGGAAAGCACCCCACTCCCAGGAATACTCGACGTCGAGCTTGGGTAGCGATTCGAGATGAGTTCCGGCGGTGGGCGAAGGAGTACGCGAGCCTATGGTTAAATTCGTTAACACGGAATAAAAATTAGGTTTTAATTAACGCTCACGGTACGTCCCGTCATCCTCTGCGGTGATGGTCCGTTCCCGGTCGTGCTTGTGCTTGCGGCTGGAATGGTATCCCTCACCGTCAAGGGCGATATCTGGGTGTAGATAAGCGAAAAAGTAATAATCTCGCACTGTATTCATGACATACCCGGCTTGTATTGGACCTCGTTCGCTTCCATGGTCTCTTGAACAACCTTGAGAGCCCGGTCAACGCGCTGGTCCTGCGTCTCTTCTATGGAAAGCACGGATGCCGGAGTAGCTGAGGGTATAGACGGAGACTCGCGTCCGCTGGACTCGATGGATAGTCCCGATGGCCGTTTGCGGTTGGGCGGTTTCATTGAGGATATTGTGGGCGGAGTAGACCCAGCATTGAGATCGAGAAACTCTGGTTCGTCGATCGGCGTCTCTCCTAGTGTCGGTGCCGACGCATCGTCGTCCGGACGTGCAGGCTGGCCTTCGTCGTCCGGATCTTGCCTCGCGCCAAACCTGTCGGTCGGAATGTCCTTTCCCTCGTCTGGACGGGTAGGTTGCAGCAGGGGACTGGTAATCAGGTCCGCCGGGACGTCATCGTCCGTCTCAAACACGAAAAAGGCTTCCCCCGCTTCGCCGATTTTCATGTCGAACGGAATGGTATGTCCGTTGACGGAAACTTTAACCTGTAACTTGAGCTTTAGCACCCCGGATGCATAGAGTTGCAGGCAATACACGCGCCATCTTCTCTCCTGGGCGCAGGACCTGCCATTTGCCGAATCTGACATGGAATGGAGAGCAGACGAGCTCAGTGGCTCCGGTTGAAGTTGGACGCTGAATAACGATAACATCGATGGCACCAGTGAGGGTCGCGGGGTTTATTTCGCGGTAGTATTGGTAGGGAGCACTAATAGCACTGACGGCGCCTCGAATGTAGTTCATAGCAAGAGGAAAGAGACAAGTCCGACACCAAGACCCGCGCACATGTGATTCTATTTATAAAGGCATGACGTTCAAAAGATAGATTCCTTCAAAATAAAGTCCACATTTCCGAAGAAAATTACATTCTCGTCTCTAAACACAACTGTAATTTCCCTACTGCTCGCCAGGACCAGCACATATTAATCCAAAATATGTATCTTTTTCGACGACGAGAATTTGGGGTTGGGGAATATGACAGCCGGTATTTTGTGTTGGGGAATCGCCCCAGGGTGCTGGCAGAGACGCTAGACGCGTTCCGGAAACCCATGACCTCCGCTGTTGCCGCAGAAACTGAAAACAGAGTTGTTCATGATCCGGGCCGCCTTGTTCAAACACTTGATGCTCGGGCACCGGTTGAACGTTGAACAACAGCGACACGGACAGAATTGAGGACTTGACGCTAACGTTTGTTGTTGCGGGGGGTCGGTCCGTCGGGATAGGATAGCTGGGTCGCCGTTTAAAGAAAGTTCCCGCCGCTGAAGAAGGCAGCCGAAGGAAGCAAGCCTCATTGAGGAGGAAGCAGCTTCACTCCACCAGTCTCCACATTCCTCACGGCCTCACTATCCAGGTGATAAGCGTGTGGCTCGATAAGGTCGGGGTCGGATATTGGTTACGGCCAAGTTTATCGGAGACGCTCAAGGCCACGAATCAAACGAGAGAAGACAGCCTTTCAAGCTGAAAAGACTGAAGGCAGCCTTGATTTTGCGTTTTTGTAGTTTCCTTGGGTTTGTGCAAGAGTGTGGGGCAGGATCGAAGGACGGCTTGGTCGATAACTTCGCGAGTTCCCAAAGGCCGAGTGTTGGGTTCGACGAAGGAAGGTTGAAGAAGATGACGAATCGAGCGCTTCCGGTCTTTATGCATGATAATGGAGTGTGTTTTAAAGCCACGCCGCAAGGCAGCTGGGTTCTTTTAATCAAGTACCATCCGCGAGAATTGCGGGCCTGAATGAGCGCAGGGTCGCAAAGGGCGCATGGAAGTCGAGAGCAAGTCAAACACGATCACGTGGTGAATTCCCGCTCTTGTTTAAACCACACAAACTTCGGATCCGCCCCCGAAGTCTTCAACTAAATCTATTCCACCTGCGTCAAGAAGATACCAATGCACCGACGGGCGAATAAATCGAAAAAAGTCCGTCGACAGGCTTTAATTCTACGCCGAGTATTGACTACATTGCAGGTCCCGAATGTCCGCCTACGACCCGCACATCCAGATGCCATGGCACGCGCTCGAGCAGCGTCGCCCGACGCCACCAGCTGCTGGGTCCGGGACACTCCAGTCGTGGCCAGCAACGACACACAGATGATAGGCGGCTCGTGTCCGCGTCCGTTCAAGAATGTCGTGGTGTGTGCCACAGGGGTCTCCGACAAGGTGAGCATTTTTTATATCGTCAACGGGCCTCGACTAACCCACGCAGCCCGAACTGTTCAAGCTCGCGGCGGAACTAGGCGCGACGAGCGTCAGCGCGTTCACCGACCGCGTAACGCATCTCATCGCGGAGAGCCACGGCGGCGCAAAGTACCAGGTGCGTCGTATCGCGCCGAGTCTTTGCGTCGATTGACATCGACCCAGTGCGCGCTGGAACGCAAGATCCCCATCCTGCGCCCCTCGTGGATCACCGAGAGCCACCGCATCTGGCAGCACGGCGACGACGTCGACTTGGCACAGAGCATAACCCTCCACCGCCTCCCACCCTTCTCCGGTGTCACCCTCTGCATCTCCGGCATCTCCGACATCGTCCGTCGCACCACCATTAACAAAGCCCTCACAACTGGCGGCGGCACCTACGTCAAGGACCTCGTCCGCCCCGTATGCGTTACGCACCTCTTGTGCAGCGGCGAGGCGGGGGTGGAGACCGACAAGATGCGCTACGCGGACAAGTTCAACCGCGCGGGCGAGGCGGATCCCCCGATTCAGATCGTGTGGGAGGAGTGGTTCTGGGATTCGCTGGAGTTTGGGGGTGCGTGGGCCTCGTTCGAGATATGGGCATGGAGTATGATATTGACGCGTACGTGGAGCAGGACAGCTCGATGAGGCAAAATACCAGGCACATCTTCCGCGACCGGAACGGAGAGGTATGTCTTTCCTCCATTATTTTATTTATTGATTCGTTAATCCCAACCACAGCCACGCCTGCTCCTCCTCCCAACCCTCATGTTCGAGATCCTTCCTCTTCCAACTCGAATTCGCATAGTCTCGGACCGCTCAACCCTATAAGCACCAACATCTCCGGTACCTATGACTTGAACGACGACGAGCCGCTCATTGCGCGCATCCAGCGCCCGCAGGCGATGACACTCCAGCTCTGGGGCAGTCTGCTCAAGGCGCGGGGGTATGCGGTTGACGAGGGGCGTCGCGGTGTTGTGCTCAGTCCGCGCAAGGCGAAGGAGGTCAGGGAAAGGGACGCGGCGGATAGAGAGGAGGGGGGTGAGTCGGGTGTGTCTGTGCAGCACGCGGACGGGAAGGAGAAGGGAAAGGCGAGGGAGAGCGTCCTCTCGAGTTTCCGGAGGCAGAACTCGGTGGTGATCACACCAAGGACGACGGCCGCCGCTGCACGAGGACCTAATAGCGCAGGTGCGAGTGCGGGCGCAGGTCCGAGCCGGATGCCATTTGGGAGGAGTGCGACAAGTGGGAACCTACTACAGGGCACTAACGTTGATGCGAACGCGGAAGACACAGTGCAACTCGACGCCTCCCCGCCCTCCGTTGTCTTCAACTCCCTGCGCTTCCTCCTCCGCGGAGAGACAGACACGGCCACTGTGCGCGGTGCGATAGAGGGAGCGGGGGGTGTGGTGGTGCATGCCAATGCCGTCGAAGGGAGCGAGGATGAGGACGGAGGGTACGATTTCGTTGTTGTGCGGTTGGTTAGGTGCGTTTGTTCTTTTCTTTTCCGTTTACTCTTTTTTACTAATACTCATTATTCAAACAGCGGCTCCTCCCTCTTCCTCGCAGACCCCTCCCCTACCTCCCGCGCGCGCTATCGCACCGAGTGCTGGCTCGAGCAATGCCTCTTCACGGATGTGCTCGTCCCGCCCGAGGCTCACTGTTCTTTCCTACCCTTGGGCGTGAAAGGGCCGCTTGATGGTGAGTTTCCGGTTTCAGTTTAAGCTATTGGTTGACGGTGGTTTATTGACGCGTCTAGGTGCGAACAAACTCACCCTGAGCCTCTCAGGGTTTGAGGCGAACGAAGCGTGTTGGGTGCGGAGGATGCTCGAGGCGCTTGGTGAGTCACTCCCTCCCTCTTTCCTTCAATACCAAACACTAACCACGCCTTCGATGCAGGTATAACCCTCGCCCCCGCCTTCTCGCGCTCCACCACGCATCTCCTCTGCCCCTCCGGAACGGGCCCAAAGTACACCCGCGCGCGGCAGTGGGGCGTGCCCGTCGTTGGCATGGAGTGGCTCGCTACGATGGCGCGGGAAGGGCTGGTGCCCGCGGCGGGTGGGTTTCTCGTCGAGGGGGATGATGTGGTGGTGCAGGTTGGGAAGGAGAATACGATGGTGGATATTACGAATAGCTGTGATAATAGTGGCGTGTCGCTGCTTGGGCAGAAGCGCTGTGCGACGCCGGATGAAGAGGATGGTTCGACGGGTACGGGGCGCACGAAAAGAGGGAAGCATGGGTCGCAGGTGGGTCTCCGTTTGTTTCTTTCCCTTTCGTCGTCTGACTGCATTAATCTCTGTAGCCCTGATCCTGGGACCCTAATCTTCAGCGCTGACCACAGGGCCCGCTCTTGGATCTTCTTTACGTGATGGCTTCTCCCTCGCCATGTGCGGGTACAAGCGTAGTCTGCGGGTGGGGTATGGGGACTGCCGCGACCTTCGTCCGTTTGATCAAGGAGCCGTTTGAGGGTGGTGGGTGAGGCCGAGGAGCGAGGAAGTCGAGTTTTCGATAAAGGAATTGATTTTCCTTTTTAACCCTTCCTGACGTCCGATACAATTACGGCCTGTTTGATCTCGAAACTTCATTGAGAATGAATCGCCCTTATGGAAATTGCCATTTTGGGACGAAAGCGTAGTGTTGTTTGGCTTCGCGTGCCCCTGACGTAATCCTCGCTTGCACTTTTTTGCACCTCCACTTGTACACCGACTAAAGCCACTCGCGCATAACTAGCCCCGTCTGAAGTCCAACATCTCGTCGATTCGCCTTACCAAAGTCGGCTCTACAGTACTCAACGAAGCCTGCCTGCCTCTTTTCTTCCCTCGTTATAGGTCCAGAAGCTTTCAGGTGGGACCGTTCTTGAGATACGCCTTTGAAAACAGCTCTCAAATGGCGTCATTCGATTCTACAGAGTTATACCGCCTATCCCTATCTGACCTTTGGCGGCAAAAATGAACGCCTTTCTTCTAGACTCCATTGCCTCTAGATTCAACGACTCCGACTTTTACAATCTACATCTCCCCCAGTATGCATACGTAGTGGAGAAGAACGCAACGATCATCCTCCTTGCCTTTGCTGCATTTATTATTCTTCTCGCTCTCATCTTCCCCTTTTCAAGCTCGTCGCATCCTCCTGACAAACCTTCTGACGCGGTCGAAGCACTTCTCACTGTACTCTCCCCTACGTACGCCGCATGGCCAAAAGACTACGCCCATCTCGTCGCACACAACACGTCTCCCCGAAGCCGGACCCTCTCAATATCGATGGACAGTCTCATATCCAAGGTCTACGATGGAACGTTGGAAGTTAGAAACTATGCGGATCTCCCTGATTTATTCTCCGAGCACTTGGTCGTCTACGGATGGCGTATCTCTTTAGCTTTGGAAACGTCGTGGAATTTGGAGGTGCTCAGATGGTCGATCGGCTCGCATTTCTCGTGGAGAACGGTATGCAACTTCCCACTGCACGTTCTTTGTTATCCCACTCACACAAAAAAATCTCAGCCGAGTGCAGAACCCCGACGCGCCCTGAAACGTGCTCACGGAACCTCCAAACCCAAAGACGAAAGCCCACTCTCCTTCTCTCTCACCCCAAACACGCACCTCGACCTCGACTACACCCCCTTCTCCGCCTTCGAATCGTCGCTCCTCGAGCTTCGCACCACGCTCGCGCCAGGCACCTCCGCGACCCTCGAATTCACCGCTCCCGCCGCGCATCTCACCTTCCTCAGCACGCACTTCACCCTCTGCGCCGTCCCGCTCCTCCCGCGCAGGCACTGCATCACCAGGACAACCCCGACCCGCACGCGCACCACAACGCCCCTCCTGGGCTCGCTGCACCGCGTCCTCGAGCTTCTCACTGCTGGCCCCGCGGCGCTCGCGCTCGAGAGCGTGTTGAACGTGTCACGCAAGTACGCTGACGGGCTCAACGCCGCTGCCCTGCACCTGGAGGAAGACCGCGCGGCCCGGACGGCGTTCGTGCACCAGTGGGGCGTGGCGGGCTGGCGCGAGCAGCGGCTCATGATGGCCTGGGAGGCGGCTCTGTTTTCTGCGGAGCATTTGACGCGCTGGATTGTGGTTGTTCGCAAGTAAGGGAATACACCGTGCTATCGACATGGGATGGATGGAAACGGAAATAAATTGTATAATATACATTCAGTTGTACCTGTACGCTCTGCATTAACCGAAATGATCCACAATAAGTTACCTGGCACGACGAATAAGTTTATAGTACATCTGCATCTGGTACAAGCTGCCGGTGTTTTAGCCTCGGTTTGAGCGCGAGGGGGCGGATCCACAGCTTGATTAATCCGCTCTTGTTGGATGTAAGTATTGAGCGCGGAAGGAACGCCAGCGTCGACAGAATGTCGCCTTCGATCGGTTTGATCTTAGAGCAAAAATCAGATGAAAAAATTAGAGAGCGAAGAGCGGACGTACCAAACACGGCTGCACCACAGCAATCTCATTCCGCGACGGTGCGGGGTGAAACCGCGGAAACGGACTACTCTCGTCCCCACCGGGGAGGTAGAGCGTCGAACGATCATGGCGGAAGGCCAGCGACACAGTCGACGCCATGGACACGCGCTGCTGGTGCGTGGGCTGGAACTTGGGCCGGTGCAGTGCCCCGCTCGAAAAGTCCCACAGGATGAGCTTGTTGTCCTCGCCCACGCTTCCGAAGCGGTACGTCCGGCCATCGCACCGGAGGTCGTCGAATGCGACGGCGGAGACGAAGGATGAGTGCCCTTGGCAGCGGGCGACGACGCGCTGCTCCCAAGGCGAGAATATTGTTAGTAAGTCGTCTTGGCCGCCGGTGAGTATGAATCGCCCGTCTGGGGACCACGCGACGGTGGTTAGTGCCCCAAAGTAGGAGGCATAGCAGTCCACCAACTGCTCCGCCAGCGCGTCGATAACGCGGAGACAGCCATCCTCGGAGATGGCGGCAACGTATTTAACGTCGGGGGAGAAAACAAAGTCGACCACGGCCCGTCTTGAGACGCGCCAATGGCTGACCGGATTCTTGGCGACCTTGTCCTTGCTTGGGATGGAAAGGCCGCCCGAGGACACGGGATGCCATGGCGGCATCGTCACGAAGATGCTGTCAATGGGATCCCATGGCTTGCTGGAAGGCGATTCGCCAGCGGGATCTTGAGGGGTAAAGTTCCCGTCGTCGCGCTCCTTGTCGTACACGATGATCGTGCCGTCCGCGTGCGCCACAATAAAGAGCGAAGCAGAGGAGGGCACCCACCGAACGGCAGTGCAGGGCGAGTTGGTGATACTGCCCTGCGGCGTAGGTTAGGTGGGAAGGGAGAGGTGGGGGGACGGTACGTACCTGCTTGTTCAGCCGGGCGTATCGGGAGGTTATTGGATCTAGGCGAGGATGATGAGGGGTAACACTCGGGCTGGGGACAGGACCAACCGAGCCAGACGAGATCCCCCGTGCTAAATCCTATAATTACGTCTAGACGCTCGGAGGAGGAGGTTGTGGTGTTTATATCGTGGCAGGTTGGGAATGCAGAGAATGTAACTCGCGCCAAAGGCTCCTGGGTAGCGCATACGGTTCAGATCAAGTCAAAGAAGAAAACCAATGGTCCGCACTTTTGTCTTTGCGCCGGCCTCAATCCAGAAGAAGCTCTTGGACACATTATACAGCATAAAGGTGACATCTCCCTGCTTGGACTGCAGAGACCGCGGAAACCCTTCGGAATTCTGGATGCGCGTAATAAACGTCGACGAAGTGGTTCGGATATTGTGCTTTGGCCGAGAAATGGGTTTCTTCTTGCCCGCGGCGGGTGAAGCTGCGAACAGTGTGTGTTCCCGAGTCGAGGTTACATTTTCCTGGGTCGCAGCTGGTGTATCCTCGTTCGGGGTGTCACTGCTGGACAAGCTGATTTCATCGTCCTTTGGCTTTTCCTTCCGAGACTCCTTGTTGCCCCCAAGTAACTGAGCAAACCCCGGCGCTCCGCCAGACTTTGTGCCAGCAAACCGAATCACTATGCTCGAAACCCGGGTCGGATAGATGGCCGGTGCGGAGGCGATATGAGGCAACAGAGTTGGCTTGTGCTCCTCTGTGATGGTGTATACGCCCTCCGGGGCTACAAAAGTCGATTCGTTCTCCATAGTCGATGGCCAGCAAAGGCTTCAACTGAAAGATAGTACTGTAGTGGTAAGTGAACAAGTCTACATGCCGCTTTCGGATCTTTGCCCCATCGGTTCAACCGTACAGCAATTTATATGGCTCGGATCTTGCACTTTCCTCGTTAACCTCCATGCTCGCGACGAGGCGCTTCAAAAGTTTGCCTTTTGCGCCTCTAATACGTCGCAACTCGACTGCAGCGGAACCTCCGCCGGCAGGGGGTCATTCGCCCACAATCGCCACTTCGCAGCTGGTAGTGGTTCCGAGCCAGTGATGGTGCACTCTAACCGTGTCTTTTAGCTACGAACCACCAAAGAAAGAGCGTTGCGCACCCCAGGATTAGTGTGGAATGACGATGAACCTTCCAACGCCATCGTCAGCGTTGGTCGCGAATGTCGCAAAATGAATGTCTACCAGTCGGTTCGCGACGCCCTGAGGTCAGTGTCCTGGTTAATATTCCTGCCCGGTCATTGAAGCTCAACATAGTATTGCACTGACTAAAAACGATAATGCGGCCGTCTTTGGTGAGGACATTGCCTTTGGCGGTGTGTTCCGGTGTACCATGGTGAATTCAGTGACTTCCGCAGAAATTTCCGTTATTGACCTTCAACGAGGTCTATAGGGACTGGCAGAAGAATTCGGTATGTACTCAAGCTGTTTATGGATGAATGCTGCACAGTGAACTTAGGACGCGAACGCGTTTTTAACACGCCCCTGACTGAGCAAGGCATCGCTGGTTTTGGTGCGTCTATCGAATACGCGTAAGGGTACGGAGTTGAATATTGCGCCAGCTATCGGAATGGCTCTGATGGGCCACACCCCAATTGCGGAGATCCAGTTCGCCGATTACATATACCCAGCCTTTGACCAGGTACGAAAATTGTTTTCACTTTCAGGAGTCCATTATCAACGTTGTCTAGTTGGTAAACGAGGCAGCCAAGATTCGGTACCGCTCAGGTGGTCAGTTCAACGTTGGGGGACTGACCATCCGTACGCCGACCATGTCGGTTGTAAGTGCTTGGTCTTGTAGACATTGCGGGGAACTCAGTATTTTCTAGGGTCACGGTGGTCTCTATCATTCTCAATCCCCCGAAGGTTTCTTCATGGGGGCCTCTGGTCTCAAGGTACGTGCTTCAATTTCCACACTCTCATGTATCATCAATAAATATATACACAGATCGTGATCCCTCGTTCACCTATTCAAACGAAGGGCCTCCTCCTCAGCGCCATCCGCGACCCTAACCCGGTCATTTTCATGGAGCCCAAAATCCTCTACCGCTCCGCCATCGAGCAAGTCCCCATCGACGACTTTGAACTCCCGCTCGGGCGCGCAGAGACTCTCGTCGCTGGCGCGGACCTCACGTTGCTCACCTGGGGCACCCCGGTCTATCACTGTGAGACGGCGCTCCACATGCTCGCGGACCCGCCGCCCGCGCTCGCACCGCACGTTCCCGAAAGCCTGCGCAAGGCCAAGGTCGAGCTGATTGACCTGCGCACAATCCTTCCGTGGGATGCGGAGGCTATCGCCGAGAGTGTCTCGCGTACGGGGCGACTGGTCATTGTGCACGAGGCGGGGATGACCGCCGGCGTCGGCGCGGAGATCGCTGCTGAGGTGCAGAAGCGTTGCTTCCTGCGACTCGCGGCACCGGTGAAGCGAGTAACTGGTTGGGAGTGCGTTCTCTTTTTTTTTCTTTAATGTCTGTGGTGGACTAAACGCGGGTTTTTAGTACGCCCGTGGCATTGCAGTTTGAGAAGTTTTATATCCCCGATGGCCTTCGCATCCTTGATAGCATCGTCGAGACTTTATCTTACTGAAGTAATGGACGGGAAAGAAATAATTTGTACTCTTTATGTGACTTGAGAGACTGACCACCAGCCATCTTCGC
The DNA here is from genome assembly GCA_029378385.1 of Mycena metata. NCBI lineage: Eukaryota > Fungi > Basidiomycota > Agaricomycetes > Agaricales > Mycenaceae > Mycena > Mycena metata. The sequence goes on from JARKIB010000023.1 coordinate 763,255, forward strand.
ATGACGTTCTCTTACCGAATTTCTGGTTTCAGCACATCTTCGTTTATAGCGCTGGTTTCTACGATGGGAACAACCTCTCCTCCACAGTGTCCTCGCCAGTGTTCCATCGTTCCTTCTCGTCATCGAGCTCCCTCCTGATGGTGGACTCTCTCGTGTCTTCTGTTATACACTCGGGCCTTGCGGTTTTGATAAATCGCACGGCATCGAGGATCCACGTCTGGCAATCGAAACTCGGATCGTATCTCACGACGGGCACCTGTCGAAGAGAATCCTCCAACTCTTTAATCTGATCAGCTGCTATGAATCCGACCAAATATCCACCACGCAAATTTTTTGATTGCGAAAAGCGTCGAACTTGTCTCGGGAGGTACGTGTAGGAGTTACTGTTGCCAGCGATTTCCATCACATGCCCCATTTTCCTATCCACAAGCGCGACGAGGCTCCAATGCTCTGTGCGCGTCCCATGGTTTGGGAGATTATAGTGCGCAATGATAAGTGGATACGACTCCGGTGCCATTCCTTTCCTACAGTGAGCCAGTCAGTCTCCACAGGCTGGTACGAGCACAGAACGTACGTTCGAGATGAAGGGAATGGCAGTGTGGACCGAAAGCTTTTCTTGTCTTTTTGTCCCATGCGCTTGAATTACAGCGCGATGACGATTGAAAAAATAAAGACATCATCATTAACGTGGTGCGCCCTGTATCAACCATAGTTCTTTTTCCCGTGCCAATTCCGGTCCATGCTCTCCAAAAAGCTCCTTCATCCCCAGTTCCCCCCAGTCCCCACCACTGGCATTGTAGTAGAACTTCACCTTTTCCCAATACTCGGGACGCCATCCAGCCTGTTCCCAATCGATTATAGCTGTGATTACAACGTCTTCTGGGCCATCTCCCAATACTTGGACCAGGATGTTTCTGTCCGTAAGGTCGCCGTGTGTGAAGGTCACACGCTGGGAGTCGGGCATTTCTGAGCGGATTTCTTCCAACTGAGCAGCTGTCCCGGCATGTTGGTCTCCAAAGAAGGAGAACGTGGATATCCGCCAATCGTTGTATGTGGATAAATTTGGGAACGGGCCAAAGAGCTTGTCTCCAAACGCGCAGAAATCGAAAGTCGGCCCTCCGGATACTGAGCCGATCCAGCCCTCTCCGTACGGCTGAGGAACAGAACGCAATGCTTCAATATGTCGGAGAAGCATGCGGAGGAGAGTGAGTTTCTGCGCTTTAGATATGCGCTTCCAGGCCATGTGAAGTCGTTCGCCCACGACATAATCCATGATAAGTTTAGCGTCCCCGTTCGATTCTACCCAAAAGTCGTGGACTCGGGGAATCGGAATTGAGGGACAGTGTTTTGCAGCATAACGGGTAGCCTCGGCCTCCCCAGAAAGATAGTCAGCGTCCCCCAGTTTCACCACAGTAGTGGCGGAGATGCGAACGACATTACTCCGAATTGTGGGATATATTCGTCGGGAACGAGCAATTAGACGCGGTAGCAGCCACCGACGAAGACGATTGAAGATGAAGCGGGCAGCGCAGCGAAGAAACAAGAACATGCATATGGTGGTCGCACTTGCATGCCAGTGGCGGTGCACCGAGCGATCACGTTGTTCTCGTCGATCTTACGTCCGCCGGGCCGGCCACCGCGACTTGGCTTCTTCCACACTGGCGTAAAATCCTAGACGCTCCCTTGACTCCTCTTTCGATCTCTCAGACGACAGGAAGCAGCTCTGCACTCCCATGACTGTGCTAGCCAATGTGGAGACTCACTCCATTGCCGATGAATTTGCATGGCCGCCACAAGTTACCGACATAATTCGCGTCCTAAACTTGCCACTTCCTGACCCGTCTGTACGTGACGCAGGCTCCCTACTGTCTCCGGGACCTTCTACGCAACATCCATCCATCCATGAAGTTTCCAGCCCACCTCTAGTGGATGTGACCAATCTGGCGCTCTCTACAGTCTCATATATTCGTTCTCTCGTCGAGAACTACGGCCCATCTCGCTCAGCGCTGCCTTTTGTGCTCCCTCTGATACAGGTACTGGTGTACATGTGCTTGAAGGAGGCTATCTTTATGTGAGTTCGCTCTCGCCCTTAAACGAACCGGGCGCATATTTATTTCGCAGGAAAGAAACAGCTTTCGTGCGTCCTCGGACCACGACACCAGATAGTGGGGTCGACGGGATTGCCACCATGCTCGCGTGTCATATTGTGGAAAACCTTGCGAAGAATTCCGACTTTGCAATGGATCAAGGCTCCTGCGGCGCTGTAGCCGAGGAGAGCCTGTACTCTCCACCGGATGCTCGACCAATGAGCGTAGACAACGAAGGCCACGAGTCTAGCTCAAGCGCCTCGAGTTCGTCCTCAACCGAACCGGAACTCCACCCGATGAGCGCATCGAGCGAAAGTCGCCGATCTGCCTCTGGCGCCTCCTCGATAGACCTCCCTCTAGACGCCCATATCCTTCCTGGTCATGGTAGGCACCTGTGTGCTGTCCTTCCTTTCCTTTGTATCGCGCCCAGCGACACCGCTGTCGACCTCATGACCAGCGCCGCGTGCCAGCGGCATGTTTGGGGAATCACGGAGCCTGTGGTTGGCCTTGTACTCAACGACAAATCTGTTGTCGCGGCCCTTATGCTATCATGGTTCGATCCTGTTACGGTTAGATTTGGAGGTCCCTTATGTTTTCGGCTACTGCTTATTCATTTTTTCTTTTGCCCAGCACGTTGTCCACATCGCCCGCGCCAACGACACGGACCCAGTTTTAGGAACTTTCGACTTCACTAGCCCTGTTGAAGCGCTGGCCTTTTGTCATTTCATGCTAAATCTCTCGCATCATTTCGCCATCATTTCTGAGTGCGCGACCTCATGCGAGAACAATACGCTCGATTGGCGCTCAGATAACAAACAAAAGGGTTCAGAAGACTTCGGTTCCCTGCACGACCGCGTGGCACAGTGGGTACACAATGTCCAAATGTGAGCAAACCCTTGTTTTCCCAACGTATAATAACCCGTTTTAGATCCTCTGGCAAATCTGCATCGCTTCCCCCCACTCCGCCTTCAAGTCCGCCTGCAAGAGCATCCAGTCCTCCCGGATCTCTCGAGGAAAATATGTCTGGACGAGGGTAATTTTGTTCTGTTACACCTTGATGATCTCTAACAACCACTAGACAGAGCAACCCGCAGAAGTCGACGTCGTCGGCGACCCTTGAAAGTCCAGCCCCTACGATTGGCAATCCTGCATCCAGCCAGAAATCTGGCAAGGCATTGTCCTGTTCAAGGTACGTGTCTTGCCCCCGTCTATCGACTGCGTCGAATCCGTTGGTCATTCCGTTCAGCTTTGCAAACCAGACTCCGGGCGACGCTATCGATAGCAAGGTGGGGAATATCATGACCTGGCTGTTCGACCGACGCGCAATAGCAACCACACGCATTCAATTCCCTGAGGCGACCGAGCGAGAACTTAGAGAAGAGCCCAGTGTTCAGCGGCAACTTGAACTGGAAATTAATTCTAAAATCGAGCAGTATAATGCCATGTGTGGTTTTCTTGACGTGGTTTGGAGCACGGTGAGCACCGACCCATCCCTGCGGCGCCGGCTCAAAATTTGACAATAGAATGAGCCGCCATCTGCCGATGCAGCCGTTCTTGGCGTCCGAGATCTGCTCGTTAAACAATTGGCTGAGCGTCGAGATCTGCTCGTTAAGCAACCAGATCGGGGTCGGGGAATAAAGGCGCCCATCCTTTCTGATCCCCATAAACGTCTCTTGGAGGCACGCTTATCAGCGCTCCTGTCCGCATCAATTGGTGCATTCACGTTGGCCGCCAGGTTGCGTTTTCTCAAGGTTTACGAGGCAGAGAGCCGCCACGACTGGGATGCCCTGTTTTACCATTTTTTTGTGGGAACCGACGAGGTGGTCTCAGGCCATGTCCTGTGAGTATCACCCGACATTCGACGGTCATCCTTGTAATTAAACTGACCTCTCTAAAGGATAGAACATACCATCGATCTAGCTCGCAATATTCTTGCAGTGCACGAATCCCCAACGGCATTGGCAGAGCAGAGCCGTCAAGACATGAAACAGATTAGCGACCATCGCTTCGAAGTACTGAAAGTAACCCGCAGTGCACTCGATGACGATGAACCTATCTCGACTCAAGCCCTAGCGGCATACAACCAAGCGGAGACTTTCCGAAGGGCTATCGCGGGTATTGATGCGAATGCATTGAAGACTCGTATCCAACGACGAGCTCGCCTGGAGCCCTCTAAGGGCAAATGTGATGTAATTCTATTTGCTCACATTCCGAACGAATACAACCTAGGGAAAGACGCGTCTCTGCTGACATCTAGTCAAATCGCCAAAACTGCCAAATCCGCCGCCGGACCCCCTAAATCCTCCACTTCACCCTCCATACCTAAGACTTTGGACCATTTGGACTCCGCCGAGTGGCTCCACAATCCTTTTTTGGTCTGCACCAATGCTGCCACCGATCCAACTCAGCTGTCATCACACCTGCCTTCTCCCCCATCTTTCGATGGTCAGCTCGTCCTCCCCCATTTCACTGCGGAATATAAAAAGAACGACAAGGAAACGAAACCCCTGAACCAGGGAAGGATGTATTTAGTTTCTGTGTGCGCATTCTATTCCGCACTTGGCGTCGAGGATTACCCCTTTTTTTGCCTGGTAACCTCCGGCACACTGGGCGCGATTCTCATGGCATGGAAATCATCGAAACGGGGGGTAAGTGATCCAACTTGGGATAGGATTTGGACGAACTAACTCAAATAACTCTTCGCTAGCAAACATATATTATGGAGCGCAATATTATCAAATTGGACCTCTCGTCGCCGATAGATGCGCTGCAGTTTGCGACTTTCCTTTTGAGACTTTACGAAGACTCAAAAGAGTTGACGAAGCGCGTGAAAGAACAGCTGGCTCAAGCCAAGGATCGTTCGGCACTTTTGGAAAGGCTGAAAAATTGGAAAAAGCCGGACACAGAACCGGTAGATCTTGCCGACATTTCAGAAGCGCCTCAGGTTCCGGTCTCAACGTAGCATTACTGGCCGCATATCTCACATCCTCGATCTGCTATCTTCTCGCTGTTTATGCATACCCTCACCGCTGTCATTTCCTTGCTTTGTTCGTCCATCCTACTAGTGCGCTGTTGCGGGAAAATCAATATTTGTTCCCACGGTTGAGTTCCACAAAAATGTTCCAGGCCGTTCATATTTTTCCCCAAGTCTTGGAATTTTTTGCCGTAAATCCACAACCAGGATGTATTCAGAGGTTGAGTGAGTTCCCGTATTGCGATAAACGCCGCTCACAATTTTCATCACCCCGACGGCCCGTTTCGCGCTACCTGACGATGAGACGCGGACTATTTGCATCCGCAGGGCAGTGTGGGGATCGGTGTCAATCGTCGCCGGGTTTCCCGGGGGATTCTTCGACTCGGAAGAATTGCGGGCAAGTGGACTTGAAAGAAAGGGGAAAACAGTATTGGAATTTGGAAAGCGACGAAAAGCCTGCTCAAGATTTTGTGTTGTATTAAGAGAATCCAGGCGACATATGAAAATAAATCCTAGGCTACACAAGGCAATGGGACTCGACGCTGAGAAAGGTTCGATCACTTTCAACGGGCCGAAGTCCGATCAATTTCACCTTGATCTTGAACCACTTCTTTCGCTGACCTGACCAGCTCTGCACTTGGAGTCGAAGCGGACATGTATTGCTATATACTCTTTACTGGCACATCCTCTCGACAGACTCAAGTTAAACACCTCCAACTCACTCGGAACTGTGGTGGAACTTTTTCTTTTTGGCACTGGTCTCAGATCACAAGCAAGACACTGAAAGCCTCCTTCCGCCTTCCGCTTTCAAGACACGCGGCTATGGCGGAGACATGTCTCAACGATCGTACTTCAGGAGCTCCCATAGGCCTATAAATTCAGCACGATTTTTCGCTAAACTCAACGCATTCCCACACCTTCCACACCTTCACCCTTACCTGCTTAACACCTGATATCATGGTTCTCGCATCTTGCTTTATTTCTGCTGCCTTGGTTATGCTTTCGAGCGTCAAGGCTCTCCCTCAGTACGCGTTTCGTTTTTTATTTAACTTGTTGACTATGGCTCACACCTGTTCGCAGACCTGAGGGTGCGCTGTCCGGTCGTGTTGTCACGACTTCTTGCAATCCCGGCTCATACCACGCCACCACCACCACGACTTGCACTGTCTGCCCTGCGGGGAGCTCTTGCGACGGCGCGTCCGGAAAATCCCAACTGTGCAACCCCGGTTCCTACCAGCCCAGTGCGTTTTGACTTGATCTGTAATATCTGAGGAATGTGACTAATATGCTTTCATCTAGATAAAAACTCCACCGCCTGCCTCGTGACGGCTGCCGGCTACTACACAAATCAAAAGGGCGCTACCCAGGCTATTGCCTGCTCTACCGGGTCTTACCAGCCCAGTGCGTCTATCCTTTTTCTTCGCACGCTTAATTTTTGTCTCACATGTTTCGTTTCTAGACAAGAACTCCACCTCCTGCATTGGTACTCCGGCCGGCTACTACACTAATCAAGCGGGCTCTACCAAAGTCATCGCTTGCTCTCCCGGTTATTACCAGCCTAGTGCGTCGCAAGTCGTTCTTTGACTAAAAACCAAAGCTGAAATGTTATACTAGACAAAAACTCTACCTCGTGCACCGCTACCACCCCCGGCTTTTATACGAATTTATCGGGTTCTGTCGCTGCCGTTGGTTGCTCCCCCGGCTACTTCACAAATGTAACGGCCGCGCCCAAGGCCACACCCTGCAGTCCCGGCAGTTATCAATCTTGTATGTTGACCTCTTCGTTGCATCCCGGCCACATCTAACCCACAATGTTCCCCAGATTCCAACCAGACGTTCTGCTATGGCGCACCCAAAGGTCGTTGGCAAAGCATGTGCGTCCCGTTGTCCCCTTTGCCATCCCTCTGCTGACAATGTCCTCTTTTCTGACAGGTATGGTCAGGCGGTGGTATGCGCCACTTGTTGCGGATGGTCAGCACCCCTCGTCAACAACAATATAAACCCAGTCAATTGCACTGGTTCGACGCCTAACGCATGGCCCGGGTCTGGTGATGGTTGTATCTCCACCGCTACCACTTGCGTGCACGCCAAGACCTGTGTCCAGGCTGCGAACGGAGCTTGCCGTGAGTCCCCTCCACACTCTTTACTTGCGTGGTATTTACTCTTTCTCTTTCAGCCGCAGGAAACTTCACTGGATAAAGTAGCGTAGACTCCGTCGACCGCTCTCTTGCTTTGAATATATTGCTTTGTTCAATTTCCGTCTTTTGTGTGACGGTACCCTCGGAATAGTCCTGCAAGCAGATTGAACCGAATTCTTCACTAACCCTTGTTCAACTGGTTCCAACTGATCTGCCGATTTTTTTTCGCCACGAAAGCGGACTATACAACCGAAATTCCCACGGTTGAATTTCGTAACCCACGATGCGCGATGAAGATTTTGTTCTCTTCGTGTAGGAACCAAACCATATGAGTCTAGAAAACTTAAGCCAACTGTTGTCACAGCACAAACTCAAAATTCCACGTAGAGAATAAGCCAACCAAACCCAAAATCCATTACAACCAAAGGGTATACATGTGCGTTCCGTACTTCTACGTACTAACAGCCAGGAAGGACAGAAGAAAGGGTATAAGCTACGAATAGCTAGGGAGTATGTGTACAGGGTATAAACTACGAATATCGAGGTGAATAGTAGATGTACAGGGTATAGGTAGAGGCAGAGAGATGGAAAAAACAAAATGTTCGGTGCGACGGCGCACATAGTGTCCGCGCGGGTATAACATTGGAAGCCCAAGAGAGGCGTGAACAATCCTCTCCGCTCCCTGCCTTTGTTCATCTTCATCAACGTATCACGCAGCAAGTTCTTCGTCGTCAAGAACCGCGGCCTCCTCGTCCCCGTCTGCGTCTCCGCGCCGCAACTCATAAAGCAGTTGCCAAATCCGACGCTGCACAACACACACCCTCTGCTTACGCTCTTCCACCCCATCCTCGCCCCCATCCTCTTCGCGCGCAATGCGCTCCGCCGTCCTGATGCGCACGAAGTCGAGTATCGTGTTGCACGCTTCCTGCGTCGCCGCATCGCGAAAGGGAAGTGGCGCGAGTGGACGCTGGCGGGGAGGGGATGCCGGAGAAGGATGCGGCACAGGCGGCACTCGATATTGGCGAGGTGTCGTTGGCGAGACCGGAAGTTCGGGAAGGTCGGCCTCGGCGCCGGGGTCTTCTTCGCACTCCGCGACCGCAGGCGGCGGTGCTAGGTCGATTCGAGCAACGTCCCGATTTGCGGAGAGCGGCAGAAGCAACCGGAGGACGGCAAGGAGAAAGCCAAGACCCGGGAGCCCGACGAAGAGGAGGTAGGCGCGCCGCCACACTACGAACCGATGTGCTTTGGATAGCGTGGTCGCTGCCGAGGAGAACGAAGTCTTATCTGCGACCTGCTGGACCAGGGTGGGAACCTCTGGGTCTAATCCGCGCGCCACGTTGATCTGTTGGGTGTTCAGAGGCTCTAGGCGTGGGTGTTGACGGAGAAGACCGGGGATGGTGGCAGACCCCTCAGCAGTCGGCAGGTTCCAGAGTTCGACAGATTCCGCGCGACTGCCGTTCCCCCGCACGTGCTTGCTGAGACTTAAGAGAGCGTTCGCCAGTAAGAATAAGAGGAACCAGAAGACAGCGTCGTCCCCAATGTTGAGCTGGTTGTTGTCCTCGTCGTCCTCTTCGATCCCACCAGGAGGAGGCGGGGGGTCTTCGGGAGCTGGGGCCGCTGCAGTCGCTCCTACTCCATCGGCGACTCCGTTCTGGTCGTTTACACCGCTATCTTCCTGCGGGTCGTCGTCGCCGCCGCCGCCATCCCGAGCCGCACCATCATCTTCGATCCCGTTTTCGAGGTTTTCTCCGTTGGGAGGAGGAGTTGGCGAAGGTTCCCGGTTCAGTCGGCCTTGTCGATGAACTGCTGGCGAGCGAAGCCAGGTCCCAGCCACGGAACCAATGACGAGGGAGGCGACGATGAAGAGGCCAGCGAAGAAGAATCCCGGCTTGTCTTGAAAGGCGATGGTAGGGGTCGGAGTGATATCGCCAGATACACGCGAGGGGGTGGAGCCCGCGGAGAGCTGGTCTTTGTCGAGGGAGGAGATGGAGGAGAGAATGAACGAGAGGAGAGAGAAGGCGGTAATGAGAAGACCAGATATTGGGCTATGAGACCCAGAAAGCTGAACGCCTGAGTGGTACATGGTGGTACCAGACAGAGCGCGGAATGACGGTTCAAAGTGGCTGACAGGAATTTAAACCTCGTTACTCGTGTGACTCCTGGGTGGCTGACAAGCGGCTGACGACTATTGGGTGACCCGGTATCGTCCGAGCAGGCTGTGCGAATGCGGGAATCGAGGCGAGGAACTTCAGCCAGCTTGAGCGAATATTTTGAACATGAGCGCAAGGGAAGACAAGCTCGAGTGATCGCATCACCCAAAGTGTGGCCGTGGCAAGCGCCGCTTTCTGCCAGTGGTTTCGCAGGTAGTTTTTTGGCCGGCCCAGAGTTCCACGGACCACAATTCCAGGGACGGTATGAACGTGCTTCGATAAAGATTTCGTCGGAGCAGTATAATTTTCATTCGACCGGCGGTCGGACCGCCGCAGTCCGACTATTTCCATGTAACTGCTACCAGATTCCGATGTGGTTTAAACTTAGCGTACTTCGTGCGCGAAATTCAATTCCACAAGCATCGATGCGGTGATTACTCGACGAAAACAGGTCAGTGCCATGCACGCAACCAACTGTGATTTCCACCCAAAATGTCTTGTCTCGTCAAAATAATGCGCTCAGGACCATGGCCAAGACTCCCGTATCTTTTGAGCGCTCGGGCAGACATTTCGCGGTTGCAGAACCAAAATTGCCTCTTATGGGTTGACGGCTGAGTTTTATCTCGAAGCGCAAGCCAAAGAAAGCGACACAGCCTCCCCTTGTCTCCCACCACATCCGATTTATCATCTTGTCCGCCGCCTCCGCCCTCACTCATTTCTAAATGGTATGGTTCCCAGTTAATATCCTCACCGAGTGCTAACCCATGTCTCTGTAGTCCACCAATTGCAAGCGTCGTCTCATTCGAGACTTCAAGCGCCTCTCGACTGATCCTCCGGGCGGAATCTCGGGCAGCCCATGCCCAGACAACATCATGCTCTGGAACGCGGTAATCTTTGGCCCTGGTTCGTACCCTTTGGCCTCTACGCGTATCCGTATCCTAACATCAAATGTAGCCGAAACACCGTTCGAGGACGGCACATTCAAGCTCGTGCTCACCTTTGATGAGTCGTACCCGAACAAGCCACCCACGGTCAAATTCCTCTCGCGCATGTTCCACCCGAACGTCTACGCCAACGGCGAGCTGTGTCTGGACATCCTCCAGAATCGGTGGTCACCTACGTACGACGTCGCCGCAATCCTCACGTCCATCCAGAGTCTCCTGCATGACCCCAACCCTAACAGCCCCGCGAACGCGGAGGCGGCCCAACTATACAGGGAGAATATGAAGGAGTATGTGCGGCGAGTCAAGGCGACTGTGGAGGAGAGCTGGCTGGATCCGGACGACAAGCTCGACGATGTCGAGGAGGAGCAGGAGGGCGTAGAGGGCCAGTCCTGAATGGTCGCGTTGTTTGTGGCGTTGTTTGTGGTCTTTGCTTCAGCTCCCTTAATCTCATTCCCTCGTTCCTAGGAGTTTCGTGTCCATATGTAATTATGTAGCCCCGGTACATCTGTATGAATTTCTCGGTTGTGGTGTAACACTCGACTGCGACACTAACATCCTAGGCAATGTTCAAGACGACTCGGCCTACTGCGCCACATCTTGGTTATGGTCTTGTGCACGTCGATCGGTTGCGATGAGTCAAATGATGATGATTCGAATTCTCTTTTGCTTGCTCATACGCAGATTACCACGCCGTTCAAAATAACGACAATATCAATCAGAACCCGACGAGTACTTTTCGGCGCGGCTTTGACAGAACAATATATTCGGTAAGTGGCTGTCAGCACGACTAGCTCGCTGGTGGCGCATAATCTCACCAGGGTCCCTCCTCTCTGGTGGAAACGCCTTGAGGTGAAGCAGCTGTCGCGAACAACACGTGGAGAGAGAGATATTGGATTCGGGCCCGTCGTGGAAGATATGGAGGCCACTCTAGTCAAGGGGCGCTGTACCGTACGGTGCTCACTCTCACGTTCATCTAACAAGGAAATCACAGAACGCGTGACCGTGTTTATTGTATTTGCGGCCAGAAAACAATATAATAATACAGGTAAAGCACAGGATGTATGGTAGTGTACAGCATGCATGCTTGTTCTACATCAGCTTCGACTCGCGTTTCGCCTGCTGGACTTGAGCAAGACGCTGGCTCCGCAACGTCATGTGTGTGCCCGGGGCTGTTTTCTTCGGCGCGGCGGCGGGTGCAGCAGTGGGGAGGATGGAGGCTTGTGAGAGGGATATGCGCGTGTCGTCGGAAGAGAAGCCTGGGATGCGGATGTTGTGGTTTCGCTCTTGGCATGGCGCGTCAGAGTTGCGAAACGATACAAAGGATGGAAGCGCGACGAACCGAGGTGCAGCTGCAGGTCGCGCACTTCAAGCGTGTCGCCACCGCGGTGTTTGGCGAGGCGGCATGAAAAATTGGTCACAGAGTCAATGAACTCGTCCGCGATTGATAGCAGGAGCTGTGGTCCGTCAGTTCACGAAAGATTGACGAACGCGGAAGAGACACACATCCTCGACCTCGGGCTCGATCTTGACATTCGGATCTACGCTTGCGACGAGGTCGTGGATTGTACGCCGCATACTGAGGTCTCCCGGCGTGTTCTTGCGCGGCTGGGTGCGGTGGTCGGCAGTGAAGATTAACGGCGGCGGCTCCTCGCGTGCAATCTGCGCAGGTGTGCCCGAAATACGTCCAGTGGTGTTTCCACCGGTGAGCGACGGCCGTGAGGAGCCCCATGGTACGGGTCCGGGGTTTGCGGTATTGAGAGTCGCGCTGATGGGGTACGCGGACGCGTCTGCCGACGAGGAGAATAGGAACGGGCTTTCATCGACACCGGACTTGAATGCAGGATGGCCTGACTGTGGCGGTAAACCTGGGGGTCCAGGGGGTCCAGCATTAGACCCTGATGGTGGAGGCTGGGAATAGATATAGCTTGTGCGATGGAATTAACTGTAAGCAGAAAATACCTTGCTAGCTGCAGCTTTTGCGCGATGTTGGTCTGCTTGTATTGCTTGCAGTTTCTTGCGTGGGAGGCATTGGCGCAGTACGCGTATCACGGGGAGTGGCGTACCTTGAACATCGATTCGTGGGTCATTCCACCCGATTTCATTATTTCCTGAAGCTTTTGCTGGATGACTCCTTCCTTGGACTTGTCGCCGGAGCTAATGAGAGCGACAAAGTCGGCGAGGACCTTCTCCTGACTAGGCAGAGCTGGGTTCGCGCTTTGTCCTTCCATTGTCAATGCAGTCGGAAAGCTTGCAGTTGTTTGGCAGCGCCTTCCGGAATGTTTGCTCCTCGCCTTGGAACCAAACACTCACGTTTTTCAGCCCGCGATGGATGTCTCTGGTATAATCGCCTCTAATGCCGCAAAATAGTACGCAGTACTTCATATTTATGCTCCAATCCTTACCGAACTTTCAGCCAGTCTATTACTGTCGAAAAAGAGACCCCACTGGACGTTGATGCCGGGCTGCTAATTGTAACAGACCTCAACCCAATAGACGAGGAGAGCCATAAGTACAGCCTTTTCGAACTCGCGCGGAATGTTTCTCGAACGAGTTCCCTAGTGCAAACCTCGAAGACCATCTCCAGGCGCTAGCACGCGACGGCGTACAAAGTCTCGTCGCATCCCTTTTCGCCCTCCCCACACAACGCTCAGAAGATGGACCGCTCGCACAGCTGCCCCCGCCGACGACCGCTCTTCCGCGGGCAAAACCGCTGCCGAAACCGAAGCCCCCGACAAAGTGGGAGCAGTTTGCGGCGGCGAAGGGCATTCAGCACAAGGTGCGCGACAAGCGGGAGTGGGACGAGGAGAAGCAGGAGTGGGTTAACCGCTGGGGCCGCGACGGGAAGAACAGGCGCCTCGAGGAGCAGTGGATTACGGAGGTGCCGCTCAATGCTGGTGCGTGGAATTCTTGTTGTGTTTTTTTTTTTTTTTTTTGACCGCTGGCATAGACGTGGACCACGACCCGCGGAAGGTTGCACGAGACGAGCGGAAGGCACGGGTGGCGAAGAACGAGAAACAGCGGCTGGGGAACGTTGCTCGCGCGCAGGGTCCGAGAGAGGTGCGCAAGCAGGAGATCGAGCGGACACTCGCAACGTCGCGCATCAGTACTGCCAGCATGGGGAAATTCGACAAGCGGCTAGAGGGAGAGAAGAAGGTCCGCGGCGTGAAGCGGAAGGTACGTTGTGCTTTGGTATATTTATTTTCGAAATTCACCTGGTCATTAGTTCGAGCCAACAGAAAAACCGCTGGAGGACGAGAAAAATGCGTCCTTGGCACTCATCTCGCGGATGGGCAGCGACGCCAAGAAAACACGACGAGAGCCTGCACCAGAGGAGAGTGTCCTGAACGTACGTAAAGCCGTCCGATTTGCCAGTAAAGGTAGGGGCGGCGTTGCACTCGGTCGGTCAGCTGCCGGAGGACGGGGTGGGCGTGGTGGACGCGGTGGACGGGGAAAGCGATGAAACCGTCTTTCATACTTTTCACCGACCTGTTATCATTTTTTTAAAAAACTTCTAAGACACTTGCCATATCCGGTCAGTAGCGTTTGTTTACAGATGTTGTTGTCTCAGATCACTGTTCTTTCGGAGACTTTCTTTTTGCTTCGAAGACCACTCAGTACAGTCAGCGCTCGACGCTATCTTTCCATTTATTGCTGGTCTAATCTATCGTTCTTCTCTCGGCAGAAGCTATAGAATGATTCCCGAATTTCCAACAGAACTCATCGAATTTTTCCTCGACTATCTCGTGGATTGGGAGGCGAAGCGATCCCTCGCGCGATGCGCTCTCGTGTGCAAGGCTTGGCACTACCCTAGCACCTCACGCAGGTTTGCTATGGTATTACTGGACAACGACGATATAGAGGGCTTGTTCGAGCTCGCGAAAACATCCCTGGTACCCCTCCCGGATTTTATCCGTCGGCTCAGGTTCTATGAGGATGCAGGACACCCACTGCCCCCCGATCAAATCATGGCCATTCGAGAGATGCACCGGGTCCAGGAATTGTGCCTTACCCTTTCCGACAACTCGATTCATCGGCACGAAAGAATACTGAGTACCACCTTCACCTCTCTACACACGCTCAAGTTCTACTTTCGATACAACAATTCTATGGACATCATCCTCCCACTACTCTCATTGCTTCCCTCGATCCGAAACCTCAAGATCCTCCACGCGCGGCACAACTTTTTCTCCATTTATTCCTTCCCGCCGGATTACCGCTTTCCGCCCAACATCACCACCCTCGCAATTCAGACGAGGGACATCAACGGGCTCTTCGAACAAATCCTCTCCCTCAGACCACTCCCGCTCTTCTCGTCAATTGTTTGGCTGGGGTTTGTGGGCTGGGACGAGTTGGATTCGCCCATTGGCCGATACTTGCGCCAGGCTGGGGCAGCACTGCATCACGGGAGGAGGAGGGAGCGAGCGAGGCGGGGAGCGCAGCGACCCGCCGAGCGAGCGACCGACGACGATGGACTGTGTGTTGGGGCTTTACAGATGGGCGGGGACCCACTTGCGCCAGGCTGGGGCAGCACTGCATCACTTGCACATCGTGCCAGGCAAGAGCGCAAACTTCCACTGTCCGTGCTTTACTGTTCTTTGCCTCCCTGCATTCAACTGAAATCTCGAACAAGCTTTCAACGATGCCTCGTTGTTCAGCCACAGCATAGGCCTCCGTAGCCTTCATGTCGGTTCCGTTAAGGGAACCTCGCCACAGTACGCCTCGCACGCGCCACGCGATATCCTCCTCGGCATCCTACCGCACCTGCACGCCCCGGCGCTAGCTTCAATTACTCTCGAGGCAGCTGGCCTGAACCACCACCATACACCGATTGCAGAGGAGGCCAGAGACTCCGCATGGATCGCGATCGACACTGCTCTCACTGAGGACAAGTTTGCGAAGCTCGAGACACTAGCTATCACCGGCGTCCCACAGCCCTGGGTCCGGACACAGATGCGAAAAAACATGCCGTTTTGCATTGCTCGCGGTATCTTGGTTCTCGAATAAAATGTTCACCTTACTTCATTTACCTTCGTTCGCATCTTTTTAGTAGTAGAATTTGGACACAATATGCTACACAATCAGTGATCTCACTGATGTTGACAATCCACCCTTCCGTCGCGGCGCCGTCCCACTTCCAGTATAATGCCTTGATCAAAATTAGTCATTGCATCCGAACCGAGTCGACCACGCACGTTAGGTATCCGCTTGGGAGAGACGACTTTTGCCCGTCGAAGAGAAGAGTTTCTCTGTTCGTTGTTGTTTTCACCACGTAGACGGCAACAGGAACCACGTTCTGTCCCTGCAGATCCTTTGTGTGCTCGTTGAGCTCCCAAAAAAGTGATTCCGCGCCGATCGCCTGCGCTTCGATGGCCCACTCTTCCAAGATATCCCATCGATGTGGCCTCTTCATCCGAATTTCCCCCAGCAGCTCTGCGTCGGCAATCTCCTTCTCCATGCGGCCAAAGACTGCAACGACTTTTCTGTAAACGCCCTTTGGCTCATGGAGCACGAGCGCGGTATGATGGCCATATTTCTCCTCCGGCACTGCGAAGAGCAGAAATTCGTGGTTGAACTTTTTCCCGAGGGATGATTTCAGCTTGTCGAGCGCAAACATGGTGTATGAAAAGGTTGTGGGGACTTGGGCGCCTCAGTGGGTGGTCTCGGTATTTATACGAGTACGGGCGCTAAAGGAAGCAGGGGCTTCGTGCAACGTGTATGTGAGTATCCTCGGCGTCCTCAGTTGGCTGATTGATATGTCTTCCTTGCACAAAATCAGAGGGATTCTCGGTCGACCGAGGTTGAATTTGATATATTCAGAACGCTAGAGGGGTCATGGCTCTAATCAGATTGCCTGAGAATGCCACAGGGACCCGGATGAATATTTTCAACCGCGCTCTAAGGCCGAAGCTCAGAAATGAACCGTGGGAATATCAGACAGCGTTAACATAACTCTCACTCGTCATGGCCTTCCCTACGAGCTCCTTGTGAGGATTGCGAATTTTCATATTTTCGCCCACAGGTTTGCGTCTCTTCCACAATTTTCCAACGAAAACCGGACGTAAAGTTACGAACGTCCAATTTAACGGTGCGGTTTGATGAGCGAACCTTACTTCATTTGTAATGCGGCTTCAACGAGAAATATATTGTAAAAATCATAATATGGAACGAGGAGGTAGCCTTTTTCCTCGGCTGCTTGCAAGACATCGAAGCTCGCATCCTCGCTGAACTTCCGGATTTATTTCCGGCACTGGATCACGCAACCTGGGAAATGATGTGGAACGTTCACTTGGACGTCCCAAGAGAGCCCAAGAGGTCTCGAGGATTCTTATCGGACCCACTATCAACAGCACGTGCCGGTTGGGCACCTTCCATATCGGGCCAGATTTGATGGTGGTCTGCGGTGTCTTTACTGCTCTTCCGGCCTGCGTTCGATGCTCATATCCCTCAAGAATAATGTTTTGGCGCTCAGAGGGGCCTGGGTGTAGCAGTTACCTCAGAACCTCCCCAAAGAACCACCAATTCAGTTCTCCTTGAT
Organism: Mycena metata; assembly: GCA_029378385.1. Taxonomy (NCBI): domain Eukaryota; kingdom Fungi; phylum Basidiomycota; class Agaricomycetes; order Agaricales; family Mycenaceae; genus Mycena; species Mycena metata. Next base: position 780,083 of record JARKIB010000023.1, read on the forward strand.
ATAATTTCTCGTCGCACGCGAACCTGCAACTAGTTGTACTATCCTCTTGGCACCCAAAAATCCAGCACTCCATGCTCAGTGATATTCTGAATTTCTTGGGACTCCCAACTCTCGGATTCATACGTGCCCGTTGAAAATTTCTTGTTTTTCGCTACTTGGTATTCAAAGAAGCCCACAAAAAACCCCTTTTTGAGGGGAGGGACACAGGTGAATATTTTGAGGGTTATGTAGTCACCCTAGCGTGCCTATGGATTAATCCTATACTTTAAAACACGAAGAGCACTGCCACCACGTGAAAATCATGTGATAAGTCACATGCTTCTTCCCACGAGATGCCCGAGCGTCAATGAGGGCCAAAACAGGCGAGCTCGGAGTCCACTGTGTCTTGAGCACGGATTGTGCAGCAAAACACCCGCCAAGGGCGGGTCCCCTCAACTTGTTCAAGCTGAAAAGTCGTGAGGTGATGTCACGGAAAAGTGGCCCGATATGGAAGGTGCCCAACCGGCACGTGCTGTTGATAGTGGGTCCGATAAGAATCCTCGAGACCTCTTGGGACGTCCAGGAAGAAATATCCGTGACCGTCCTCATTTACTTCCCGGAGGTGGACGGTTGGTCAACTGCGCGTTGAGGAGGGGTAAGTGGAAATGTATCTGAGAGAGCTTGAGCTAGAGAACAAGACGGATTGCATTAGCCCAGATCCATGCTATCGAGCACCATTGACAATCAGGACATTGGAATAGATATTATTGGCTTGCAGCGAGAAAACTCGAGTGCGAGCGATTAAATATATCAATAATTTTGAGCGCAAGACATTACGGCTGTTTGCTCTTCGCGCCATGTTCCTCCAACATCGACGCGTACGGCGAAAAAGCCTACACCAAACACGGTCAGCGAACCTGTCGACTCTACGGACCGAAACGCCTACCGTGTCAAGGGCATGAGAGGCGGCTTGGATCGGCGGGGGCGGGGGCGCATACGAGGCAGTTTTGGGACGACCTGGGAGCGGCACCTTGGAACGCACAACGGGATGAGCAGCCCATACAGGTGGTCGGGGCGCCGACGCCGAAGCGGCGACAGCTGGAATCGCGGCGAACACGGGATGCAGAATAGGCGGCGTCGCTAAGATAGCAGCAGCCTGCGCGAGGATCGCCATCTTACGAGGCGAGTATAACGCAGCGGCAAGCGCCGCATGCGCGGGTGCCAAGGCTGGCGGGGCTGCCTCAACACGCTGCCGCTTGTTCGGGGTATGAGGGGCAGGTGAGTACGACTCGAACGGGCGCGCGATGGGGACTGGCGGGCCCGTGATACGTGCGCGCATGGCAGCCGCAAGTTGGTCGTAGTCGCACGGAGCGACCGGTGCATCCTGGGCGGCTCGCTTTGCGAGGGCTTTGGCACTGCGAGCAGCCGGATCGTCTTCGACGGCGCGGACGTATATAAACCGCACTGCCTGCCCAATGTGGCGTCGTTCATCGAGATGCGCCGAAATGCATCGCAGAAGAGGCTCGTGCTTGATCGGCTCGCGATTTTGAGCTTTGAAGCCATTCGTCAGCCAACGTGCAAGCCAGCTGTTGATACCTTGAGGTGTGTCAGACCAGGGGATGGAAGGATGGGTATGCTTACAATCTGTTGCATATTTAGAGGTAGAAACGATTTGAAGTGGACGTGTTCCTCGGGGGACGGTCTCGAGCGCGCGCAGAAGAGCCTGTGTGTTTCATCCATCGGCGACCTGTGATATCGGCGGAGAAAAACACTGACGAATAAGGACGCGTGGTGTATTGACTGGTCGCCGGGGCAGCGCTCCGAGATATTCCTAACAAAGATCAGGTCAATGCGACATTAAAAGTATGCGCAACGGACCGTTCATCTCTAGAGCCCCACCACACAGCAATACCAGCAAAAGGTACAACACCATCCCCTGATCCTTACTCCAGCCGTAACCGTGCACGTAAAGTTTAAACCACGTCCATTTGCTCTGGCGCGACGATTGCGTTTAGGTCGTCCAGTGTAAGATCTATGGGTTCGTTTGACACCCCGAGGTGGTGAAACACTGTTGGATTCGCGTTCTTCCATCGCTGACGCGGGACGCTTGGTCCCCGCGGTCATTTGACTGGATTTGGCGTGTCTGGCACCACCTTTCGCGACGTAGTTTAGTGCATCTTCCCGGCTGGTGAACTTGCGATGGCGCGCGTGGCGCGACCCTTTAGGAGCGAGGCATGATTTCAACACGACACAAGAATGAAGAGCTTAGTACGAACCCGCGAGAGCCAGTTTACATTCCTCCCTAGCGGGTGTAAATCACATGCAAAGTTCGCCGACAACTGTATACTCACCAGTGTCGTAGACACCTGGGATGCGCCCACGCTGGATTCCGTAGAAGTATTTCGGCTTTGCGGTCGTAGACATGGTGGTATACGCAAAAGAGAGCTCTGAGCCGGATAAACAAAACAAGCACAAATTTGATTATGCACGTGATCGCGTATTTGCCGACGGCGATCCGTGGACGCGTGTAAAACGACGCGTTTGTTGGCCGTAGTTGTCCCCAAAAATGTGTTCGATATTCTAATCCAAAAATGCCAGTGATTCATACCGGCTTCCGCTTCTTCGGGCGAACCGACTCCTCGCCGGTAGGATCGAGTTTTCGCTTGCCAGCGGGCCTCGGGTTCTCTACCTCGTCATCCGAGCTACTTTCACTTTCGCTCTCCTCCTCCGACTTTACCATTACCTGCGCCGCCGCCCTTATTTCTGGATAATGCGCCTGCATTCCCAACCGCGCCATTTCTCCGTGAGACAACGCAGAGTCACTCCTGGAGTTCAGCCGCCTGTCCTTCCTCGCGGCGATGTCCAGATACCACATGTACCCCAGTTTCGGCGCAGGGGACTGCGCGCATCTGAACATAATGAACGGCTCTCCGGCGTCGTCAGCCACCTCCAGCGCGAGGATGGAATTGCCATCGTCCTGACCGTCCTCTTTCCACTTGAACGTGACAAACTCCCAGTGGTTGTTGACTAGGTTCTTGTTCTCGCGATCTTTCGCGCGTTTGATCCCAGAAAAACGCCCCTCCTTCCCAAAGTGCACGACAGTGCCGGTGATATTTTTTAGTGTCGGCTGTTTGCCGCTCGGGCAGCTGATGGTGAGGTATCCGGGATTGTCCTGGTTTCGCGTGGGGGTCGTGCCCGGGGGGTACAAGATGTCCAAATTTTGGGGCTCCGAAACACCAGGCTCCGGAAACTGGTAGAAAAAACGGTACGAGCCGCAAAGAGTCTCAAGTTTCATGGGGGTCGTGTCACTGCGTTGTTTCTGGAATAAAAAGCATGAGCAGCCGATACAAAATACGGTTAGTTTTATCTCACTATACCAACGATAACTTCTTCGACCTCCTCGCTCCAATATTTCGGATGCTCCAGATCCTGTCGGCTTTCCTCCGGGTCATACCAATCCGCGTCAGACAGTCGAGAGCCTGATCCCTCTGCCAACATCCCAGATAATGCCAGGAAACCACCAACGGCCGCGAGAAAGAAGAAAAGTGCCGTGTTCAAATTGGAGAAAGGAAAGGTGAGGCCGCAGAATAGGCGCCATCACAAACACAAGCAAACACAGCTGTTCGAGAACGACAGGAAGCAAAATTTTGGAATCCAACGAAAAAAAGAGGCGGCGACGTTCAACGCACAACCGTCGATAGATAAAGGCAGGGCATTTTCGGACCTCTCAGTTCCGGTTGATCTGGAACTTCAATGACTGATCTCGATCCTTAACCTTCCTCGACCCGGGCCGTGACCGTTTTCCAAATATTTCTCGACAGGATACCATTCTAACATCGCTACACCGCTGACGATGGCATATGACAACCCAAAGCAGATTCACCGGTATGGCGCCTTGTTTTCCGCCAATCAATCCACGAACCGGGAGTGTCATCCTGCCCGCTAAAGGGCAGTTTCCTTGCCGGCGTCGTACATGTACACCATTAATAATCCGACTTCTCTCCCTTTTCAGTTGTGACCAGGTCGTCGATGGATTCCGAAGCACCCATTTCGCCAGACCAGCCATTCGCCTCCAAAAAAGCGGCGAACTTTGCATCTTCCTCAGCAAGGTCGCCGCCAAGGCTGCGTGCGAAGATCAGTAAAGCCCCATTGCGGAGTTTATCCATCGAACTTACTCATTGCGGATGAAAAGTACAGTGACGAGCATCCCCGCCAAACCACAAATGGCTGCGACGATCTTAGGGAAAGTCAGTTAGGACTGGTGAGAAAGCAAGATCTCACGAATGTCCAGCGAGGCCCAAGGTTGTTTCGGATCGGTGTGAAGGCCTGCGTTCCGAGAACCGCGCCAGTTTTGCCGACGGCGGCGCTGAAACCGTAGCAAGTTCCCCGAACTGCCGTAGCATACGATTCCGAGGAAGTCAAACCGAGCCTGGACCAGCGAATAGATCAGTCGTATGTGGGTTTAAGAAAGGTTAAAAGTCCCACATATCACCAGGCCCGGCGTTGGCAAAACTGTTCATGAGGCCGTACAAGACGACGAACCCAGCAACGTTCTTGATGACCTTGTCGTACGCACACCCGACGATTAACCCGAAGATCAAATAACCGGAGAAACCGCTGCATCTGCCGTTAGTGGATCCACGGGACGAGGATAAGATTTAAATTCACAAAATCATGGTGTTCCTCCGTCCAAGGCGGCTATACACGGCATCAGAAGGGACGGCGTTGGAGAGGGAACGGACTTACTTTACGAGGGCTGCGCCTACAAAGCACCCAGGGATCGCGATCATGCCAAGGAGGAGTTGATATTCCGCCGTCTTCCGGATGAGCTCTGAGGGGACGATCGATGGGTCAATAGGAATGCTCGTCGAACAACGGGCATACCGTGGCCCTTAGCCTTGACGATCGAGGAGATAATGACGCCCGAAACTGTAAAATGTCTCAGTAAGAGAGGGCCGATAAAAAGTCTAGACTCACAAACGCCATTAGGGAACACGATGAAGTCCTATGCGCGGTGAATACTCTCATCAGAGGACGGCTTAGGATTGCCCACGTATAAGAACCATGCTCCAGCCGTTCCGATGAGGCTTCGCCAGTAATATCTAACGATCAGACCGTATGGAACGTTCTTCTGGATGGCACCCTTGCGATAAAGGGCGGAGTTGAGCATTTTAAGGCGGAAATAGAATACAATCAGGGCTGAGGGTGGATCAGTCTCTTCTAGGGAAACACTGGGGAGAAAAAAGCGCACGGGGGACGGCGCTGATGCCGAATACGGTCCTCCATACGGTGTTCAAGTTGGCATTGAGTCCGCCTAGAAGTATGGGGTTGTCGATTGTAATTCGCAGGTATAGACATGGACTTGCCAGCAGCTTGGAAGACGATTAAATAGAGGATGCACGCGACGGGTGTTCCAAGTCTGCGTCGCGTTGTAAGCGTCCAGCATTAGCTTAAGGTGGTCTAGTCTTACGAAAGTACCAGATTCGTAACCTATCGGAATGAGCAATCCGGAGGAGGAGCTGCATCCATTTACTCACGAGGATAAAAACGGGGCCCCGTTGTTTCAGCATGCGTTCACTTGTTCGAGTTTAGTTCCTCCTAATACAAAAGGATATTGGGGACGTACTTTGCGGCTTCTGCCGCAGACGTAGAGGAACTAGGATATTCCCCGCCAACGCCTACACCCGTTATACCACGTGCGATCTGCAGAATAAGCCTTCAAGTTCGGCGGAAGAGGGAAAGAAGGATACAGTGAACATCCACACGAATCCAAGGAAAGAGTCGCGATAACCGTGGGCTGCAGTACAGAGGATAACGCCGACAACGATGAGCACCTAGGTGTGGAATTGTGAGCACCAGCAAAGTTTCCGACCCGATACATCTCTTACGGTGGAGAGGACGATGCCCCATTTTCGCCCCTTGACGTCGCAGATGTATCCAATTACCAACTGACCCAGAATCGTACCTTCAATCAGCAAAAATGAGACGCTAGGAGCGAATATTAATCGACGCCATACCGACGGTGAGGGAGTTGGAGAGCTGCGTCGACCGAGCTGAGTTGTAGACTACCGAGCCGAAGAGTTGACCAAAAACGACATTCGTGAGGGACATTATGTTCTGCAAATATTGTTAGACCCGCCGAATATCGCGTGTTGGACAAATACATTCTGGAGGCCATCGCTGATCAAGGCAAAACCTACAGTCGAGCTTCATGAAAAACAAACAAAGAACCGGATTGCCGGATACAACGACGTACCCGAGCACGCGATTGTGAACGCGCTTGAAAGCCGCTCTTTTCTCGAAACAACCTCGAGAACGTGGTCCGGGACTTTGGGCGAATCCGGACTCGCAGCCTTGGAGTCATTGGAAGTCACGCTCATCGGTCAGGGAGTGCGCAGACGTGGCGTTCAGCTGCTTCACGCCGTCCGGCGAGCCCATTATATAGTTTGAGCTACGGCAGCCCAAGTCCATCAGAGATAGCCGGGAGACGAGGTCGATGACAGTTGATGACAGGACGAGGAAGCAGGTTTTGACAGCGGTACTTATCCGATCAACGTGCGAAGCTTTGCCAGTGGCACCGTCGAAGACTTTTTGGTGAATCTCGGGGGCGGAACTGTGAGAAGTGTAAGACGAGAAGTTCTCAGTTGACGAGGAGCACATCGGCTTCATGCGGTGCCGCCGATAGCTATGGAGCAGCATAAAATAACGAGGTTTTGCAAGAGTTTTGCAGAAATTGAACATCTCCGACATCGCGAGTTGCGTTCAAGTTGACATCACAGATCACGGAATCCTCCGAGCTGATGGTGGCCGGATAGGGGCTCGTATTCTTGCAAGTACATATCCGCCGTGGCCTTTGTCGTATTACGAGGGAGGAAGGAAGATATGTATTACATGAGAGAGGTACTAGACGGTTTGAGGAGATTATTCATGACGGTGCCGATGTATATTTCCATCCCATTAGCTTCGAGTCGTCTAAACCCTTCCAAGTCTTCTAGGACTTGGGAACCAAACGGAGCCAGAAGCTTAAAATGGGCGAGCTGAGGACGACTCGAAAGCGCGGCACGCAGTGTGTGGAAGGAAAAGCCCTCGACAACAAAGGTCATGTGGACCTTCAGAGTCTGAAGCGTTGGAGACAACTCCGCAAGCGCAGAATTCAGCTCGTTCGCGGAAGCATCGTGGAGGTCCAGATATATGAGGGATGGTAGATATTGTGCGAGCTCGAGGGGCCTATTGGGCTGCGGGGATAAGTCCCAGGAGCTTCCTCTCAAGTATAATGTTTGGAGTGGTGGAGCCGATCGCTGTAAGAACAGGGAAAAGGCGCCGAGGGACAAGTCTTTGGAGGAGAGAGACATGGTGTGTAGATTGGGCAATGAGAGATAGCGAAGAATGTACGCCGCATTGTGAGGGTCGGGATGATGGAGCCATCCCGGTGTGAATTTGACAGAACGCAGAGCGGGGAGAGTGAGTATTTCCGTGATCTCGGAGTGGCAGTAGATGAGGGTGGCGCAGAAACTGCATTCCACAAGGTTGGGGGCGAGGCGCAATATTTCCAGGAGTTCTAGCAGGCTGAAACGCTCCGGGGGCCCACCACGATATTCGTGAGGTAACCCTACAATCTTCAATGTTTCGAGGGAAGGGAAGGGCCCAGAGGCGACTAAATGATTTAATTCACAGTCGCCCTCCTCTATTTCCAAATGTTTGAGCTGTCCAGAATGTTCTTTCAGGACAAGAGCGACATCGGGGCACCAGATGCATTCGCGAACGAATACCGTGAGCGCGCAAGTCCGCGCACGGCGAAACCAAATGCCCATTCGTTTGGCGTCGTAGGCACGAACGATACGAAAAGCGGCCCACAACCCCGGGGTCGATATTGCTATGTCAGCCCATGCATTGCAGACCTGTAGAACAAGGTTATGATTCAGACTGTCGGAAAAGACCGCTATTGCATACCTCTAGCAAAAGCATTGGAGCTACGTATGATGATGTCTCCCCCACCTGAAACTCGCTTGGAAGGCATTGGAGGAAGATTTCGGAAGATATCTCGAGGGGTAACCGTGCAACTGGATCTTTTATCGCGTTAAGCTGACGCTGGACAGCGCCTCTGCGACGTTCCAAGTGGCTTAACACCTCTTTCTGCGCCTCAATCTCGGCTGAAATTGTATCAATGTGGGCCTGTAGCTCGTGGGCCGACATGAGTACTCTGAGAGGGGAGTCAAAGGAGTCGCGACAGATAGGGGTAAGAAACCCGGCCCGGATGCGGTCAGTTGCAAGGTTCGAATTCTGAACTAGCCTGTTCGATTCTACTCGTAGCACTTATCGCTCATCCTTTCTACAGCAAACATTGATCGAGCATGTCGCCAAAATTATCCTACTGCCTCGCAGGAGATTGTAGTTTTGAGACCTTGGCCGCTCAAGAGAGAGAATCAGCAATTGGTGTCCGAAGTAGCTGCAACCCGAGTCGTGGAAGGGTCGTACTTGAGATGCAGATTGACCGCCACGTCACTTTCGTGAGCCGAAAACCGTACATTTCGCCCGGGTATCTTGCAGTTGAAGCAGAAGCCGCAGAGCTTGTGAGTACTCTTGCGAGCACTTCGTACACGCGCATACCTCCATGTCAACGGACGGAGGTGTTCACTGGCGCCGTATCCAGTAGGAGCATGACACCGAAGGCCTGAAGAGCGATGCATCGTGGGGACGCGCTTGGCGGAGGCGTTCGCTTGAATGATACCCCCGGTGCACACAAGCGTACCGCACTCAACCTCAAAGGACGGATGCGTACGCCTGTGCTGTGATCCAATGCGCCAGACTAAAGCTTGATACCGGAGGTTTGAAGGTCGGCCGCGGTGGGGGCGTGGTGGAAGCGTCGGTTGCCGAGGCGCGGAGTCCTGAGGGAGGCCCTGGGAGGGTTATTCATTTTTGAATAATTATATTAGTTTCGCGTTTCCTTCGCACCGTGCCGGTATGTAGCCGATCCTGATACTTACCCGCTATCCGTCGTGTATATCTGCGACGTGTGAATGTGGTCTAGGTAAAGCGATTTTTGCCAGTTTAATGAATCCCACCAGCTTGACTGTTGGTTAAAAGCAGAGCCATGTAACCAGATATGGTACTTGCGGTGTGGTCTCGGAATGAGCTTGAGAAGCAACGAACTAGCACCGCCACTCAAATACGCGAAGCCATCAAATTGTGTCCATCAGTGCTTTCCGATTCGTTCACGACGCCCAGTGCGGTTTTATAATCCCTCTTGCTGAACTTCCATCCTCTCCTTCAACAAATGCGGGGTTTCCCCTTTGCACTCCTTTCTGCCCTCACCCTTGTCTCAGCGTCGGGGAAGCGCAACTACGAGACACACAATTTCTACGTGGTCGAACACGACGCCGAACATGCATCACTGGCCGATGTATCTCGCGCACTAGGCGTCGAGGTGGTCGAGCGAGCAGGAGAACTTCCAAATCATTGGCTCGTTCGAGCTCCAAAAGTCTCTGCTGCAATCGTTTCACGAGAAGAGGAGCGAGACTTGGTGCTTGAAAACTATGCGCGGCTGCGGGCACGCTCTCAAGATTCTACCCTGGAGGCTCGGGCAAACAATGAGGCCCGGACAGGAGCGGCCATCAAGTATCTTTCCCGACAAACACTCCGCCAACGCGTTAGGCGCGCCCCAGTACCACAATCGTCGGGCGAGGATGCTCGCGCTGTGGCGCTTCGTTTGGGCATCAGCGACCCTCTGTTTCCGCAGCAATGGCATCTGGTCAACGATGAGGCCGCAGAGCATTCCATGAATGTCGTTCCGGTCTGGGAGATGGGATACACCGGAAAAGGTGTAATCTCATCCTTGGTCGACGACGGTCTCGACTACACCGCCGAGGATCTCAAGGAAAACTTTGTGTGTACACTCTGCTTCTTCCTCAAAATTTATCTTGATGTTTTGGTCAGGACGCCGACGATTCGTACAACTTTAATGATCACGAACCGTTGCCGACCCCCAAACTCAGCGACGACACCCACGGTACGCGGTGTGCTGGGCAGATTGCCGCTGGAAAAAATACTGCATGCGGTCTCGGCATCGCGTACAACTCAAAGGTCGCCGGCGTGCGCATCCTCTCCGGCGCAATCTCGGATGTTGACGAGGCCGCTGCCCTCAACTACGGCTTCCAGAATGTGTCCATCTATTCGTGTTCCTGGGGCCCGCCGGACAACGGCGCAGTCATGGAGGGACCAGACTACCTCATTAAAAAGGCTGTGGTGAACGGCATTAACAACGGACGCGGCGGGCTCGGGTCTGTCTTTGTTTTTGCCAGCGGGAACGGCGCCGGCTCCGGCGACCAGTGCAACTTTGACGGGTATACGAACAGTATATACTCGGTCACCGTCTCTGCCGTCGACCACAAGGGCGGGCACCCGTATTATTCCGAGGCGTGCACGGCCAATATGATCGCCGCGTACAGCTCGGGCGGCGGAAAGTTAATCGTAAGTCATTCCGCTTTCTCAAAATACCTGCTCATTATTCGCCTAGACGACAACCGACAAGGGCGAGAACAAGTGCGCGACCACTCATGGAGGAACTTCGGCCGCTGCGCCGAACGCCGTGGGTGTATTTGCACTGGCGCTCGAGGCCAGGTAAGTCGACTCTCTCGTAACGGTTCATCACTTCAATTGAAGGGCAAAAAAATAGGCCGGACCTTACGTGGCGCGACGTCCAGCATCTGTGCGTAGAAAGCGCGCGTGTCGTAAACGCGGATGACGACGGTTGGGAGAAGACCGCCTCTGGACGCCTGTACAGCTCCAAGTACGGGTATGGCGCGCTCGACGGACTGCGGTATATCCAGGCCGCACGCGAGTGGAAACTGGTCAAGCCCCAGGCTCGGATGCAAACCCGGACGGTGCAGATTGAGGGCGGGACGATGAAACCGATGCGTAATTACACCGGTGGGGAGGTGATTGGCTTGGGCGGCGTGTCGAGTGTAATGTCCATCAAATGGGAGCAGCTGCAGGACGCCAACTTTGAAAAGCTGGAACATATAACTGTTAGGGTTTGGATAGACCATACTCGACGCGGAGATGTGGAGGTTGAGCTCACTAGCCCGGCGGGTATCAAGAGTGTCTTGGCTGAGAAGCGGAACGGAGACTCGGCCAACACTGGATACCCAGGATGGACCTTTATGACTGTCAAACACTGGTGCGTCGCAGTTTCTTCCTTGCAGGTAAAGTTAACCTTCTGAATCGCAGGGGCGAGGACATCGTCGGCGACTGGAGAATCAGGGTATCGGATCAAGCCTCTCCAGACCACAATGGCACTTTCTTAGGCTGGGACATGGTGTTCTGGGGATCGGTAATCGACTCTGCCAAGGCTGTCCTCTATGAAATCTCGCATGAGGACCCCGTTCTCCCTCCTCACGACGAACCACAGGCAATCCCGCCTATCAACAAAACCAAGACACACGCCAAACCAACCGCCTTCCTCCCATCCGACCACGCTGACGGCGTCGCCCCTACTACCGCCGCATCGCCCACCCCATCAGCTAAAGTCGACGTTGCGGAAGCTCCGGCGACTGCAAACCCCTCCATCGCCGCCCTCCCGACTCCCAGCCACGAGCCGTCCAAAATCGAGGTCATCGTCAACGACCTCAAGGCACAACTCACCAAATATATCGTCTACGTAATCATCCTCAGCATCCTTTGTGGGATCTTCATCTGGCGGTGCAGCGTCCGCTCGAAAGCGTCGCCGTACATTGCTCTCCCCGGAGAGGGCAATGGCGTGTCGATGGCGGACACGCGCCGACGCCGACGCCGGTCCAATGGGGACGACTCGGACGACGATGCGGATGAGCGGACGGGGCTCCGGAGCGATTCGTACAGCAACCACCAGGGCTTTCACTCTGGGTTCCTGGACGACGAGGATGACCATGAGTATCCTCCCTCTGCGGGACATGCCTCGCCAGCCTTCCGGGAAGAGAGGGTCTCCTCGCCTCGGTCGCCCAGAATGTAACCTAGACAGCTGATACTGACCGCGCTTCGTCTTGTATTATAGTATGCTTATTTATGAGGAGTTTAATGGGTCTCATCGAGCAGTAGCAATAAGTCAAGATTTCCGCCGGTACAACACCTGCTTGTTCCTTATAGGGACCTCTACAGTAACACACCCTCCTCCTCCTCCGAATCAGTACAACAAAGCAAAGAAGGAAAGCGATGGTAAAAAAGGAAGAGAAATTTACGAGTCCGCGGTGACGAAGCGGATTTTGGATCCATTCGCGACACGCATTAAAACGTTGAGATCCTCGTACTGTACGAGGGCAGCAATTAGCTGTGTGCTGACGGGTTTTACCGAGAAAGCATACCTTAGCGATGGTCTCGTTCAGCTGCGCCTCCGTGAATCCGCCTTGCGTCACCCGCGCGCGAATATCAACCAAAGACACCTCCTCGGGGTCCGCATCGTACTCGTCGTCCGAACCGCCCTCTGATTCCGAGTCGACGTCCATGTCACGCTCGCGGTTCGGCCCCCGCCCCAAGCGCTTCTGCTTCTTCCGGCGGGGCTGCTTTCTCTTCCCGGCAGGCGCGCCCGCACCCGCCATCCGCTTGATGAGGCGGAAGATCTGACTGATGGCGGACTTGTCCGGGCCCAACGCTCCCTCGTCCTCGTCGTCCAGACTCTGCTTGCTGCACTCCATTAGCCGCAGGGCCTCGTCGACGTCGGGGTGCTCCACGCTGTCGGCGAAGCGGAGCCGGGCCAGAGCCTGGGCGAGACGGAGGACGCCGAGGAGCGTCCGCGCCGAGGTGTATGTATGCGACTTGTTCTGCTCCTCGTCCTCCTTGCCCATCTTGCGCAAGCGGACGTACGAGTCTACAATGTAGCTAGACACCGCGGGCGGGACTACCGGCCGCTTCTCGCGCGCCATTGCGATGTAATGTCTGCATAACAATGTCGTGAATAAGTGAAGCGGCGTGCTAGAGAGAAGACACGAACCTCATGATATTGGGCGGAACGACATCCTGCTCGAGTTCGGGGTGCGTGTTGTGCATATGCACGTACGTGACGTGCTGCGCGAGCCGCTCGTCATCGTCCCGCGAGGGCTTGTCGAGGATCAAGAACAAGAGGTCGAATCGCGACAGGAGGGCAGCGGGGAGGTTGATGTTCTCCACGGGGGAAACTTTCGGGTTATAGCGTCCATAGAGAGGATTCGCGGCGGCGAGAATGGACGTCCGGGCATTGAGGGTGGTGGATATTCCTGCCTTGGAAATCGAAATTGTCTGCTGTTCCATAACCTCGTGGATCGCGGTCCTGTCCGCCTCTTCCATTTTGTCGAACTCGTCGATACAGCAGATACCGTTGTCGGCAAGGACGAGGGCACCACCCTCTAGAATACGGTGTAAATATGATTGGCATTGGGAAGAAAAGACGCGTACCCAATACCATCTCGTCCGTTACAGGGTCTCTCATGACTGCAGCCGTAAGACCAACGCCGGAGGAACCTTTGCCTGTCGTATAGACGCCGCGAGGCGCAATTTTGGAGATGTATTTGAGCAATTGAGACTTGGCCACTCCCGGATCACCCATTAAACAGACGTTGAGATCTCCTCTAATTTTCATGCCGTCTCCAGTGACCTTGGTGACACCGCCGACGAGCAGAAGTAACAGGGCCTTCTTCACGTCGGCATGACCGTAAATCTCGGGGGCGATGCTCTCCGCGAGTTTACTGTACACTCCGGGATCTCGTTTCAGGTCAGCGATTTCCTGGGCGATTTCTGGCGTCATGTGCATCTCGCTGTACTGTTTCTTCTGCTGGTAGATGCTGTGGGCCTCGAGATATGTGTCATGCAGAAGGCCGGCGCGGATGGCCTGGAACCCAGTATACGGAACCGGCAGGAAAATGCCACCAATATGGACCTCGTCGCCGGGATTCATGAGGCGAGTGAGGTTTCCGCTGACATGAACGGTCATGGAACGCGGAATATGTCCGACAGGCACTTGGTCGGCCTAGAGAACCTCGTATAAATTACAGCATCGATCATGAAGAGAGATTACGCGCCATCTCCTGGATTTTGAGTTCTTGGAAGGGACTAAACCGGCATGCGCGTGTCTGCATATGCAATGTCCCGGTTATCCCATTCTTTTCACATTCTTCGGCATTGGTGCAGTCGTAGAGTGGTGCGAACGTCTTCCCAGAGACCTCCTGGAACGTTTCCGACCCGCAGACATCGCAGGTGTATGCGTTGACTTGCAGTAAGGGTTTTACCTCGGAGACGCGTGTCACGATGCCCCGCACGGTTATTAATCGTCCGATGTGTACACTGCGAACCTCACGAACGGCCAGGGCAACGTCGCTCGGAAGTGGCTTGAAATATAGGTTGCTATACCAGATATGAGAACGGGCAGTAAAGAGAAATCAGAGTCCACGCACTATCGTCGAAGTATGTGGTCGGGAAACCCAGCCTGGTCCGTCGCCTCGTTCCGTTCCCGACGCTGGTGCATAATAACGTCGATGACTTCGGACTGGTCGTTGATATCTGTTGTCCCGGGGTTTTGTTTCAGGATCTTGTCCACCTCCTCGCAGAACAGCGTAACATAGCGGCTCGCATTTTCACCAATGGACTGGACGAGCTTCCTACCATCGTCAGTCGTATCCTGAGCGCTCCCGTTAGCTATCACGCGCCCGCACAGTGTGGCAAGCACGCACGGATGACTTGAGGATGTCTTCGAGCTCAATGACGAGCATTTGCTGCTGGCGGTTGGCTATCCGTTGCTGGGAGGTTGGTTAATGACGCGTCAAACGCAGCAATGAGTCGCGAACCAGCTGTCTTTTGTACTTGAGTTCAATGGTAGAGGCTCCCGGCGCGTCATTTGCCGCGTCGATGTCGATATCTGCCAGAGCGTACGCCAAATCTTTTTCAGGCTCTCCTTTGAAGGTCTGGAGAAAGTCCTTGATGAACTCTAGACAAGGGTGAGACGCAGCTGCGCACACGAGCGCACAAACTAACCTCCTTCTGCGAGGTAGTCGCGCTGGATGTTTGCGGGTGCCAGAGACATGGTGGTGAAAGGGCAACAAGACGCGTCTGATCATTTGCACTTGTTTGGATTCAACTCATGTTCGAAGCCACACTTGAGCCACACGGTCGAACGTAGGCCATGAGCCCGCATTTAGTTCCCTATGTTCTCATTGAGCGGTCTCCCCGCAAGTCCCATCTCGAATCCTCCCGGAAACGGAAAGCCTCTTTGAGCCCCTCACCCTCAAGTTCATTTCGAGCGCCTAGTCCGAATCCCTCTCCAACAAAGAAACTCCGGGGCGACCAAGACGTAGATGTCGCTGCCAAAAGATTCTTCCGTTTTGACTGGGATGAGGATGCCGATCGTGAGGAATCCCCGACAATCTCACTATTAGAACTTGCTCGCCGTCGTCCTGCGTCTCCGACCGTTTCAGAGCTCGCCGGGCCCTCCATTCGTAGTGTTCATGATGTTCAAGACGAATTCATGTCAGTCGATGAACCGGACTCGAGCAGTATGTTTTCTTTTTCGTTGGACAAACTCGCGTCTGATTCTGTAGCTACCGCCGCCGACGAAATTGAAAAATACGCCGACTTTGTGGAAGAGCACAGGCTACCAAAGCTCTTGCACGAGACACCTGGTGATGGTCTTCCGATTCGCCGTCTGCGGGACTTCACAATATTCAACCGCGATGACATGCGGCTGATTAGCGCAGTAGAATTACTGCAAGACGATCTTCCCCTTGGTACGTATGGGGCATCCGGTCTAGTCACCTCGGTGGACGAAAACGACCAAAGTGGCAGCGAAGATGGCGACGATTGCGGCCGTGTCAAACTCTTGCCTCTTGTAGGGTTCGACGTTCACGACTTCAACGAGGACTGCGACGACGAAGTGAACGAGTGAGTTTCTTTTCCCTTCCCGCGTACACTACTTAAGTTAGCTAGGTATATATACATAAAAACAAACCGGGCTTGGTACATCTTGGAGACTGCCTCTCGAAAATACCAACCATTGTGGAGGCCCTTCAAAATGCAGCATAATTTAACACATCGCGCCCTAACACGGGCCCTTAACGATCCACCAGTGACGTATCCACAGTTTTTCCGGTCTCTGAACCTACAAGAGCAAACCGCAGTCGAATCGGACGACGTCGTAAGCCTCGCCACTTTTGAACTCCTCTAGCCCTCATCATTATCAGGTTGCCTATATGTCGCGAGCTATTTATCGAGCCATAGAAGCAAACGCACCGTTAGCCCGTGTTCCTCTTATTCAACATGTTATCAAAGAGGAGGAGGCTGTATCTGAACAATCCTCATCTGAGTCCTCTGCATTCGGCGACTATTCCGAGGATCCGTTGTCGGAGGAGGGAGAGGAGGGAGAGGAGGGAGAGGACGCTTCCTCGAAGAGTTTTACCCACTCAGACCAGAGAAAATCTAAGCCCGGCCAGCACGCGCAGAATTATTTCACGGATGTGGTCGCGCGGGTCGTCAGGAAGCATTTGAGTTCTCCCGTATATGTCGTCGGAGCCGAGTTTAAAGCGGCTAACGAAACGATGGCAAAGGAGCTCCAGGAGATGCTAGAACATCACGACGATCCCGCCAACGTCCGCTGGGTAGACCACCTGCGCAAGCCAGGTTACTATTCTAGTGTGAAGATGGATGGTGTGCTATACAAGGTACAATTTTAGCGTTTGGTGCTCTTCTTTTGTTGAACCACCAGTTAGATTGGAGATGTTGTAGCCGTAGCCAGCGGGGGCGATG
Source organism: Mycena metata (assembly GCA_029378385.1). Lineage (NCBI taxonomy): Eukaryota > Fungi > Basidiomycota > Agaricomycetes > Agaricales > Mycenaceae > Mycena > Mycena metata. The sequence continues at coordinate 796,799 of JARKIB010000023.1, forward strand.
ACAATACGCACCGTGCAGACAGCGAAGACTCCGCGGTTGAGCACTGCGTTAACAATTTCGCGAACAACGTTTGGTTTGTCGTCTCCCTCGTCCATTTCCATTTCAGACTCGGACTCAATACATGACGAAGGTTCTGCCAAATCATGTATTTCTTTGACAATCCCGAGGAAAAGGAAAGAGGCAAACCGCGCAAGATGTTCCATGGTCATTGGTTCTCACATGGTTGGTTAAGCCCTCTGCCCTATCCCTCCTATAACGCGAGACTTTTACAGGCAGCAGGACTCTTCTCCAGGAGGTTACTCACACGCAAGAATTGTTTCTTCTGCACGAATGCGACGACATTGCTGTTGCCTCAATATTCCAAAAATGCGACGTTCGCTTCCTCGATATCTCTGAGAACGAAGAAGCGGATAAATTCGACCCAGAGGCCCGCGATTACTTTTGCCAGTATGGTTCCTTGTAGATACATTCAAGAATCTTCCTGAATAGCGTTATAGACTCACTTACGACGCCGAAACGCACGAGTTCACCGATCTGCCTACCCAGGAGGAACGAGAGCGACTAGAACAGCATCTGGACAAAGACCCGCAAGACCATTGTCTCAGCTGTAAACGCGAAAGCGATCTAACACTGTATCGCCTAGTGCAGCGAGTCGACGATGGTCTAGCGCAATACGGACGTGTTTATCACGCCGACGACTTTGTTTACATCAAACCCGACTTGGATGCCAAAACTGGGCTTTGTCTATTCATCGCTCAAGTCCTCTCCGTCGATTTCGAGGGTCTACTCCTCGAGGTCCGGTACTATGAGCGTCACCCAGATGATTCCGTTCGTCACAAACATATGCCTTTCCGCCACGGCTAATATTTCGTGCAGCGGCAAATTTATCGGACGCGCCGGAAGAATTCGGTCAAGGTCGATGATTTAGATGGGCATTGTTTCGTTCGACATCTCGATCCAGAGGACCCCGAGGAGGAGAAAGAGATTGAGAGCTGGGTTGAGGCCCACCCGGATCATTTTTACCTCTGTTCCAAGGCGTCGAAGGGGAACCTGGAGGCTATTGACAAGGAGGATTTCGATCATTGCGAAGCCTGCTTTGATGCGCATTGCGGTCGACTTCAAGAGGCGGTGGAACTGACCAAAAATTTCGGGAAGATTCCGGTTCTCGAGGTGTTCTCAGGTATTTTATTCGTCTGTTGGAGCCGCGGGTCCTCATTTTTTTTTTAGGCGCCGGCGGTCTGTCCCAAGGGCTCGACCAATCTGGATTTTTCGAGACTAAGTGGGCTGTAGAGAAATCGGTCCCTGCGGCCGAGACGTTTCGGTGGGTTTCGGCCGATTTCTCCCCCCTCTGAAAAACCGACCTCGCTTCTTTCCAGCCTTAACCACCCAGAGACCAACGTACTGTGCGCCGACATTAACGACCTTTTGCGGTACTCGGTCGACTTGCGAGATGGAAAGACGCCGGAGGTGTTTCGGAGCGCAGATAAAGCCGGGACTCCAATTTCTCGCGAATCGGTACCGACACCAGGGTACGGGCCAGGAGTTGTGTGCGGCGGTAACGTGTTCAACATGAGATTTATCTGGTACTTATGGTCGCACAGGTCCACCCTGCCAAAGCTTCAGCGGTGCGAATGGGCACAAGGTCAGAATCACTTCCTTGGACGATTAGCCGTTGCTGAATTATAGGTATTGTTCAGAAGGAGGATGATTCAAGGTGTGTCCCACTAAATGTTCCCCCAATCAATTATTCACTCCCTTATTTAGATCCACCCTGCCATTCACCATGCTCAGTGTAGCAGAGGTTTACGAGGCGAACTTCTTTCTCTTGGAGAATGTGACGGGGCTACTGCAACATTCTGTGAGAAACGGCAAAGGTCGCGAAGGTCGCGTCGAGAAGGCGACGCTCAAACTCATCATCCGTGCGCTCACTGCGCTCGGGTTCCAAGTGCGCTTCAAGGTCCTGCAAGCGGGCCAGGTAAGTATACTCCATTTGTGCATTCGAGGCTCTGACAGTTCCACAGTACGGCGCGCCGCAGCATCGCGAGCGGGTCATATTCTTTGGAGCGAAACGGGGATGCAAGCTGCCCGAGTTCCCAGTTCCGACGCATGCATTCCTCAGGCCCGCGTATAGACACAAACTCTTCATCAAGGACGACTTCATCCCACCGGCGAGGCGGGGTCGCGGTCCTGACGACGACCATATTTTCGCGCCTCATGCTAGTGTTAGCATAGAGGACGCTATTGGGGACTTGGTGAGCAAACATGTAATGATCAGGTTTTGGCGATGTTGAGAGGTAAAACCTAAACCCAGCCCGGATTCGACTGGGTCAACCCCCATAACGTTATGGACAAGACCCCGGAGGACGCGACTGAACTCAACCAGCGTGTTGCGAAAGGCATCCGCCAGTTCCCTTCTGACAAGGCGCCTGTCGGGTTTTGTGATCCCGTTGCGTACCTCACGCCACCGCAGACGCGCTATCAACGCGCAATGCGGCGGGGCAACCCAAAGAAGGTTGAACACCACATTACAGACTCCGCAACGCCATTCGTCGCCGAGGTGTCGGCTACCGTCCCGTTGAAGCCGCTGGCAAATCATAAAGGTAAGCGCATTCTGCCACCTATCCTCGCTGATCGTCTGTTCGTTTGCCCACATAGACCTTCCGAAGGAATTTTTCAATTCAAAGCTCAAGGAAATGTCAAGTTTGAGTCGTGATTCACCGATAGCGTGTTTTGGGCGTCTCGATGCGCAGAGCTACTTCAAGACGGCGATGACCCAAGCCCAACCGCGCTCGCGCGGTAGCTACCTACTTCACCCATCGGTAGGCGTTCGAATTTACTACCACTCATCACGTGCCTAATGACGGTGGACAGCAAAAACGCGCGATCTCGGTCGTTGAGGCGAAACGCGCCCAGGGCTTCCCAGACGACTATGTGCTGTGGTCAGACAAATCGAAAGCTGGGTCTCGGGTTAAAGACGTTAGTTTCTTGATACACTGTTCACAGGACTCGACTCACGGTTATCCAGTACTATCGTCACATAGGGAACGCCGTTCCGGTACCACTAGCCGCTGCACTTGCGCGCAGCCTGCAGGAAGCCATCGTCGAGACGGCGAAGCGGCTGCCGCGGGAGGAAAGCTCGACGCGGGAGGACAGTCCGACGGTTTGATTTAGAGTGTTGTAGTGTAATTGTAGACTACTTATCTGCGGCTCATGTACCTGCGGTTCACCTGTTGTAATGCGATCGGCGTTTTACTTGTACACCGGCTGTGGCTGTGGCGCATATATCCCTCCTTCCTCCTCAACTCAATGCGCTTGCTGCCATGGACGCTCTTTCTGCCTTTGGTAGCTGTCTCCGCGTCAACGCCTACAGTGAGTGGTTCTGTCCTATCCATTTAGAAAATTATAACTCTTCGGAAAGCGGAGATTTTATGATACGCACCATTACTATGTCCTCGAGCACGACCCAACCACTGGAGTACCTTTGAGCGACGTCGCTGGTGCACTTGGCGTGGAAGTTGTAGAACAGGCGGGGGAGCTCATCAACCACTGGCTGGTACGGGTAGAAAAGTCGGAATCAGACCTGTCCCCACGCGGCGAAATATTCGATCGCGTACTCGACACCTATAATCGAATGCGGAGGGACCCAGCTTTGGCCCAGCGTTCAAATGGTGTCGCCTCCTCTGTGCGATATCTCGCACGGCAAACACTGCGGCAAAGGGTCAAACGCGCGCCGCCACCTATTCCTCAACCAACCGACTGGACTGCGCAAGCCATCGCCGACCGGCTGGGTATCCAGGACCCTATGTTCACGAAACAATGGCATCTGGTCAATGACGAAGAACCCGAGCATTCCATGAACGCGACCTCAGTGTGGGAGGAGATGGGGTTGACCGGGAAAGGCATCATCTCGTCCCTTGTCGATGACGGGCTGGACTACACGTCGGAGGATCTCAAAGACAATTTCGTGCGTGGTGTTGTGTCCCACCGCTTTTGGCGCGCTCTGAGTGTCATGATTTCAGGACGCTGAGGACTCCTACGACTTCAACGACCACGAGAAACTTCCTACACCGAAAAACTCGGACGATCACCATGGTACGCGATGCGCGGGCCAAATAGCGGCAGGCAAGAACAATGCGTGTGGTATCGGGATTGCCTATAACTCGAAAGTCGCCGGCGTCCGCATCCTCTCGGGACCCATATCCGACGTCGACGAGGCCGCGTCCCTTAATTATGGCTTCCAGAATGTCTCCATCTACTCTTGCTCCTGGGGACCACCAGACAATGGTAAATCCATGGAGGGTCCTGGATACCTCATAAAAAAGGCCGTTGTCAACGGCATCAATAACGGCCGAGGCGGCCTTGGGTCCATTTTTGTGTTTGCGAGTGGAAATGGTGCAACGCACGGAGACCAATGCAATTTCGATGGCTACACGAACAGTATCTACTCGGTCACAGTGTCGGCCGTCGACTACAAGGGTCTGCACCCGTATTACTCGGAGCCTTGCGCGGCAAACATGATCGTTGCCTATAGCTCAGGCAGTGGCCGGTCAATCGTACGTTCCAGCATCTTGAGCTTTTGGGTTGTTGACATTGCTCGAAGGTTACCACGGACAAGGGCGAGAATTCCTGTGCAACAACACACGGTGGGACATCCGCTGCAGCGCCGAACGCCGTCGGCGTGTTCGCGCTTGCCTTGGAGGCCAGGTGTGTTTGGCGTCACCGGTTTTTAAATCCAAACTAAAATTGCCCCAGACCCGATCTAACTTGGCGTGACATCCAGCACCTCTGCGTCCTGACTGCGCGCCAGATCAACAAGGACGACCCCGACTGGGAGCCTACGGCGCTCAAGGGACGGTCGTATTCGTACAAATACGGCTTTGGCGCGCTCGACGCCTACGAGTTCGTCAAAGCTGCGAAGACATGGGAGGTTGTGAAGCCGCAGGTGTGGTTCCATACGCCCACAATCCAGATCGAGTACGGTGTCATGCCCGAGCCCGAGGTCTACTCTGGCGGTCAGCTCATCGGGAAGGGCGGGATCGTAAGCTGGATGACCGTCACGCGCCAGATGGTTGAGGAGGCTAATATGGAGAAGCTGGAGCACATCAACGTGAAAGTGTGGATTGATCACACGCGGCGGGGGGACGTTGAGGTTGAGGTGGTCAGTCCGACCGGCATTCGGAGCGTCCTGGCGGGTAAGCGGTCTGGCGACGCTGCGAAAACGGGGTACCCTGGGTGGACGTTCATGTCTGTGAAGCACTGGGGAGAGAATCCCGTCGGTGATTGGAGCATCAAGGTTAACGATCAAGGCCCCGCTTCGGGCCACAACGGCAGTTTCCTGGGGTGGAATATGGTGTTCTGGGGTTCCGCGGTCGACCCGTCGAAAACGACGCTGTTTGAGGTGCCGAGTGACGACGACGACACGGTGCTGCCGCCGCACGAGACCCCGCGACCCAAGCCGCCGACGCCTACCACCACGAAGCAGCATACAAAGCCAACGGCGAACCTCCCCGGGGACCACGGCGACGCTCCGGGTGAGAACACGAACGCGACGTTCCCTGGCCAGCCACAAGAGGACACCACAATCCCGAGTGCGTCGCCTAGCCCATCGGGTACGAGCACACCGACAGCGGACGAGGGCTGGTTCTCCGACATGTCCGGGCTCCTCAAGTCCCAGGCGTGGTTCTTTGGCGCCGCTGGTGCGGTTGTTATCTTCGGCCTCGCAGCAGGGATTTACTTCTGGCGCCGGCGGGTCCGGATGCGCAAGGACTACGCTACGCTGCCTGCGGACGAACTCCCCATGAGCGGTGTGCGCGGTGGGCGGGTTGGCGGTGGGGGGCGGACGAAAGAGCTGTACGATGCGTTTGGGGAGGTGTCGGATGATGATGAGGAGGCGGATGAGCAGACGAGGCTGTATGAGGATGAGCAGGGGGCGTCTGGGTCGCGCGGGCGGACGCCAGGGCAGTATCGGGATGAGCCGGAAGGTGCGGGTGCAGCAGCAACGGCGTCCCATTCGCGGGCGGGGGGCGCCGCGAGCCCGGACGAGGGGAGCCCGAGTGATGGGAGTTGGGAGCATGCGTCTTGAGGAGGATAATGTACATACAAGGGTATTTATTTCGAACGTATAGTATTTATGCTACATGTAATAGCGAGCGCCTCTCGGATAAAAGAGAACGCCAAACGCCGTCGAAATTCAACTAGAGATTCAGCCCGTGTGAAAAGAGAGTACGAGTACCTCTCCGACTTTCTATTGACTTTGTATTTTGTTTCGTGGAGGGTTCTACAGATTTTCGTCGATTCTCGATAGTACAACGATGATAGAGAATGCGTAGGCCATGCTACGAGAAGTTGAGTAGCTTGCCACGTAATACGGTGATGGATATTTCCATCCCATTTGCCACAAGTTGGCGGAACCCATCGAAGACTTCTGGACCAGGTTCTTCAAACGAACCTTCCACCGCGAACCGAGTCAGCTGTGGGTGACGCGCGCCGTAAGCCCATGAAGTAGCAGGTGATGCGCCGGTGTCTGCACGGCCGCATGTCCATAGGGGGGATCGTAGATATCCAGACTCTGGAGGTTTGGGAGTAGATAGGGGGAGTCCACTAGCGCAACAGTCCACTCTATTGAGAAGTGCCAGTGTCTCAGGTTGAGATGGGTGAGCGATGATAGTTGTTCGAACAGCTCCAAAAATTTGGACTGCAGCGCCGGCAGGTATTTTCCTTCGCGACGGAGGAACAAATTTCGCAGTGGTGGCGAAGACCGTTGCAAAAAGAGCAGAAAGACATCGAGAGATGTATGCTCAAACGTGATGGACAGTGTGTGTAGACGAGGCAATGTAACACGCCTGATAATATTGGTGCAACCTCTGGGGACATCCGTCCCAAGCCTCAGACAACGGAGATTCGGAAGCACCAGTGTTTCTGGGATATCACTGTCTTTCCAGGTCGAGAGATCCTCCAAATTCAATTCGGTGAGGTTAGGAGCGAGGAGCAAAAGTGCCTGAAGTCGAGCGAAACGAAGGCGCCCCCGGTCACCTCGCCATTCGTAGGGGTCATATTCATCTTTCGAACGCAGACCGACCGTCAGTGTTCGAAGGCTAGGCCAGGATGCGTCGCCGGATATTAATGCGTCGCCGGATATTAAAGGTGTTAAGTCGCACTCCTCCTCCCTCAACCCCAAGTAGAGGTGCGTGAGCTGCTTGGAATATCCTTGAAGGACGAGCCCAACACCGGGGGAAAGACTTCTGTCGAGGGAAACAGCTAGGGCGTAATTACACGCACGCCGGAGCCAAAGTTGCAAGATATTTTGGCGGGGTTGTTCCAGGTGGACGCGGGACCAAAGTGCTGGAGTAGACAACGCTATATTAGCCCATGCTCCGCAGACGTGCATGACGAGCAACGGGGCCATCTGAGGTTTGGTCCGGGCCATCTGGACCCTGTCATAGCCATAACCAGAGTAATCGAGCCGACATTGGAGAAATATTTCGGAGGATATCTCGAAGGGTAACCGCGCGACTGGGTCACGCAAGGCATTGAGTTGACGCTGAGTAGCGAATTTCTGCTGTTGCAGCTCTTTTATTTCGTTCGAAAGTTTGTCGATGCGAGCTTCAAGCTCCTCGACAGACATGCCCTGAAAAATGTTGTCGCAATGAGCGCTCGAGTCCAAATAGTGTAGTGGAATTGAGGTCTACTTTGTGGACACGCAGCGCTCCGCTCCGACAGGCCCCGGGAAGCTCCACCAAAGGGTTGTCCGAAATTTCAGGTTTTTGAGGTCTAAAATCGGCCATTTCCTTGTCCAAAACTCAGGTTTTTTAGGCCAAAATTTGCCAAACCAGGCCAAAACCTTGTCCGGTTTTCAGGTTTTTGAGGGCCCTGGCTTCGGAATTCGAACAAAATCTGGAGCATATTTGCGGAGGTTGCGGTGATCCCAATGGCCCGCTGGAAACCGTCTTCACAAGGTCAGAAAGTGATTTTTGGGTCGATGCGCGGAGATTTTCGAAAAAATCGGTGATTTTGTGACATTTTTCCCGCAGGGTCACAACTGTGACGGGCCACCACCCCTTGTCCGATTTCAGGTTTTTGAGGCTCGGAAAGTCAGGTTTTTGAGGCTGAAATCGACAAAATTTCCGGACAACCCTTTGGTGAAGCTTCCCGGGGCCTGCTCCGACGAAAAGACTTTGAAGGCAGTGCTGCGGGTTACCGGGCCGGGCGGTTCCGCTCGCCATCAAAATGTCCTTGAAGGAAAATCTCGCATACGACACACCCTCTTTCCCGTTAAAATCGGACTAGCCCGCAACTCTCATCCCAGAATTGTGTCGCAACTTTCACCAGGTCGACATCTCCATCGATTGTTGTTATGAACCTTTCAAAAGCTCGGATGGCCCGGGCTGGCGGAGTTACGCCTCTGACAATCTTCGCCTCCGATCTGAAGGGATAAGCTTAAGGTCTTCATCGCGCCAAGAGGCGAGTGATCTCTGGATCGCGGAAATTGATCTGTTCACGTGAGCGCCACTGATGGCCAAAAGAAAAACCATCGAATATTCACCAGTGTATGAGTTTCCGTTCTATAGGTTGCAGACCGACGATAAGACGTGTTGAACAGGTGTATTCAAAAGCGAGACAGGCTCGACGCGTGCGCGAAAGTGGGCCACTTGATGCCGAGCTCACGCCGCTGACTCAGAATTGCCTTATTTGGGGGGGTAGGTCCCCGTGGGAATTTATCCACGATCCAGAGATCGCACGCTTCTTGCATCGCGCCCTCCGGCGTCCAGCAAGAGCGCAACACATATTCGTCCGCGCCGTCCCGCGCTGAATCTCAAGGAGTCGCAGGGCACGCCGCTCTTCTGGAACGCGAGCAGCTGCATCCACACGCACTCGCAGAACGCTGTTATGCTCTGGCCGGGGTCGACGTTCACCATCTCGCACTAAGTACATCGCGTCATTTCGCAGTATCTTGCATAATACGACCTTCGAACTGTTTTCTCTTTTCTGCAGGAGGTCGGTCGATTTTTATGTTATGGTATCATCTAAAATACGCCGAACGAGGCGGATTTGAAGTTCAGCATGACCGAGGCTATGAAATGCCACCCAGATGCTGCGGGTATCCTCGTCCGCAGGCACGGTGTCTACGCCTGGGGTCAGTGTCTGCACCCTACTTTCGTTTTTGTCACTTGGATTTTGTACTGACTGTGTTTTCCAGTACCTCGACCATCCGTTCGAGTTTGGGGTTAAGCGGGTTGGGGACTGTTGATCCCAATGGCTGTCCAGATGATTAAATACGCCCAACGAGAGGATTTGAAGCTTGAAGGACTGGGGTCAGTATCATTCACTTGATTTCACCTCCCATCGCAGGCTCACCGGCCGCACCTGCTGCATCCTCTGACTGGGAAAACACCTGTTCGAGATCAGGGTTAAGATGGAGGAAAACAAGCCCGTTTCGGGGGTGAAATATTGCGCGAAATTCGCGTCCTCCGTGCTTCGCAGTGATTTTGTTCGTTCCTTGTTCATTCCTATCTGCGAACCGACCTATGTAAGTGCGCCGATCCAACGCTCAGTGGCACTACGAGAGTTGATTTCCGGAACCAGTATCAACCTCGGTTCAACCATGCAAAATTCACGGACGGCCCTCCCGTACCATCTGAAAACCGACAAGACGGCCAGCCCTATCCAAAAAAAAGCAATCAACCTTCTTCGGAGAGATATGAAATCACCGTGTCTGCTATTCCCGTTGTTCCAATGATAGAACAGCGGGGAGGAAACTTGAAATGAAATGACACCGAGAACTGACAACACCAGATCGCACCGCCGGCGCGTTAGATTCCTCCACTCAGTGGATTTACACAGTAAGTAACCTCGCAGAAGGTACGTCGGTTTACACAGTAATCCTGCAGAAGAGAGAACGATAATACAGCTCCAGGCATAATGGTACAGGCAAACAAAAAACGCGATCGACTCGACTCGATGAGGTCAGAACGTGCTCGCCCAAATCTTGAGGTCTACCGGAGAGGTCTTGGAGTACACTATCCAGTTGTCGTTCTGTAGATGCGAGGGGAAAATAAGACGAGGATGCAGGGAAAAAATGTAGGAACAAACCAATAAATCCTTCGGCGTCTTCCTCTCATCCGGATCCTTCAATAAACAGCTGTCCACAAACGCCTCCGCCTCTTCAGGGAAACGGCCCTCGGTCAACCGCGGCGCAGGCTCATTCACAATGTGCTGCAGCAGCTCCAGGATGCTCATCGTCATCCCGCCGCCCTGCAGACTCACGCCCTTGCTCTTCCGCTTGTCCTTCTTCGCCGTCGCAGCCGCGCTGCTGCGCTTGCGCGACGGCGGCAGCCCCAGCGCGGCGAGCGAGTTCATCGAGCCGGGCCGCGCGGGTGAGAGCGTGCCCTCAAAGTCGGACAGGTCCGAGTCGTCCGAGAGGGATTCGGAGAAGGGGAATCGCCCCAGCGCGATCTCGATGAGCGAAATGCCGAGTGACCAGACGTCGGACTTTACGCTGTAGGGCGAGCCCTGTATACGCTCGGGCTGTGTTGTGGCAGTTGGTTAATTAACGTCAAAAGCAGCAGGATTGAGCGGACGTACGCTCATGTATGTCGACGTCCCCACAAAAGTGTCGGCTATTGAGTTTACGAGTTCGCCGGAGACGCCAAAGTCGCATATCTTCACCTCCCCTTCCGAGTTGAAGAGGATATTGGACGGTTTAATGTCTAGATGGGGACAAATTCGCGTCAGAAATGTTGAGTGGAATGTATCACATCACGACCATTAGCGGGATGTCGGAAATGCGGACTCACCACGGTGGATGATGCGATGGACGTCGTACAGATACGTGAGGCCCTCGAGGACGGCGAGGGCAACCTTGCCCACGACATCGATCTCGATGGGCCCAATCTTCTTGTAGATGCCGTCGAGCGAGCCCTTGTCCGCGAATTCCATGCAGATGCAGATATTGGGGTCGGCGAGGAAGGCGCCCCAGAACGAGATGATGTACTTTGAGTTGCAGTCGTGCAGGATCTGCAGCTCGCGGAGGATCTGCTTTCGCACCGCGGGCTTGGCGTCGATGAGGACGATCTGCATCGGGCGTGTGATGAGCAAGAGCAACGTGAAGAGCGAGCAGACGACGCACCTTCTTCGCCATGAATTTGCCTGTCGGGATGTGCTCGACCTTCTTGACGCTGCCCCCGTTTCCCTGCCCGAGCTCATGAAGGTCCTTTAGGTCCTCATTCCGTAGCTCAAATTTGATCTCGTTTTTTATTTCGAGAGTCGCGAGGGTGTTGGAGAGGGCGGTGTGGTAAGTGTTGCGCCTATTGGCGTGAGGAGAGGGGGTGTGGGGGGTAGTATTGCCATTAGAGACCGTTAGCAAGGTATTGTCCGCCACTGGGGTCGCCGAAGTGGTATTGGCGGGCAGTTTTGGCGCCTTGAGGGTCATCGGGGGCGGCCTCCGCTTGCCCCCGGGGGCACCGCCAGCCACTGGGGCCTGGCGAATGGGAACTGGCTCGGGCTCGGGCGGAGGGGACGACACTTCTGGCGGCGCGACAAGCTGTAGAGCCTTGAAATTGCGCTTTTTCCGGATGGGAGTCGCCATTGTGGGTTCTAAAGAAGGGAAATGAACGATTCAACGAGCGCAGAAGGGTCTAACAGGGGCGGAACCAAGGGGAGATGCAAGGAGGGGAAGGGACGCGTTAGATCACGTGACCTTTGCCTCGAAACGCGCCCACCAGCGGCGAGCGGGTTGGCGGACGAAGGAGCTGTATGATGCGTTTGGGGAGGTTTTTGAGGAGGATAATGCACATACAAGGTACTATTTATTTTGAACGTATGGTATTTATCAAGTATTTATGTTGTAGCGAGCTCGAGCGCTCCATACCGTTGTGTTTACCACAAATGATGCCGAGAATCGACGAAAGTCTCTGCACGAAAATTGAAAGTCGACAAAGAGAGGTGCTTACTGGTACTCTCTTAACAAACGGGCTGAATTTTGACGGCATTTGGCATTATCTTTTTTCGGCAGAGACTATCCGTGCCATGCTACAAGAAGTTGAGTAGCATGCTATTTGCAGTGATGGATATTTCCATCTCGTTTGCCACAAGCTGGCGGAACCCATCGGAGACTTCTGGGCTAGGTCCTTCGAATGAACCTTCCGCCGCGAACCGAGTCAGTCGTGGGTGACGCGCCGTAAGCCCATGAAATAGCAGATGATATGGCGGGTTTTTCACGGCCGGATAGGAGGAATCATAGATATCCAGACTCTGGAGGTTTGGGAGTAAATGAGAGTCCACCAGCGCAATGGCCCACTCGATCAAGAAATTCTCAAAGTTGAGATGGGTGAGCGATGATAGTTGTTTGGACAGCTCCAAAAATTTGGACCCGCAGCACTGGCAGGCGCTCTCCTTTGTGCCAGAGCAACAAATTTCGCAGTGGTGGCGAAGACCGCTGTAAAAAGAGCAAAAAGGCATCGAGAGATGTATGCTCAAACCCGATGGTCAGTGTGTGTAGGTGAGGCAATGTGACACGCTCGATAATAGTGGTGCAACCGTATGGGACATCCGTCTGAAGCTTCAGACAGCGCAGATTCGGAAGCACGAGTGTTTCTGGGATATCACTGTCTTCCCATGTCGAGAGATCCTCCAAATCCAATTCGGTGAGATTCGGAGCGACACAAAAGTGCTCGAAGTGGAGCGAGAGGTAAGCGTCCCCGGTGATATTTATCATATTCATCGTCGAATTGCAGACCGATCCGAAATGTTCGAAGGCCAGGCCAGGATGCGTCGTCGGATATCAAATGCGTCATGTTGCACTCCGCCAACCGCAAGTAGAGGTTCGTAAGCTGCTCGGAATGTCTTCGAAGGACGAGCGCAAGATCGAGGGAAAGAGTTCTACGAAGGGAAACAGCCAGGGCGTGATTCCGCGCACGCTGAAGCCAGACTTGTAAGATGTTGGCGCGGGGCCGGTCCATGTGGACGCGGGCCCAAAGTGCTGGAGTATATGATGCGATATTAGTCCATGCTCTGCAGATCTGCAGGAGGAGCAGCGGAGCCATCTGAGGCTTGGACTGGCCCATCTGTCCTAGGCCATCGTGTTCGAACGGACATTGGAGGAATATTTCGGAGGATATCTCGAGGGGCAACCGCTCAACTGGGTCACGCAAGGCGTTGAGCTGACGCTGAGTAGCGCATTTCTGGTGTTGCAACTCTTTTATTTCGTTCGCGAGTTTGTCGATGCGAGCTTCAAGCTCCTCGACATACATGCCCTGAAAAGTGTTGGCCCAATGAGCTCTCGAGTCCATATATGTATGGAACTAAGGCTCACCTTGTGGACACGTAGCGCTCACTGCTGCGAGGAAAATACTTGAAGTTTGCTCGAAGTTGAAAAACTGCGGTTGCGGTTCCGCTCTACTCTTGAGTCTACGATCACGTGCCTCGCTTAGACTCTTTTGTAACGCACCCACCATGTCCTGTGGCCATCTGCCCGATCTAAGGCGCCTTGAGTCGCCCAGACTCTCTCAGTCAGTTCACCGTGAAGAATGTACCCAATGCTTCGATAACCAGGTAGGTTCGAGCTTCATCGAGCTCGGCGTTTGTCAATCCTTGTTAGGACGGCCCCGAAGGTATTGAGGTCTGCCTCAACTGCTTCAATGGTGGGTGTACAGGAGAGCGGCACCACATGCGTACCCATCTCCAAAAATCGGGTCATCGCTTCACCCTGAACGTCAAGCGTAGGCCGAAACCATCGAACAAACGAGTGTGTGCACTTGTCTTTTGTCTTTGACTTTGCGACGACTCATTGGCCCAAGGCCGAAGACGAGGAGCCTCCAGCCAAGATATCCAAGCTTGCTATTTCCGAGGAGAGAGAAGAAGACAAGTATGAGCACAGTACCGTTGTCAAGTGCTGGACCTGCGACGTTGAGAAGGGACGCGAGATCCCGGAAGCTTTTCAGGACGCCAAAGTTCGTTGAATGTATGTCCGTAAACCCGTGTACTGACGGAGAGAGCAGATCAAGGCGCTGGCCGACGAGACAATGCGCTCGCTTTCTTCGGCGCGGCAGTCCGAGGTCAAAGCCTGGGAGGAGGAGTTCGAAGCTTGCGAACACACCCTTATGCTCCAGCACACGAGTGTTGGCGCCATTCCCGCCTCTGGCCTCGCGCACTGTGTCGACTGCGAGCTTACGTCGAACTTGTGGCTATGTCTAACCTGTGGCTCTCTCGGATGTGGTCGCGCCCAATATGGCGTCGTCGGCGGAGGCAACGGACACGGCTTGAGGCATTTTGAGGAAACTGGACATCCCGTGAGCGTCAAGCTGGGCACCATCACCCCCGAGGGCGGCGCAGACATCTACTGTTACAAGTGCAATGACGCCAAACTCGATCCCGACCTGGCTCAGCACCTGTCCGTCTTTGGAATTAACGTCAAGACGGCGCAAAAGACTGAAAAGAGTATGACAGAAATGGTACGCCTGCCTCTGTGAAGCCACAATATTCCTAAACTCTTTCTAGCAAATCGAGCACAACCTCAAGTACGACTTTTCTCTCACATCGGATGATGGTCGTGCTCTGGAACCGCTCTTTGGTGCTGGCTTGACCGGTTTGTCGAATCTCGGAAACAGGTAATGGTCACCCGTGTTATCCGAATGGCCTCTCATTCCGTCGCAGTTGCTACATGGCCTCTGTACTCCAAACTATATTTTCCCTCCCTGCCTTCAAAACCCGATACTTTTCGCCCTCTGCAACGACAGAGCACGCCGCCCAGTGCCCGGAATCCCTCCCCGCCGACTGCGTGGAATGTCAGATGCGCAAGGTGGCGGACGGTCTTCTGAGCGGCCGTTATTCTCACCCGGCGCATGGGGTGAACACTGCCAGCAACGACCCCGTCTTCCAAGAAGGTCTACGGCCGACGGGGTTCAAGGCGCTCATTGGCAAGGGGCATGAAGAGTTCTCGACCATGAAGCAGCAGGATTCGGAAGAGTTCCTCGGGCACCTTGTCACTGTCCTCCGACGGGATGCACACAAGTTCAAGGTTCGATCTGCCGGTATTTATTAGTTTGCTAGTCCAAGGGAATACGTATTTGACAATCTTCCACCAGACGATCCGACGTCAATCTTCACATACGGCATGGAGCAGCGGCTCCAGTGTGGCGTCTGCAATAAAGTGAGCTACAGGATCGATGCTATGGACGTCCTCAGCGTTCCTGTTCCCGCCGTCGAGACGGGGAAAGACGCAGATGGGAAGACCCTATATACGCCGATCCCTCTCGTTGCGTGTCTCGACGCGGTCCTTACGCCCGAAGCCCTTGAATACGGTTGTCCGTCGTGCGGGACCGGCGTGAACGCTCTCAAGTACGAAGTCGTTACTCGCGGCACAATGTACCATACTCACGAAAATTCCCAGGCAGTCCAGGTTCGCGAGTTTCCCGGAGGTGCTGGTGGTACATGCGAAGAAATTCCAGCTCGTCAACTGGGTTCCGACTAAACTGGGTGCTTAACTTCCCTTCCAAGTGCGCTTCGAGGCTGATTTTTCCTTCCCGTTTAGATATTCCTTTGATCCTACCTGATGGAGACGAGCTTGTCTTTGACGCGCAACACCTTGGACGCGGGTTACAGCCGGATGAGGTCGAGCTGCCCAGCAACGGTTGGTCTTCCGCTCCCCATTTGGTTAATTTTCTCAACTGTTTTGTTGCAGCCGCGGCCCCCTCTGCCCCTCAATTCGACGCAGCCGCCATGGACCAGCTCCAGGGGATGGGATTCCCTGTAATCCGGTGCCAGAAGGCGCTCCTGGCCACGGGGAACTCCAACGCGGAGACCGCGATGGAGTGGCTGTTTGCGCACATGGACGACGCGGGTTTGTTGTCAATGCTCGTTATCTACTACTGATTTCCTGAGACGCCGTTTTAGACATCGATGACCCCATCATCCTCCAGGCCGGCGCGGCAGGTGGTGGTGCTCCAGAGCCGACGGCGGACCAGATTGCCATGCTGTCCGATATGGGGTTCACGCCCGCGCAGGCAAGGAAGGCGCTCCGGGAGACGGTATGACCGTTCCGCCGTAACGTCCTTAGCTCCACTTATAGACCCTCGTTCTAGTCTGGCAACGCCGAGCGCGCCGTCGAGTGGCTCTTCAATCACCCCGACGACAACGGCGCGGACGACGCGCCTGCTCCTTCGGCCGCTGCTGCTGCACCCGCCGCGGTGCCCGGGACGAAGGACGTGCCGGCGAAGTACAAGCTCAAGGCGTTCATCTCGCACAAGGGCCCCTCGGTGCACTCCGGACACTATGTGGCGCACATCCGGGCGGGCGACGCGTGGGTGTTGTTTAACGACGAAAAGGTCGTGAAGGCGGACGAGGAGAGCGTGAAGGATTTGAAGAAGCTGGCGTATTTGTATGTTTTTGAGAAGGCGTAGAGTAGTAGGAAATGAAAGAATGTAATCTATTCGGCCGAAGGCTCCTATCAGAGTCGCGATTGTGATTTGTGATGCTATCATTTTCGATTGGACCAAATATGCCGACCTAAAACCTTCAGGTGGGCACCGGGCACCTGTACCCCATGTTGTTGTCGCTTCGATCAGTGGTCGCCGCGGCGGCTTTTCCACTTCTGCCTGCTTCTGCCGCGCTGTCAGGCCCAGCTCTCCTTGCAGTGGACGTTGATCATGTTCCGCTCGTCGTTGTGTGCCCTCCTTGCCCTGTTCTGTTGCAAAAGTTTTGCTGCTACCCACACGCTCATCATCACCGGTGATTCGTCTGGTGGAGCTTTCAGCGCCACATTTGACGACTTGAACCACGACTTCAGTCTGACTGGTAGCATCCTCAATAACGGCGCCAACTGGATTGCTCTTGTCGGAACTTCACTAGCGTACCTTACCTTCCGCAACACATCCTTGGTCGCGGCTTACGACGTTTCACCCTCTGGCGGTCTTACTCCTGCGGGCGCTCCGGTCATCGTTCCTGTACCGGTGTACGTGGGAGTCTCTCGCAATGGCGGCTTTATATTCACAGGTCGGAATTCAGTCTGATGCCTTTGTTGTTCTTTGATCAAGTTGTACCTAGCGTCATACCCCTCGGGGGCCATTGCTACGGTACCAGTGACACCCAAGGGAATACCAATTCCTCCCGCAGTTAGCACCACTTTCGCAGCTCCCGACCCCCTTCCCTCTCCTCAGGACCAAGCCAGGTTTGCGTTCTCCATCCTTGTCGTTTCAAATCTAACGGTCCATCGTAGGCCTCATTCAGGAATCGTGGATGTCACCGTGTGTCCATTTTCCCCTTCCGTTCGGTATCTAGGTCTTATTTGAGGTCCAGGGTCAATATTTGATTTTTCCCGACGACGGGCTCGATGCGCTCCACGTTTACAAGATCGGCGCGACTTCTGCTACGTTCCTCTACGACCAGCCCTCCCCCGTCCGCCCCTCTGGCCCTCGGCATGCCGCCCTCTCTGGCTTCCCCATGGTCCCGAACTGGATCCCTCGCCTGCATGTCGTGAACGAGGAGGATAATAGCGTCGAGACCTGGATCATGCACTACAGTCGCAACAATGTATCGCTCATTTTGCAAGGATCGGCAGTCTCGACGCTCGAAGTTCACGCCGGCATGAACGTCTCCACCGCGGCGGAGCTTCTCATTTCGCCGAACGGCAGTACGTGCGACCGGGTCCCGCAATATTGTGACATGTTGAATAGCTTGTCGCAGAATTCTTGCTTGCATCGAACCGCGACGCGATTCCACTCGGCGACGGATCCATCGCCGTCTTCCGAATCGAACCTCCCACTGCCAAAACCGCGCTCACCCGGGTCAGTATCACCAGTAGCGGCGGCGCCAACCCCCGAAGCATGTCCTTGGATCCGGTAATAAACCCGAATTTAGCCTCTGCTGAAACTGATTCCCACATCCAGACCGGTAAATGGCTCGCAGTCGTGAACGGTAACAGCAACAGTACGGCCATGTTCATTTTCAACCAAGAAACGGGGGTGCTTGCATCGACACCTGTCGCCAATTTGACTGGGGTGAGTACCAGTATTGAAATAATCCGCTTAATTGGCTTACCCAAGTTGTATCAGATTACGATACCGCAGACGGTGGTCTGGCTCGAAGATCGCAAAACCCCTACGGCTACTGAGGCCGAGATTCTTCGTCTTCAACGGCCCGCGGAGGTCTGAAGACAGAGTTCAAGTTGAACATTTTCTTGTACGATCTAGCTTTGTTTGGAGAAGATTCGAAACTCCCCGATGATTCTACTTACTGGCTTTGAACAAAACTCTAGGCAACAATGTCTTTAAATGGTTTAAATTCTTCGTTTCGCTCTACAGCAAGCCCAAACTATCTATCCTTTGATGAACTTCACGCGCTCTTCGATGGGGCCAAACGCCTTCTCAGTCGGCGGGGCTACAGGGTCACCAAACGGCATCATTGCTGTTGAGGTCCAGGTCGTCGGAAGAGAGAATGTCTTGTGAATTTCGGCAACGAGCTCGTCCGAGTACGCGCCATTGTGCTGCAGACTCGCGCCGAGACCCTCCAGCGCCAATGCGGTCCAGACGGCCGCCTGCAGCATGCCAGTAGAGTTGGTGCTCCAGGTAGGGAACTGCTTGGCGAAGCTGTTTTGGAACTCAGTTGAAGCCGCAAGAAATTGAAGAGAAATAACACAAACATGAGCATTTTACCCGAGATGCCGTCGATGACGGCCTGATCCTCGAAGAACAGGACTGTGCCATAACCTCCGCCGAAACCCTTGAGGCGGCCCTCAAGCATAGTCCTCCTTTCGCCTGAACGACGCCCCGATCAGCAAAATTCCCGGTCTGAAGAACAATCAAACGAACCTGGCTCGATTCCCTTCAGCATGGCTTCGTGGCACAACTTCCAGAGCTTCGCGTTCTCTGCGCCGGTGACAATCACCACGCGGCCGGCCTGGGTGTTAAACGGCGAAGGGGTGTGAAGCACGCATTCGTTGACAATTGCCTGGAGCTTCTCGTCTGAGACAGACGACTTGTTCGTGATCGCGTAGTTGGTGCGACGAGTGACGATGGCTTTGAGGTAGGCGTCAGACATTGTAGTAGTTGTGGTTGTTGAATTCCTCAATTCTTCAGCTGGTTTTTATAGCGCAATCATCGATTCAACTCGAGCGTAATCTTGCTGATCTCTACATACGCGCAGGCGGAGGTTTGCCGACGGCGTCGCGAATTCCTTACTAATTCCCAACTTTCTGCTTCAAACTGGCGTGTAGAGTTGCAA
The DNA here is from genome assembly GCA_029378385.1 of Mycena metata. Lineage (NCBI taxonomy): Eukaryota > Fungi > Basidiomycota > Agaricomycetes > Agaricales > Mycenaceae > Mycena > Mycena metata. The sequence continues at coordinate 816,011 of JARKIB010000023.1, forward strand.
GGTTGGCACGCAGGAGGACAATTTCCAGTCAGCTCTTCGGGAGCCCCCAAAGCAAGAGTTCGCCAGGAGGCCGCCGCCGGCTGCACCGCCTTCGGCCTATCTCGGAGTTGAATTCTCATCAATTCCGTTTTATTCCTTGCTTGTTCCACTTCTCTCAGGTAGGTATGTAGGTGTATTCCGACGCGGTCCTGTCAAAGGTAAACTTCCTTCCTTAATGACGGCTGTTCAAAATGCTAATGTAATAGTCCAAATTCTTCGTTTCAGCCTACTGCAAGTCTCTACGGCGAATCCAATCTATCTATCCCTTGATGAACTTTAGGCGCTCTTCGATGGGGCCAAACGCCTTCTCAGTCGGCGGGGCTACAGGGTCACCGAACGGCATAATTGCTGTCGAGGTCCAGGTCGTCGGCAGCGAAAAGGTCCTGTGAATTTCGGCAACGAGCTCGTCCGAGTACGCGCCATTGTGCTGTAGACTCGCGCCGAGACCCTCCAGCGTCAATGCGGTCCAGACGGCCACCTGAAGCATGCCCGTAGAGTTGGTGCTCCAGGTGGGGAAATGCTTGGTGAACCTGTTTTGGAACCCAGTTAAAACCGCAAGAAATTGGAGAGAAATAACACGAACATAGGCATTTTAACCGTGATGGCGTCGATGACGGCCTGGTCCTCGAAGAACAAGACCGAACCATAACCTCCGCTGAATGCCTTGAGGCGGCCCTCAAGCATAGTCCTCCTTTCGCCTGAACAACGACCGGATCAGGAAAATTCCGGTCAGGGTGTGGAGAACAATGAAACGAACCCGGCTCGACTCCCTTCAGCATGGCCTCGCTGCACAAGTTCCAGAGCTTCGCGTTCTCTGCGCCGGTGATAATTACCGCGCGGCCGGACTGGGTGTTGAATGACGAAGGGGAATGAAGCACACATTCCTTGATGATCGCCTGGAGCTTCTCATCTGAGACAGACGACTTGTTCGTGATCGCGTAGTTGGTGCGACGGGTGGCGATGGCTTTGAGGTAGGCGTCAGACATTGTAGTGGTGGTGGTTGTTGAATTCCTCGATTCTTCAGCTGACTTTTATACCGCCAGAACTCGAGCAGTAATCTTGCTGATGCTATAGGCGGAGGCGGCCTCCTGACGAACTCCTGTTTTGGCGGGCTCCCGAAGAGCTGACTGTCTCCTCCTAGCAACGATATGAGTCGCTAAATCTCCTCGCCAGTTTAAATCAAGCAGAAAGAGGGGAAACCATGTAATTACGACGCGCCGGCCGCAACGTTATCTCGGAGGTGAATTCTCATCAATTCCGTTTTGTTCCTTGCTTGTGAAATATTTCAGGATCTCTTTATGTAGGTAGGTATATTCCGGCGCGGCCCTGTTAAGAGAAACTTCTTTTCTTCTTGAATCTTGACGATGGCTGTTCAAAATGCAATGTCTGAGCTCTCCGGATCCGCGGCGGCTTCCAGTCTCAAGAGCTTCCGCGGGCCGCTCCTTGGCGGCTCCACTCCGAGTCTTGAGTCTCAAATTTTCCAGCATATAAAGCCTCCGCAACTAAAGTTTACTCTAGCTTCCTCACCAGCTTCGAACCAACGCAACCACAAATTCAAACAGATGTTCATCTCCCTTCCTGTCACCTACGCCGCGCTGGTGCTGTTAGCAAGTGGTGTCTCTGGTCTGCCCAAGTACGCTTCAAACTCCTCACAATCTCGTCCAATCCCCGAATCTGAGTTCCCCTTCAGGAGAGACTCGAACTGCGACGACGACAATTTTGACCTCGTGCCGCGCGCCAAAACTTTGTGTTCCCCGGGCAACTGGTACAACAGCACCGGGGCAAAGCCCAAGTGTGAGGCGTGCCCTGCAGGGTACACCTGCAACGGCCACCAGGACCCGCAGTCTTGCGACTATGGGACCTATCAGCCCAGTATGGATCACTCTGTTCTGTAATATCGCGATTCTGATATTGGGAAACACGCAGATGTAAACTCGACAACGTGCATTGCCACCGTACCAGGATTTTACCAGGATAAGGAGGGCCAGAATGCAAGCCTTCCGTGCTATTTGGGGAGTTACCAGCCTTGTAGGTGTTCCGTTTCTTTCTTTTACACTTCCGCTCATCCGCATAAACCAGACGGAAAACAGAGCTTCTGCTACGGTGCGCCTAGTGGGCGCTTCCAGGGCCAGTAAGTATCGCCCCAATCACATTCAGTGGCATTGTGTTAACCCGGCGTTTTAGGACTGGGCAGAAGGCCGTGTGCGGCGCGTGCTGCGGATGGTACACCAAGCTCGAGAATTTCAACACCAAGGTGTATAAGTGCCCGTCGAATGCGCCGTATTCTGGCGAGGCGTCGGGTTCCGGCTGCCAGACCACAAAGCAAGGTTGTACTCCGGTTGGAAAGTGCGCACAGAAGGCCAACGGAGCGTGTCGTATGTGTTTCTCTTTGGTCAAGTATGTCCCCTCACAACTGACTGCACCGTCTTGCAGCCGACCAGACCTTTTAAACGGTTGTGAAAATTGACGGTTCCAACACGCGCATTCGATCTATTGTGTTGCGTTGATCTTTGCTCTTCGTTGGACCGTTCCGTTTCCCTTCTCTTCCCTCCATTCGTCTTCGTTCCTCGCGGCATCTCGCTCAATTATGTGTACCACCACAGTCCAGCTTCCTTGTAAACTCCCTTGTAAACCAGCCTTCGATTTTGATTGTGTGTATCTTGCTCTTGGCTGAGAATGAAAAAAAAATTATGCAGTTTTCGGATTATGGATCGAACCGTGGGAACATTACTCCGATACACAGCGTTCCGGGGCCACTTAAACTCAGCCTGAGCATAGGGGCCTACACCGAGCTAGCCTTGGTGCCACCTACACACAGCCTGCATAGATGAATGTAGGTCTGTCTAGGCCTGCCTAGGTCTGTGTAGATCTGCATAACTGGGTATAGCATAGCTAAGGTAAGTGCAGGTCAGTACAGATCATTGTAGGCGCCTACATCGATGCCAGCGTAGCCGCACCCAACTTGGTTAATGAACCAGTTTTAAAACCAAAATTGAAAACGGGTACAAACTAGACTGACATAAAGTGAGTGTAGGCATTTGAACTGACCTACAATTACCCAGGCTAGGCCACCTGAGCAGACCCATACGGAGCTACATCCGGCTCAACTCAATTCTGTCCAGCTGTGCGTAGGTACCTAAACTGACCTGTTGTAGCCCCCTACACCGACCCATACTGAGCTACATCCGGCTGAACTGAGTCAGCATAGGAAGGCCCGGAGTACCAATTGTTAGTTACGAGTTATAAATGATGTATCATTTTAACTCGTTTTTTGATCCGTTTTCCCTGCATCCTGAATGCGTTTTACACCCTTCACGTGCGTGATTCGTGGTGGACTTCTTACCTGATATGGTAATTTCGGTGAGAACTTTATCACTTACAAGGTAATTTTAATCTCTTTTTGACGTTTCTCCTAGTCTCGTTTCCAGAACCGTTATAGGGCAGTCGCTCGCTCCGCTCGCGGGCAGAATTCCAATCGGGGATGTCGAGATGTTGTCGAGGCAGAATTTGATGAAAATTTGATGGGGGAACACTGCCCTATAACGTCTGGTGCAGTTTGGTACGCAACTATGTGATTGTGTCACACGCCGTTTCCTCCTCAACTAGGACTTGCATTTTGTGTCAACTAGGTTACCTGATGGGCTGAAACTTTACTCGGCCATTCCTATGAATGATCCCGAGACACTCAGCCATTTTCCGCAATTTTCTGACCCCTTTTCATGATGCTGGCTAATTGTTAAAATTAACACTCTTTCTCCATTAACATTCGTTGCAACGGGATAAAAATATTCCTGAACCTTCATAGCGGCACTTCTATGGATATGGGACTCCAAAATTGAGCTGTTATGCATCCATTGATTCTTCAAGTCACGATCATCATCCACTGGATTTTCCAAATGCACAAGTATGAGTCTGAAAATTGTCCTTGGCGCCCCAGTGGAAGGCAATTGAGAGATACAATGGATATAAGGACCTCTAACGACTTTAAACGCGTCCGGGTTCACACAACTCTATTTTCTGCACATCTTTCTCACTAAACTTCAAGTTGCTCACGTTTGAAGGGCTTCCGCGTACTTCCTCTTCGTCCGGCATATTTCGTAGGTAAAGGCACAGCTCTGGGAGTGCAAACATGGATTAAACAGCGCTGCAAAGGCCTTTAATCGCGGAATGTTGCTATACTTTGGCCGGTGTGACTGCCTGTGACCGATGAGCAATCGCATGTTTTGCGATCAAACTGCACCAGATCTTTACGGGGTGATGGCTGCTACGGTTTTTTGATTTCTGTGCCTCGGCCGAACGGACCCGAACCCCGTAAAAGATCTGGAACCGAGATTACGTTTCTCCGTGTCCTCCCTCTTGCTTGGGTTAAGGTTACAGCTTTTGATCACCGGGGTCTGCCTCTGATTGCCTCATTTGAGTCCATCTGACCGTCGTCGACGTGGCTCTCGATCTCTCTCAATTCGGGCTTCAATATACCGCCAAGTAACAACAGAATATAGAAGGGAGAGGTATCGGACAAAGAAAGGGGGGCGAGACGGAGGTTGAAGGTTTGGAATATAGAGGCTAAGCCACTGGCTTACTGCAAGTTGAGACTCGACGTTGGCGCACTCTGGAGAAACTGGTGGACCGTCGACGTCGTGGTAGGAGAGAAAGAGAGTCAGTACTGTATATGCTGGCAACCGTAACCATCTGTCATTGAAATGATTGATCGGCCTGTTCTGACCGCACAATTTCACGTGCATTTGAACCTTTGTAGGCATGGATGGTGGAAGCTTAAGCTAGGCGAAGCCCAATGGTAAACATTGGGTGATTAATCGGCACCTATCATTTCATTGATGCTCGGAAATAACTGAGTCCCTCCGATTCTCAATCAACGAGTCGCAGACTCGTAACTGAGCAGCACTTTCAACAGATACTTACACTGGCTAGGAAAAAAAAAAAAGAAAAGTGCGTGTGGTGCATCCGACCTGAGGCTGGACCCGACTGCAGCTTTTGTGTTATTTGCATATTTTGCCTCCATGTTCTCAACACACTCCTTTCCGGGTGTTTACCTCCGAGTTGATGGTATTGATGGTAATGATTGATTGATTATATTTACCAAATACTTCTACCCTTTCTCTCTCAAGTCCCCAGAGTATTACCTCCAGTACAGTTGAAATTCCTGTGATATGATTGAGCGGACCATGGCGGCACTCGTCCAAACTCAGAGACTCGAGAGAGGTTACCTCACATTGTCACTGGCAGTGATGTTCCGGCCTGGGCTCGGCCTGAAAGCCCCGGCTTCGGCTTGGACTCGGCTTTGAAAACCCCCAAGCCAAGCCTGAGCCAAGCCCCGAAAAGCCCCGGCTTCAGCCCAAGCCGCGGGTTTTGGCTGGTAAATTTCAGGAAATGGGGGCCCGGCCTGGAAAAATTCCAGGTCGAGCCTGAGCCCAACCTAAGCGAGGCCGGGGCGGGCCAGGCCAGGCCGAAAAGCCGGGGCTTCGCGGCCTCAGGCCAAAGCCGGAACATCACTAATTGTCAGCAGGACTAGTTGCCTAACCGCCCTCCGAAAATCATGGTGATAAAATTACGATTTGTGTTACTAACACGAACCGACACCCCGGCGAGGTCGAGCCGACCAGAGGTCGGGCGAGTGCCGAGCCAAGTTACCCAATTTCAAAATTTCCAAAAGAATAAAACTCGTTATGCCATGCGCATGCAATGGCCCTCAAGCACAAGTAGTTTTAACTGATACAAGGAACATCAAAAGTAATTGAAGACAAAAGTAGATGAAGAAAAAGATGGAGAATCCTTTAGACATTACCGGCAGCTACCTAAAGAAGGAGTAAGAAGATGTCGAAGGGCGCCAAGCCAGCTGCACATGAGTCGGTGAGAAGGAGAAGGCCGGCAAGGTGCATCGCAATGAGCGGGTGAAGCATGCAAGAGTTGAGGAAAGCGCTGGAGCAGCTCTGGCGGCCGGACGACGACATCAAGGCCAATCAGCCACATTTAGTGCCGAAGTGTGCCGGATAGAAGCTCAAGTTGAGGCGCATGAGTGGAGGAGAGGGTGGAATAGACGTCTGAAGTGTCTTACAGCTTGGAGGGTGCGAATTGGGTGCGGAACGACATGAAAGAAAAGCAAGAGCCTTGGGTTTCCTTTTTGGGAACCGGCAAAAAAAAAAACCGGTGATTGCCATTATTTTCAGGATCTCCTGTAACACCTGTTTTAATTATTGTTGTACGGTATTCCAACCAAACTTGGGGGTATGGGCCGTGGCTGTGCCCGCAGAACTCGTATTTTTAGGTCTCTGTTGTCGTTGGGAGTATGAACTTCACTGCGAAGTTTGGGCAAAAGAAAGAAAACGCACAGAAGTATGTGATATGTCACGATTCGATTCCAATCTTATCGTTCCAACGCCATCTGAGACTGTTGCCAAACAGGAGCACACAGATAAGATAACGGCGGACGAGACCCCTAAGTCTGAACCAGAACGGGAAGAGACCCCTGAGCCCGAGCCTACACCTGAGAAGGGATACGGCTTGAGTATGGAACTAGTCGAGTTCGAGGACCTGAACTACGACGACGAGATCTTCGACACCCCTGAAGATCAACAGGAACAGATCTTGGGCATCTCCGAAGATCAAGATGAACAGACCTTCGGCCAAGAGTCAGCCAAAGGCGACAACTCCGTAGTCTCGGAAGAAGAGATGCCGGAGCCTGAGTCAACCCCCGAGAGTCGAAGCCGAGCCCAGCTACAGGAGTGGCTCGACGCTCTCGAACAGATCACGTTCGGCAGCCAAGCCGGAGACGCAGAAGCCGGCAACCTGCTAAGGCAAAGGCTAGCCGAACTCGAGCAGAAGGTTCTCCAGGAAGAAGCCGAAGAGAACCAAGCCGACCAAGGGATCGCAGAAGATATAGATCCTGAAGTCGAGGATCCCGTAGACACCCAGAATGATAAGGGTGATAACGAGATAGCAGAACGGGCACAGGTCGAAGTGCCGAGGCGCCCACAGGCGTCTAAGATAGTGGAAGCGCCCAAGCGCCTAAACTATATCATGTTACCGGAAGAAGTCCTTCGGGCAGAACCGGTTAAAGGCAAGAACCGGAAGGAGATAGACAATCTCTTCCGAAGGCTATTAGAAGAAGATAGCAACGAAGATGACGAGACAGAGGAAGAAGCCGAAGCACGGCTCGTCGCAGAGAACAACGCACTGTGATGCGGACTACGGTTCTGTGAACTGCCTGACCTGGGGTGGGTATAGTCAAGTAGTGTTTTACAGAATTTAATTCGTCCTCTAGGGGGAAATTGCTCTTTCGCGGAGCTGCGTAGTTTTAAGGTATGCTAATGCGCGATATATAATTTGTGGTGCGTGTGTGTGTACAGTTCTCTCCGTTTGGATTGAACGCTTTGCCAGGTTCCTCGAAGATTTAGTTCTTCGTTGGGGGCTGGCCTTCCGAAGGTACCGCGGATGGATAGTTTTCTACACTTGCTCGAAGGGTACGCTCCGCAATGCGAATGCTGTTCCGTTCCGGAGTACTCGGGTTATCTGTTATGCTTTATCCACCCGTCTCGAATGTATCGGACGGCAGGTCTCTTCAGTACAGTGCAACACTATACGGATGGCTATAGTGATTCCCTTTGTAGCCTAGTTTCTCCGTTGGTGAACGCCTTGAAACGGAATCACTTCCGTTTCGAAGACTCGGGGGTGAAGTGTGCGAATTGAATGGGGGAAATGGTATGATCGCGTAGGATAGGCCTTCCGTGTACGATGGGGTGGGTTCCTCGCAAGGATATGCGCTCGAACTCCGAAAAGGAACGGTTGCACGAAGCCAAGTTAGGCGACTGGCCGTTTGGTGGTGTGCCGCGTTAATCTACTACCGCGCGCTTTCAACTCCGGATTGACTATATTTCCCCCGTATCGATTTATCGAAACGGAGGTGAGACGGACGGGGTTTCTTGACAAGCCCTGGCCTTCTAGGTGACCTTGGTTTGTCCTACTATTGGGCGGCACGACCCGTAGCAGAGTGTATTTTAATTTAGTTCCCCACCCTGGTGTACTTCAGGGGGAGTAGCTTTAGGTAAATGCAGTGGGAGGTAATAAGATGCTCATTCCGTATCCTACAGCTGGCTTTTATACCGTACTCTGTCCGATACTCGCGCGCATATTTATCCCTTTAATTGGAAACGGATGTTCCACCTTTTCAGTTCTGACTTGCCTCTGTGATCGCCCACGCGTTCCCAATTCCGAAGGGGTTAGAAATTGACTCGGGGCAGCCTCGTGTCGCCTCCGTTTCCCGTTTCAGTCACCCCGTTTCCCAAGAACTGCCTCAGTTCTCCGTTTAGTCGCCCTGTTTCCCATACCGCAACCACTTCGTCTCCGTTTGTTCCCCCATTTCCTTCTCCCTAGTACCGGCCAGGTGGCGGAATGGCAACGCATGCGAGACAAATAAGAGAGCCTGTAATGTTTCCTCGCAAGGTCTCCGTTCGATTCGGGGTCTGGCCTTGATACACCATCAAGAAACTTTTGCCTCCGTTTCGTTTTTGAGTGAATGCGCGTCGAGTTTTGAGTGGACGCATTGAACGGCCAGGTAGCTCTTACCAGAATCAATATTTTCCTGCTCGATGCTTGCTTGTGGGTTTCCGTTTGATTTGCAGTCTGATGTTCCTATAATTGCAGGCAGGTTTGTTTCGTCTTCTTGTCCGTTTGTCGAGTCGTAATCACGGCCAGGTGGCGGAATGGTAACGCGCGTGAGACGAATACACAGACTCCCAATGTCTCCTTTCGATTCAGGGTCTGGCCTGGCTGACGCAGAGGATCCTTTTTTGCTTGTGGTCTCGGTGAGGTCTCGGTGAGTACTCGCGGTCAGATAGTGTAACGGTAACACGCTTGGACTCGATACATTGGGATGGAGCGATTCTCCAAGAGTACCCTGTTCGATTCGGGGTCTGGCCCTGGTGGTGGTGTATCCGATGCTTTTTAGTCGCTGTCGTGAGTATGATTTTCCTCCCGTTTGGTCGCGTTCAGAGCGCATCACAAAGTGACAGCTCACATCTCCTCCCCACTTTTGAATGCCGACCGTCCCCGGTTGGCGACACTATAAATACAGCCTTGCGCTGGTTCAAAATTTCCGACTCCTCCGTTTCACCGAATGGACACTTCTGCCATTGGCCGCTTTCATTCTACAGTTGCCGTACTGCCAGGCGAGAGCATGGATGTCCCTGCCGGCGGACTATCGCGGTTTCTTCGACAGAACCTCCGTTTCAAGGTTTTCTTGGTTGCGATATCGATCCTGGAAGATCGTTGGGCCACGCGTACCCGAACTTCTATCACCACTCGAGACCTGCACGAAGCTCGGGTATGCGTACGCATTATTGTCGACCACATGGTTCGTACATCCTTCCTCCTCCTTGAGGGATCCGTGGCTTATCTCCGTTTCGAAGTATTATGCAGCGCGAGTTCGGCAAAACGAGTTTCGCCAGAATTTCAGTCGGCACAATACCCCTACGCAAGCTTCCTGGATGTTCTATCTTATCGGCGTGCTGTTGTATGCGGTGGGCTTTGATGGTGATGATGCGCCAGACGTCCAGGGAGTCAACGTCTTCAATCTCGCCGTTTCGCAAGCGGAATTCTTTTTGAAAGAATGCGCAGAGACGATCGCCCTCTTCCGCGTCTCTAAACAGGCCATTTTCCTGGACTACGAGGAGTACGATCCTCACCACACGGTCAAGCCAATTTTTGTCTCGCGGCAACCGCCGCGCAACTTCCAACGGATCGCGGTAAACGACGCGGTCGTCCTGGACTTTTCGACCAATGAAATCAACAGCCCCGTTTGGACCGACGCACAGCGCGTTGTGGAGGCCACGCTCGTAGCCCTTTCCCGTGTTGACGGTGCTCTTTTAGTTGAAACGGACTCGGAAGGCAAGGTGATAGGTGTGCAAAAGGAGAGTGTTGAGGGCCTGCTCACTGATATGGTAGATTCTCCCCCCTGAGCGTGGCCACCAGGCTGACTGTTTACAAGGGGGGAGTAGAAGTCACTTTTGCCGAAGCGCTAGCCCTACTTTGTGCGCGGATGAAGAAGCGTGCGGCCGAGAGCTCTCCGAGTGGAGCGTCGTGAGGCATTCGTCCTCGGAGATGCGAGCGTGTCGTCCGTTTCCCTAAAGTTTAACGTATAAATAGAAGGCCTGTATGTTGAGACCCCGTTTGATATCTGCTCTCGTTCTTCTCAACGAGCCCATTCGCGCCGCCATGTCCAACGTCTACCGTCTTCCGCGGATCGCGCTCAATTCGAATTTCTACGGCATTGAAGAGGCGTGCAAACTTGTCAACGAGTATGCACTGGACACGGCACTTCGTTTCGAGCCCGGCGGCCAGACGCGCGATAAACTTGACGATGTCATGGAACGCTATATTTGTCCGTCTATCCATTTGTTGGATTGCGCGCTTCGCCCAGCCAATACGGGGTGGTTGCGTCGTCACGAATTGACCATGATCGAGTTAATCGTTGTCCACGACGCTATTTCCAACATCATGGGTTTCCTGGCAAGTCCGTCCCGTAATCTGTCCGTTTCACCAGCTCACGCCACCCCGTGTCGTACTGTAGTTTCGTTTACTCGACGATGGCGGGGTCACTCCCCAGCGACGTTTGCAGAGAAGGACCGCAAACATATGTTGCGTTCAGCTGGTGGCTGCCTTCGCGGACTCGAACTCCTAAACGAACTGGTGGCCGTCTACGTGCCAGAAAGTGCGCATCGAGTGACACCGTCGCCTATCCAGCTAAACCTTTCTCGCGCCTTGATGATCGGTCGCGGCCTGGAACGAGGTTGAAGACCAAACGGACTTTCCGTCATTCCTGTTATCCAACACTGGAGCAAATATTCTTGGGACTCGGAGAGTGATCGTGTTTTGCCGTACACGGGATTATTTCATCGCCTCCTCCGTTTTGCAATAGGGCCCTTCGTCCTGGTAGCATAAATACGCTTGCTGTACGTCCGGATTGAATAACGCAAAGGGCTTCCTTATTTTTCGCGCCCTTGTCGTGTCGATCCGGGTTTTGCAGCCAAATGACGTCCACTCCGTCTCCTCCTACAACTCCTATCGGAATTGCGCATCTAATTGGTAGTCCTGCTGGCCGCGCACTGGCCACGCGTGTCGAGGAAGCTTGCCGAATGATACAGCCTCTGGAGGTCTCGGACCAGGAGTACGCTGAGCAGCGAGAATGGGCACCTCCGATCTCCGTTTCGCTCATTTTGCGCCAAGTGCTTCGGCCGGCCGTTTTCGTGCTCCAACAGGCACTGGATCCCTCCTTCCATCGCACCGGCTACGGGCGCTTCGAATTCCCTCTTAGCACCACGCGCATGGTGCAACACTCGATCCGCAAATTAATGGAGCTCGTGGTGCGTTCCGTTTCCGTTCGGCTAAATATATCACAAGATTCGACGCGTCTCACAGCATCTTATCTCGCTCACGGACCCGGAGTACCCTTCGTACGTTGCGCTGTGGGACGGCGTGGCCGGGGTTCATCTCATCCCGCACGAGCCAGCCGTATCTGACGTAGCGATGGGCCAACTCGAAATTTTGGATTATATGGCCGAGGTATATGGATTCGTTGGAGAAAATACGGCTCAAGGAGTCGAGATGTCGGCGGGGCTTGAACATTTGAAACGGGTAGCGACCTGCTGGGCCGCATTGCTTGGTACTCGTGGAGAGTATCCCGAATTCGAGCGATCGGGGCGCATGATGCGCCGGCCTGTTAATACCGGGTGGGCCTCTCCGTCTGGACCTTAATGTAGCTCCGTTTGTCCGTTTCGTGTGAAGATTATCGTGGTTCGACGTGGTCCTCCTGGCAAACCGAACCGGTTCGTTGGAAATTTCCTTCGTTTCCGGTTCCGATTTAAAAATGTTCGATCATTTTGACCGTTGCCTGAAACGGAAATTCCCCTCTCCTTCTTGCTCCTAAATCATGGCAGCCCCTACACGGGACTCGTTCGCGCTCCCTTCGTGGATGCTGGAGCTCGAAAGCGTTATTCATGAGCTCTCTCGTGCAACGCCCGAAGAACGTCTTCGGCAGGATACATTGTCTGTCGAAATTCCTGGATGGCGCGCAGCCACGACGGCTTGGCATCCTTCGCACAGCATGGGGCGCTTGCTCGAGTACGCCATCCGGCCGCAGGTGTACCTCATCCAGTCCACCGTCGATCCTGGGTTTACTCTGGCAACTCCGTTTCCGCCCATGAAAGCGACCCTTACCCAGGAAGCTCGTGCCGCAATCCGGCGTGTCCTCGACCAGTTGGTATTTCCTCCGTTTCCAACTCGGGTCCGTTTGTATACTGAATCTGCTCCGTTTCAGAAACTGCTCCACGACTCGCGTCCCCATTTCGTTGCGCTTGCCAAAGTAGCGCGCAACGCTGTCCAAGTAGACGATATCCTCGTTCCTGGTGCCAGCAGCAACATGTTTCGGATCCTGCGCGTCCTTATATGCGAGGTGGGATACGACGGAGACGAGGATGGGCTTTCGCAAGCGGACAACCCCATCCCTGCCTTCCAGCTCTTTGAAATCGCCGCGTTGGAGTCGCGTAGCTCGCTGGCTCATAACAAGGAATTTCCCGGTTACAACGTCGATGGCTCCTCGTACTTCGCGTTCTAGCGGCTCGCGTTGTCAGTAGCAATATCTCCGTGTGTCCTTAACACCGTATCTTCCAATTTGATCGTGTCCTGCAACCGCGTGGGCCCGAGTCCGTTGCAGACTATAAATTGTCGTTGGCCGTCTCCTTTAATTCACCGGTTCTTCCCCCTCCTTTCACAGGCGACTACCTTTCAAGGAAATGGCTCTCCGTTTCGCGCTCCTTCGTGATTATCATCGTGGCGACCCAACGTCCTTCCGTTCGCGGACCCAGTTCGAAGTTTTCTTCATTGATCTGGACACTGAAGAGGACCTGGTCCGTTTCCTGCGTCGGCCCGAGGTCGCGCGGTTCTCGCAGCAGATTTTGGCTCCCCTTCGGGACCAAGTCATGGCTATTCGCGATCGTTTCCACCTTGCGCCGCCTGTCGCGCGCGACTCGCCTTGGATCCGTTTCCAGACCTCGATCTACATGCGTTTTCTGGTATGTCTGTTTTCCAGTCAAAACGCACAGATTTGGTACTGAGTGTATCGCAGTCTTTCATCCGTCAGGCCATAGTTCCGGATGAAAGAGGCGTATCTGCCAGACGCATTCCCACACCATCCGTGGCCAGCCTGCTTTATATGATGCGCCTCATTCGCAGGTTCGGATTCGAAGGCGATGATGAGGCCACCCGTGCTAGCAGCGCAGAAGACGACCTCCTCGTAGTCTTCAATCACGCGCATGAAACGATTTTCGGGATGGCTACCCGGCTCGCAAGCTCGCGAATCCGTTTCTCCAATACGCTCTCCGAGATCCAAATGACTCCGCCGCAGGGTGTGCTGTCTTCCGCCCCACTTTTGGCAGTGCGCGTCACCAATTTGGACCACGAGCCTGACGTAGACCAGCACCGTCTTGATCCTGTAGTAGCGCCTACCGACTCCGATTCGTTTGTATCCTTGTAGCGCTTGAAATTTAACTCGGGACTGCGTCTATTTTTGGCGCCTCCGTTTTCGTAATTTCCTTTCCTGGCGTGCGATAGTGTTTTCTCCGGACTCCGTGTCGCCGCGTTATCCTTCCGTTTAAAAGAGCGTGTACTGTCGACTGGCAATCTCCATCCTCCCTCTCCTACTGTCATGGATCTCTCTGTTATCGTCGAGGCCGAGGAAATTAGCCCGGCTCCCCGCACCACCGAAGAATTAACACGTATTCCGGAAGCGCTTCAACTCCTTTTAACCCCGTATCGTACTTTGCTTCCCGATCCGCGTGCATACGGAGAAGACCGACATGGCCTTCTTCGTTACTTTGAAGAAGTTGTGGGCCCGTACGCCCAACTGATCGACAAGGGTTTCCCAACCCGCGCCATTGTCAAGCACCAAATGCGCGCCGAGTCGGTCGAGTTCTTGACTCCCCACGTAGGCGAGTTGCTCCGTTTTCTGGTAAGTTCCGTTTAGCTGCGTATTTCGCGATTTTCATCCCGTTTCCGCCAGGGGCTCGCGTATGTGATTGCGCTTGAAATCGTGTCGAATTACGGACCGCCCATGTTGTTTCCAACGGAGGCCATACGGACCCTCACCCTCATGCAAAAATTTGACGGCATATTGGGTAGCCCGACTTACGAAGTCGGCCCAGCCCTTCAATCCATTATTATGAGCTGGCTCAAGCTCATGATTGGATGCGCCCGCCAACGTCGTATCAGCTACACGGATCCAATCGACATCCCTCTTGTTCGGGATCTTGCGCACGTTCCGTGCGTTCCGTCCTGGACGGTCGAAGAAATCGCGACCCTGCAAGAGGAGGAGCGCAATGACCCATGGGTAGCTGAAAAGTACTGGCTCAGCGAGCGCGTTCAGGCTTGCAATCGCGCCGGCAAGGAGTTGAGTGATGTTCTCGCCGATGTGGCTGGGGCCGAATGGTATCCTTCCGTGCGCTCGTAAAGCCCTCCGTATTACTGCTCCGTTTTGTAGTTTCCGTTTAGTTAAAGATTCTTCTGACATGTCCGTCTCCGTTTCGTGGTGCTGGTATAAAATGAAACCTGCAGAGCGCAGTTTTTCTTCATGTCTTCCGTGCCCATTACTCAGACTTCGGACCTGCTGGCCAAGCTTCACTCCATCCTTCCGCCCGCAACGGGTTCCAGGATAGAACCTAGTCTCCGTGCACTCTGGGTGTCACAAATTCGCAACCTGTGCCAGGGGATTCATGAAAGCATCGGTGGCAGAATTTTCACCGAGTTCCCTGCCCCTCTCCGCGACGAGATCCGTATTGCCGTTAAGATCCTTCTCTCAAACATCGTGCGTGTTTCCGTCTCCGTTTCGGTTAGGATCGCGTGCGCCTGTTAACGCGTCGTATTTTTCACAGATCTTGATCGGCGCTACGAAAACCAGTGTCGAGAGCGATCCTTCCAATCCTGCGCAGTACTACGTCCCAGGTTTCGGGACCCTAATCTTCGCGATGACCGAGCAATTCGTTATTTTATGCGGGTACGAGGGCGATGAAGACGTGCGGAGCCGTGAAGGCATTTTCAGCGCCCTTGCGTTGCTTCAACACGCTATGGTCATTCAGCGCGATTACGCTTCCACGCCCGTAGAGGCGCCCGGATATTCTTCCGCGCAAGCGGACCCGTTCTTCTACGGGGTTGGCACTCGCATCAAGGCACGGCAGATCCAAGAAATCCTCGAGCACGGACATCTCCTCCACCGTTTCGGCGAGAAACTCCTCCGTTACGACCACACGCTGGGTAGCCAGGCCTATCATCCGCCCACTTGCCCTCCGGACGAGCGCATTTTTGAGACCACAAGCGGTTCGCTTCAAGCGTATCGGGCCGCGTCCACGCCTGCTTGATGAGCCGATATATCTTTTCCGTAAGGCTAGCGTAGTAGGCGTCGGCTAGTTTGTTTCTCCGTTTCGTTTCCCTGGTGGAGATCTTGATGAATGGAAACGGAGTGCTACCGCCCGTCCAGACCGCCGCGAGCCGAGTTATAAGAAGGGGCCAATTCACTTTTTCTCCCCATCCCATCTCCGTTTATTCTTCTTTCATGCCAGCTCCATCGTATTCCATCCACGATGCACTGCCTCGTCTGTATGCACTCTCGCTGCCCGCCAACGCACTCGCAAGCACCTTTTATATCCCGAATGAGGGGTTCCCCAATTTTCTTCAATACCGGATACGCGTTTTCGCGCACACCCTTCTGCGTGCCATAACTCACGATTTCGTCCATACGGACTCGCTCCCCGGATTTCCTCGCCTGGAGCTGTTGAAACTCCACGAGTGGATTGAAATCCTAATGCTTCATTTCGTGCGTTCCAATTTTAAAATCTGCCTCCGTTTGTCTGATCCGCGGGACCAATTCGCAGCGTCTGGTCTCCAGAACTCTGAAAGTCCGTTCGGAGAAACTCTCCGCTGGGGATTTCTCCTGGCTCGCGGTTCCACTCGACATCCCAGCCGAAGCTTTTCAGATGCTGAAGCTCTCCGTTTACTTGTGTAACTTTGTGGCATTCGTTATGCCGTCTCCGTTTCCGCCCGACCACGATGCTCGCATCCTCTACCCCTTAATGGAGCTCGCGAAGCAGCAAGTGCTCTTGACCGGCGCACGGAGTGACTACGCCGAGTACGACAGCCATGGCCGTTTCGAACCTGCGAGTCTGCTCTTCTCGCATGCAGGGACGGTGCAGAATGCGCAGCACAACGTTATTCTGTCCCCCACCCCGCTCCGTTTCTCTCCGCTCGCTCTGGGTTTCACGGGTACGTCCAACCTATGCTTCTTCCTCCGTTTCGATTTGAACTGAAAGTTCCTTTGTTAGATTCCCCTGCGCTGCTTGAAGATATCGCCCCGGATGGCCGTCCCTATGCAGACCCCCTATTCGACTATGCCTTCAACAGTGTGATGGGTACGGGCAGCACGTATTGAATGCTATATTTTTCGTTGTGGTGCCCAGCGTAGCACACCCTGTCTCGGTTCTTTATCCTCGGGTGTCCGAATCCGTTTCGTGCTCAGCTGTGGCCACAGCTGAGGTAGTCGTAACGTTACGTGATTGGAAACTCCTTGTAGCGCGACCTTGCGAGTTGATCAGACCCTAAAAATCGTATACGCCTACCGTGTCCCGTTCAACGTGTTTTTCCTAAGTTCTTGGTCATATGCTGCGTCCAGCACTTCCTTTATCCTTTATTCTCGGTTTCCAGCGCGTTTCTTCGAACACGCCTGGCTCAGGTCGAAAGCTCAGTTTAATCCTCGCGTTTTTACGCGTCCGTTTCCGAAAAACGACGCGACCTTTACTCGGTTCCTTGGTTACTCCAATCTAGAGCCCGTTCTCGAGTTGATTCGGGGATCCTTCCCCTGCGCATGTCGCGTCTTCACGCGCTAAACACGACATGCGACCCATTTTAACTGCTTGTCCTCCAATTGTTATCTCAAATTGGCCTTGGATGATTTTGAGAATTATCTCCATTGACCCGTCCGAGCCGTGTTTCTTTGTTTCAGAAAAATAGCGCGTGGCTTCATCGTGAAACGGGGCTGTTTTGACAGCGCGGTTTTCACTTTTGGGAATTCCGTTTCGCTATTCCGTTTGGTCTTCGAGTTAAAAGCGCCCAACACGCGCGCATCTCCCTGCGTCCTTTTCCCGCTCAGTTTCCACCGTCAATTGTCCCTTCTCATAGGGGCTCCCTTCCTTTTTAGTCCAATATCCTTCCCACGCTAATTTTGTCCCGATTCCGCAGTGTGCCTGGCTTCTCCGTTTCCCTGCATAGAAGCCTGAATTGCCGACGGTCCGCCCCGGCCCGACTCCGTGCGGAAATTGCCGACAGCTGCATGCCCAATTGGGTCCGCTTCCGTTTGCGGGCGCTTAATTTTTCCTCTCCCGCACCCCCGCCTCAAAACTCGCGCCCCCTCATATCAACACCATGTCCTCCCAAGCAGGCCCGTCTTCGGTAAGTTTTGACGCACGTTCCGTTTCGTGATGCTGATCTCGATGGAAATTCTAGTCGCGTCGCGCCCAGGCCAACGCCGCTTCCTCTTCTTCGCGTCTACATCGTGCTGAAGAAAACGCGTCTCGGCGCGCTGGGGCTAGCGACTTCGCGTCGTTTGCTCCAGCCCGTTCCCCTACCCCTGCCTACGACATTGGAGGTGACTCCGGGTTGCCTTACCTGAACCCTCCCCAACTCCGCTACCGCGATTTCGTCGCGCCCTCCGATCTTCAAGAGGTTCTTTCCGCGCGCCAAATCCTCGCGCAGTACAAGCTCGAGTCGGTCTACCAGGACCCCCTCCGTGTCGATTTTACTCGGCTTAAACACGAAATGGAACATACATCCTTCGTTGGTCGCGCCATGCAAGACGCGCTCGAAGAAATGCTTGAGAACCCGCCGACCATGGAAGGCCTACCCCCGCCCCCCACCTTTCCTGAAATCCCCTCCCCCGTCCTCCCTCCCATGTCTGAACTCCCCCCCCTCATTCCCAACTCGGAAGGGCCTCAATTTGGTCCTGACTCGGACGAGGAGGCCGAAGCGGCCGTTTCAGATTTCTTGGAGCGCCAGCGCGCTCGTATCGCCGAACGGCGTAAAATTCGTGACGACCACAACGCCCTCTGCGCGCGCATCCAAGCGGATCACTACGCCGCCGTCGACGCTCAACAGGGGGAAGTTTTTGCGACTTGGGACGCCGAGCGGGCTGCGAGGCAGGCCGAAGTCGACGAGTTCCAAAGCCTCGTCACGGCCAAGGAGAAGGATATCGCGAGATACCGCGAGATGTATCTCAAGGAATCGCTTGTGGTCGGGCGGCAGCTGAGACGGGACCACGAGGTTCGGGCGCTCACGCGCCACGCCGTCCGTTTACGAGACGAGGCCTCGTATCTGCACGAAGCGTTGGTAGCTCTTCAGGGTAACACGTCGTTCGGGGAGGATATCGACCTCCTTTTCGAGGCCGTTCACTTGGGGGACGTACCGAAGGGATTCGGCTATGTACCCATCGACGCCGCAACCGCCCCCGTCCTCCCCTCCGTTTCCACCCCGAGCAGCAAAGGGAAGGGTGTCGATCGTGGAGCGGCCCGAGGGCCGGGCGGGCCGAATAATCGTGAAGAAGCTGGGGTCCGTTTCGAGTGGTGAAGGGAAAAGGGAAGGGCAAGGAGAGGCACGTCGAGCAACTTGGAGAGCGCGAAGCGCCTCAAGGTGAACCTCGTGCTTCCTCACCCTCCTCCCGAATTCGCCTCTCCGTCTCGTCGGGTCGAAGAAGCGGGACAGCATCGGAGCAAGGCGCCCCCGAGCGCCCCTCCAAGCAGTCGAGGACCGAGGACAACCGCCTTTTCCTACAAAGGCCGCCACACTTGCAACCCCTACGCCCGCACCATCGACTTCCCCCTTCTAGGGACGACATGCGCCTCCGCCCCCCGCGGATTTTAATTCGTGGAAGGCGTGGTTCACCCAGCGCCTGCCCGTTGGCCGCCACCTTCTCCGTTTGGGCCTCACCCCATGGTAAAGTTCCCGAAACCCTGCGCATTTTGCAACGAGAAGGGGTGGCCTTGCGTCACGGACGGCGATCCCGAGGGCAAGTCGCGAATTGCGCGTCCTGCGTGCGCGCCAAAGTGGTTTGTTCACCCGTCCGTGGTGGAAACGCCAATGGTCTGAGTAAGTTCCTTCCTCCGTTTCCTTCTTCTTTTATCAGAATCCTTTCTCATTCACTCCGTTTCCTCCTTTAGACTGACTTCCTCACATATCAAAGGGCGTACGCCAGCCACTTCAGCCGTGAATTAGGTCATCTCCGCCCCTCCTTCGCCGCTCCCTTCAATTTCGAACATTGGTACCCTCCCGACATCGACTGGCGCTCCGCGGCTGAACGGCGCACTAAGGTGCCCTTCAAGTGGACCGTGGCCGCCGCACAAAAGGGTGGTGCCAACGAGTCAGGTTCTTCCTCAAAACGGAGAATGAAGGAGGTAGCGAGGGTGGAGTCTGACGTCGAAATGGAGGAGGAGGAGACGGAAGAAGATGCAGAGTCGTCCCGCGCCGATGAAACGGAGACGGAGCCCACCGTTCCCCCAATTGCGACTCTCCCTGGCTCGTCGGAGAGCCAAATCGAGAAGCCCGTCTCGCAGCGCGCCAAGTTCACCTTCAACGCCGCCGATTTGTTGGGTGGGAGCATGGCCAACAACCTGCCACGTTCGCAATATAGCAGTCGGCACCACCTCCCCCGTGACGATTTCGACATGCCGGTCCCGCCTGATTCTTGCTTTGGCAAGATGCGGGCTTGGAATATTCCCCAGGAAAATTATTCCCTGCCCGTCACCGCTGCCCGCTACCATGCGCGACAAAGCTGGAACATCTCGTGGTTCATGGAGATGTCGCGCATGATTGTCTATAGCGCAGGTGCCGAATTCGCAAGCGCGCTGATGCGCAACTCCTCGCCCCTGGACGAGATGGCCCCCGAAGAACCCGCACGCCCGCTCATTGTCGACGGGATCCCCTTCCCTTGCCCCGTCCCCACCCTCGATAGCGACGAGGCTTGGCGTACCACGGCACTGCTCAAGGCTCGTGCGTATCCGCAGTCTCTCCGTTTCGCTCGCGCCCTTCTCGATGCCGACACGGAGGGCAGGATTCTGCGAGGCGAGGGCCGGCGTGTCAACGAGCACTTGCCCGAGGGATGGGACATCGCCGACTTGTTCGGTTTCTTCGCGAAAGACGAGTTGCACGTCAAGCAGGAGATAGAGGAACGTGAGGCCAACTCGGTACGTCCCCCCCTTTTCCTCAATTTCCGATCTTCAAACGCTGACTTCTTCTTCCGTTTAGCTTTTCCTTCCTGGCGAGCCACTTCGCTCCACGCCCTTCGACTCGGAGCAGTCGCCTCCCCTTCTCGGTCCCCGCCCCCTTTCCCCATCCGCCGACTTGGTACTGGAAGCGCCGCATCTCGGCGTCAACCACCGCCTCGCCGCCAGCGCCGGTATCTCGCCCGAAATAATGCGCGAGTCGCTGCTCGCCGCTGCGCCTCGCTCTGGTGACGCGCGCGCAGAAGGCTCCAGCCGGGTTGACGTTTTTCGGGCAAGCCGGCTTCAGTCTGGGCGGTGGTCGCCCTTTCACTTTCGTGCCGCCGCGCCCGCCTCCCCTGCCTTCGCAGCCATCTCGTCGTCCCACTGACGATGAAATTCCCTTGTATTCTGATGGGCGCGCCACGAGCTTGGCGGCAGAAATGCGTGCGAGTTCACTCGCGGATCTCGACCGGACACCCGGCCCCACCGCGGACTCTCCGCTTCCGTTAAAAGAAGAAGCCGATGAAGAGGAACGGGTGGCTCCTCATGTGGACGCGAGGTTGTGGAACGCCGAAGGGGATACGCTGGAGGAGATGGACTTGACCGGTGGCAGCCCTGAACAATTTTCTTGAATTTCTGGACTTCCGTTGCTCTTGCTGTAGGATTGCTTTCCTATACCTTGGTTAACACTGGGCACATGCTGCTATTTGCGGCCCCTGCAAATTGACACCAAATTGACAGCAAATTCATCATTTGCCGAGAATTTGCCTGTCATTTGCGCGGCCCGCAAATATTATATTTCCTTATCATTTCCTTATCATTTTCTTATCATTTGCTTGGCGCCCAAATTTAGAATTTACAGGCCCGGTAAATTGAAAGCAAATTGAAGGACCAAACAACCCTGAGAATTCCCTAAAAAGGCAAATTTTCAGGTCATCTGGTCATTGGTGTTCCGATGTATCCCCGCGTTTCTAGCCATAGATTCAGTTGAATACCATTTTACACAGAGCACTGGTAGATACAAAAATGTCCAGCTGTCCGAGAAAACATGAATTGGTGTTTGTAAACAGAGAGAAAGAAGAGAAGAGAGCAAAATTGCCCCTTTACATAGGCCTCTCCCCTCGGAGATATGACGGCATTCCTATGGCCAGAGTATCAATATCTTGCTTCAACCTAGAATTCTCTTGTCTCTCTTTAGAACTTGGCGTAAGTCTTTCCTAAGTGGCTGTGCCCGTTTCCCCTTTCGGGGTGATGGCGAGATATGATGGTGGAGTGGGCCCGATTCGGATAGGGGCCCGGGCCGGCATCCCTGACGCCGTTTCAGTTAACTTCGGAGCGCACTCGAAATTCGAAAAGTGCTTGCGTTAACCAATTTATTTAGCTAGTAGGGAGGGTACAGGTATGTCTCGATCGTGAGCTATTCCCCGTTCCTCCCCACTTTTCGCTAGTATCGGTGGCAGAATTTTCGATTTTCTCGCAGTTCCCGCTGCTCCGTTTCCGATTCCGATCCCGTTTCGAGCGAGTTAAATTAGTTCATAGCCCTGATCGCCCTTCCCAATCTCTAAGTCCATCGTCCCCCCATTCGGGTGACTTCCCGAATTTTTCTACCATTTCTTCGTATTTTTCCACCATCTTGGTTACTGGTACGCGTATTTTCGAACGCGGAAAGTAGGGCAGAAGTCGGAATGCCGCAACCGAGTCCAATGAAACGGCGCCATCGATTTCAGCGATTATGTAGGAACCTCCTGTGGTCCGTTTCACCACTATCATGGGTCCGAAGTAGCGCGGTTTACTTTTCTTTGAAAGCTCCTTTTCGACTTTTGAGTTTCGGATGATAACCAGCTCGCCTGCTTCAAAATCATAATCGACTATCTTCTTGTCGTTATCCTTCTCCCATTGGCGCGCTGATTTGACGCGGTCCTCGTATACTTTTGAACGGAGCACTTCGAGGTCCGTTTCCCTTTTCATCAAGTGCAAGGCGCGTCTGGCAATCAACTCCTCCGTTGAGACCTCCGTTTCGATAATAGGGCTCATATAGGTTGCCTCTACGATGTCAAACGGGAACAGGGGTTCGACTCCGTGCGCCATCCAATATGGGGAACGGCCAGTGACTTTGCTGATGGACACGCGTTCCGCCCAGAACACATAAAATATTCTGCGCGTCCAATGTGTCATGTCTCCCTCACAAGCCTTGACAAGGGATTCCCGAACGGAGTGGTGTCTCCGTTCAATAACGCCCTGCGCTTGCGAGTTGTAACCGGATATACGAATGTGATGTATTCCGTATTTCTTGGCCAGCCAATCGACTGCTTTTATCCAAGGTTTCCCGTTGTCGGTAGAGAGCTCTACTATCGCTCCCCACCTGCAAAGGATTTCCTCGAACAGGAAGGTTCCGAGTGAAAAAGCAGTCTTCGTTAACCAGCATTCTCCATTCCGGCCAAGCCGAGACGGAGCATCTTGCGTGTGCGACCGTTCTGAACCCGTTGTGTCGCGGTAAAAACATTGTATCTGCGTATACTTTGTGAAATAGCGGCAAGGGCATCGCCACTGTGGGTGGGAGCAGAACTTTCTGCGTGGCGCGAATCTGACATTCGTGGCAAGTGTTTAGGAACCAGGTGATATCCTGGTCCATCATGGGCCACCAAAACCTGTCCGACACCCGTTTACTGGTGATAAGATGCGCTTTGTGGCCCAAATCGTCGTGCGCTTGCTTCAGTATGTCCATCCGTTTTGGCTCCGTGAGGTATAGTTTGTGCTCTCCTCGCGGGTCCTTTTTCCATAGTTTTTCCCCGGTTCGAAAGAACTTACCGACTTTCTTCAGGAAACGTTTGTGCCTTTGCGAGTTAAACCCTGGCGGGTGTAGCAAGTCGTCAAGGTATTTGAACACCCTCAGAATATCGTTATCCAGTTCCTTGGCTCGCTCTGAACGAGGTATCGTTCCTTCCTTGGTGACCGCATTGGCCATGACCCATACCGAGTCTTGCTCCGTTTCCGTTTCCGTGTTGCCCACGTACGGGTTAACGTGATTGGACAAAACAGGAGACGTATTGAACCGGTTCTGTGATTGCACGGATACGGGTTTGTGAGCTCTGTTTCAGTTCCCCGGAACGAACTCCGTTTCGAGTTATTCCAGTTTGTGGCCACGATTGCGAACCCGCACGTTCTGTCGATCCACTCCTCGGGATCCTCTTCGTCTACTGGGTCCTGGGGCGCTCCAGGTCTTCTTGAAAGTCCGTCTGGTGCATGGGATATCCCCGGAGTGTGCTCGATGGCGAAGTCAAACAGTAAAATCGCTGCAATCCATCGATTCATTGCCGCGTTTGGCTGAATGTCCGGATTGTTGAGCATGCCTTTAATGTACTTCGCGTCAGTGCGAACGAGGAGGCTGGTTGCGCCGACCAAGTAAATTCGGTACGCTCGCAACGCACGGAATAATCCGTATAACTCGATTTTGGCCTGTGAGTAACGCGCCTCTCGTTCGTTCCATGTTATAGAACCGAAACGGGACGGGTATTCCTTTCCATCTTCTGCTACCTGCAGAAGTATGAACCCGGCCGCAACATATGATGAGTCCACGGATAGGATCACGAGCCGGCCGCTGCCGTAGTCGATTTGCCGAATTGCCGGGCACTCGATGAGTATTTTCTTCAGCATTTCCATTGAATATTTCTCGTCTTCCCCGAACCTAAATTCCACTTCTTTCTTCGTGAGACGGACCAGAGGTCTCGCGTGCAGCGCAAAATCCCTCATAAATATTCGCATCAAGCCGAGCGTGCCGAGGAAGGCCCGTACTTCCGTAAGTGATTCGCAGTCCGGCCAGTCCCGTATCGCCTGAACTTTGGACTCGTCCGGCGTGCGTCCTTTGTGAGAACAAATATGCCCGACCACCTTGATTTGTGGTACCGCAAAGAAACTCTTTCGCGCGTTGAAAGTCCCCTCGGCATGCTCCATTCGCTGCAGTAGCCGGTTTTCGTTTTCCATGTGCTCCCACACGAATCTCCGAATGCCTGGGTTTTGTGGAATGGTTTCGTATGACCCGTCCTCCAATAGGTAATAGTCCTCCCCTCCTTTAACTGGGGTATCGTCGACAAACGGCTGAGTGACTTGCGGAATCTCATCTCGGAGAATAAACGCCACATCTCCTTGTTGTATTTGAACGGCGTTGGTATAGCCTTGCGGGAGTCGCGTTAATCGAAGCGTTCCGAGTGGTGATTGGAAGGTGGTGAAATCGCGTGAGGCCAGATCGAGAACTCGATGGTCGAATCCGACGTATAAGTCGAACATTCCGTATATGACCTTGCCTCCGAATGACTCCGCGTAAAGCTCTAGGATCGGTGGGCAACCTGCGTCTTTAATCGTGACCGCGTTGAGCGGTTGTAGGTTATGCACAATACGGAGCGCCCCCTTCTCCGCTTTCGGAACGCAGAACCAACTTGATCGGTAAGACGAGGAAGACGGCTCGTAGACTCCGGATGCGATTTTGGCTTTTATTATTTTCACCACTTGGTCTCGTATTCCTGGTGGGATCGGAATGTTCTTCTGTTGCCACGGAGTGTGTGCCAAAACGGGGAGTTTCACCGGTTCGAAGTAATCTTCGCGGAAGCACCCCCTCTCCGTGTCGTCCCATGCGAATGCCATCTCGTGATTCCGTACCACGTCCGCGACCAGTAATTCCTCCTGTTCCCATAGAAAGCCGTCTGGGTTTATGTTCAACCCTTTCAGACGCTCCTCTGTCAACCTTTTCCCTGGTTTAAACGGAGGTGGTCTCGGATTTAGAGGTGGCATGTTTGCAAGGGGGTCCGAAGGGTATTTCCGTACAACCCTGAATTCCTCAGGTAGGCTAGCCGCCACCGAATGAACCTTCTTTGCCGCTGGTTTGTATTTCTTTTTCTTCTTTTTCTCTGGTTTCTCCTTCTCCGTTTCGCCTCCCGTCGTTTTAATCGTAAACGCGTGTATTATTTCGTCATACTCGTACACCTGCCTCAGGCAGTACTGCATATATGCAGGTGAGACTTCCCATACCTGTTCCGTATCCGTGATTTCAATTGAACGGACATGGTCCGTATTTGTCCCTTCTGGGGAATATAAAATGAGTGGAGGCGCCAGCCTTGATAAGTTTAACCCTGGAACAGGGCTTTGAGTTTGTATCCGTTGCCATTTGGTGGAAGCGAAAGGTGGAAGTGGCCGAAATTTTAAATGCATTGAACCCGTTGAGACCTGGTCGAACCTGGATTGTATATCATCCGCGGAGACAACGTTTATTGACGCTGTCCCCCGTTCTGAAAACCCACGTCCGTACGGACGTCTTGTCGAAACGGGTTTCGGTTCTTGTTGGTTTTTCTCCGAGTCGGAATCGTGACCCGTTTGCCAGTATTAGGGCAAGTGAGTGTGATCTCCTGACTGCCGTCCGTGTTATCCGTGGTCGTGCAACTCGTGAACCGGAAGAACGGTCTGCCGAGTAACAGATCAAACGGAGCGCCTTGAACTACGTGAACTTGGAATCTCAGGTCTAACCCCCCGATTCCAATTTTGAAGTTCGAGATAACGCCTGCTGTCGCGTTGGATTGCGAATTCGCCGACTGCATGTTCAAAATCTTTTGCGGGTCTAACCCGACGCCGAGTTTAAGCCAAAGGTCCCGGTTCATGGCGATGATCTCTGAACCCTGATCGAGAACGGCCTCGACTTGTACAGTGTCGTCGAGAATAGGGTCGACAACTCGAAGCGCATCAATCTCGGAAGACGTGAGCTTGTCCTCTCGTATTTCCCCTTCGCCTTCCTCGTAACGCAACACGTATTGCTTCTGCCGCGTGGCTTCAACGAATGAAACTCCAACCGTGGGTACCTTTTTAGCCGTTAGTAATTCTTTCATGTACTTCCTACCTTCAGGGAATATCGCAAAGAACTCCCTTGGGGTGATCTCGAATTTCGAGTTCATTGCCCTGTCCACCATCTCGCCCGTGTTGACCGAGTCCTCGATTGGAGCCCTGTACCTTTGTACGAATGGCTTGGTCGGGTTGAGAGTGATTATAGGCTCTTCTGGCAGCGCAACCGGTCGTATAATTGTCGCTGGTTTATTTGCGGTTTTAAACGGAGCCGTTTTCTCCGTTTCGGGCGCGAACGCAACCTTCTTCTTTGGAACGGACGGAGGTTTTGGTGGTAACTCGACTCCGTCGAATACTTCTCGCGTTTTCCCCCTTTCGGTTCGCTTCCGGGTTTCCAAGTAGATTTCGATGTCTTCGTTATCCAGTTCGTGTATGGGCACCTCTCCAACCTGGTATGCCAATGCTTCAGCCGACTCCGTTTCTGTTTCCTCTTCTGTTTCGGTAGAAGTTGCCATGTAAAACATGTGAGGAGGCGTGTCTCTGGTGAATAAGTTCACGTTCACGGGTTGCTGTTGCTGCTGCTGGGCGTGCCATTTGTCAATTCGTTCCACGAAAGTGGCGCCAGTGATATATCGAGGAATATAGTTCCCCGGGGGCAATACTATGCGATTTTCCGCATTCTTTTTACACTTGCCCGCTCGGATGTATTCCTCGATTTTTGCGCATTCCCTCAGGAAGTGTCCATTTTCACCGCAGCCACCGCATCGCCCTTCCTGAAACCCTGTACCTGGATTTATCCCTGCGGTGACTCGGCTCGCTTCCTGAAATGCTTGATTCTGCGCGGGTAACGGAGGAGCGCCCTCTCTATTCCAACCCGGAGAGGGTTGCGCCTGGTTCTGGTACGCGGGTGCCCGGTTCCGCATCGGTTCAACATTCCTCGATGGTCCCGTATCGAATTTCCGAGAGAGCGATTGTATCTGAGCCGAAAAGGTCTGGTTCATGTTCTTCATCGCCGAGGTGAGTTCGACCATTTCCTTCTTTATGTAGGCGCTGTCTTCATCCGTTTCCCTGTAAAGAATCCCCGGTACTCCGTCTATTGCCCATTCCGCCGCTTCAATCACATCCACCATGGGGTATGGCTCATCGCTGGGTTGAGCCGTTCGTACGACCTGAAGCCTACTCAGCACCCGTAAACGGAAGTCGGGGTGGATGCCCTTCATGAAGTATTCATTGGTTTCTCTATCGGAGATCTTTCCTTTGGATTTCAAGAAGTCGGCTACACGTTGAAAGTCGCGAGTGTATTGGCCGAACTCGTCACGGTTCGCTGGTGATTTAAGTTGTCCGTTTCGAACCACTTCTTTGAAATCGGTCCAAGTATACAGTTTATCTTGGTCTGCCCCTGGATAGAGCTTTATAACGGTATCTTTGAACGCCTGGTATGTCATTCCAGGTGTTTGCTTCCGTGTCCAGAGCTGTTCCTCGTCGATATCCAAGTATCGCAACGCGATGTGGATTAACTCCGCATCAGTTGTCCTTTCCGAGTCCGCGCCAACGTCATCTACGTCTTGAAAGTACCGTTTGAGATGACCTGCTTTTCCGTCAAATGCTGGCGCCGACTTGGCCCCTCGAGCCGGTAATGGTTTCGGCATGGTCCGTTTCGGAATTTGGGGGATTGGATTTTGTAACGGCAGGAATGCGCGTGGTGGGGTAGGTGGTTCGTCTGATAAAGTAATGGATGAGGGGTCTGATATGGAGGTGGTTTCCGCTGGTGGTGACTCGGGATCCGTATCGACCAACTCCGTAAGGTCCGAGTGGTCCGACTCCGTTTCCTCGATAGGGGGAGTTGATAAACTCGAGGTGCTTTGTTCTGGCAAGTTTTCTGCGAGTACTATTTCCTCTAGCAGGTTACGGCGAGGGCCGCGTGTTTTGGAAGCGGGCGTGGGCGGGGCAACCGCGGTTGAACCCGGTCTGCGCGCGCGAGCCGAACTACGGCGGGTCTCCAGCTGTGAATTTCCCCCTCGCGGTGGGCTCCAGATGTGATACGGACTGCGGTTCTGTGAACTGCCTGACCCGGGGTGGGTATAGTCAAGTAGTGTTTTACAGAATTTAATTCGTCCTCTAGGGGGAAATTGCTCTTTCGCGGAGCTGCGTAGTTTCAAGGTACGCTAATGCGCGATATATAATTTGTGGTGCGTGTGTGTACAGTTCTCTCCGTTTGGATTGAACGCTTTGCCAGGTTCCTCGAAGATTTAGTTCTTCGTTGGGGGCTGGCCTTCCGAAGGTACCGCGGATGGATAGTTTTCTACACTTGCTCGAAGGGTACGCTCCGCAATGCGAATGCTGTTCCGTTCCGGAGTACTCGGGTTATCTGTTATGCTTTATCCACCCGTCTCGAACGTATCGGACGGCAGGTCTCTTCAGTACGGTGCAACACTATACGGATGGCTATAGCGATTCCCTTCGTAGCCTAGTTTCTCCGTTGGTGAACGCCTTGAAACGGAATCACTTCCGTTTCGAAGACTCGGGGGTGAAGTGTGCGAATTGAATGGGGAAATGGTATGATCGCGTAGGTTACCATTCCGCCACCTGGCCGAACATCAGACTCCGAATCAATAGGAAACCCACAAGCAAGCAGGAAAATATTGATAGAGCTATCTGGCCGTCAATGCGTTCACTCAAAAACTCGACGCGCATTCACTCAAAAACGAAACGGAGGCAAAAGTTTCTTGATGGTTTATCAAGGCCAGACCCCGAATCGAACGGAGACCTTGCGAGGAAACGTTACAGGCTCTCTTACTTGTCTCGCATGCGTTGCCGTTCTGCCACCTGGCCGGTACTAGGGAAGGAAATGGGGGGGCAAACGGAGACAAAGTGGTTGCGCTATGGGAAACGGGGCGACCAAACGGAGACAAAGTGGTTACGCTATGGGAAACGGGGCGACTAAACGGAGAACTGAGTGGTTCTTGGGAAACGGGGTGGCTGAAACGGGAAACGGATGCGACACGAGGCTGCTCCGAGTCAATTTCTAACCCCTTCGGAATCGGGAACGCGTGGGCGATCACAGAGGCGAGTCAGAACTGAAAAGGTGGAACGTCCGTTTCCAATTAAAGGGATAAATACGCGCGGAGTATCGGACAGAGTACAGTATAAAAGCCAGCTGTAAGATACGGAATGAGCATCTTATTACCTCCCACTGCATTTACCTAAAGCTACTCCCCCTGAAGTACACCAGGGTGGGGAACTAAATTAAAATACACTCTGCTACGGGTCGTGCCGCCCAATAGTAGGACAAACCAAGGTCACCTAGAAGGCCAGGGCTTGTCAAGAAACCCCGTCCGTCTCACCTCCGTTTCGATAAATCGATACGGGGGAAATATAGTCATCCGGAGTTGAAAGCGCGCGGTAGTAGATTAACGCGGCACACCACCAAACGGCCAGTCGCCTAACTTGGCTTCGTGCAACCGTTCCTTTTCGGAGTTCGAGCGCATATCCTTGCGAGGAACCCACCCCATCGTACACGGAAGGCCTATCCCACGCGATCATACCATTTCCCCATTCAATTCGCACACTTTGTTTTGAGTGAATGCGCGTCGAGTTTTGAGTGGACGCATTGAACGGCCAGGTAGCTCTTGCCAGAATCAATATTTTCCTGCTCGATGCTTGCTTGTGGGTTTCCGTTTGATTCGCAGTCTGATGTTCCTATAATTGCAGGCAGGTTTGTTTCGTCTTCTTGTCCGTTTGTCGAGTCGTAATCACGGCCAGGTGGCGGAATGGTAACGCGCGTGAGACAAATACACAGACTCCCATAACGTTTCCTCGCAAGGTCTCCGTTCGATTCAGGGTCTGGCCTGGCTGACGCAGAGGATCCTTTTTTGCTTGTGGTCTCGGTGAGGTCTCGGTGAGTACTCGCGGTCAGATAGTGTAACGGTAACACGCTTGGACTCGATACATTGGGATGGAGCGATTCTCCAAGAGTACCCTGTTCGATTCGGGGTCTGGCCCTGGTGGTGGTGTATCCGATGCTTTTTAGTCGCTGTCGTGAGTATGATTTTCCTCCCGTTTGGCCGCGTTCAGAGCGCATCACAAAGTGACAGCTCACAGCGCGATGGGAACGGTGCCTAGAATACCGAAGGAAGTACTGCGAGGAATACAGCAGTAACGGCAGCGACGACGAGGAGCCAGAGCCGCCGCAGGACTTCCGAGGGAACACGACGTATGAGGACGACCCCTCAGACGACGAAGAGTTCTACAACAGAAACTCAATATGGGAATAGAAGATATCCCTATCAGGACATGGCACCGCCATTGTAGATCAAACGGGAACACAAGTCTCGCGCGACACATATTGTCCGCTCGGGACAATCCGCAGTGACCAGTCAAGTGTGACGCTCAGGGAGCGCTTCACCAGAAGACATGGCGGGACACCGAAGGCCGTACACCGACAGTACCGCCCGACAGCTGTCGCCTGCCATACAACGCACACACCGATCATGGGAATACAAGAAGCCCTACGATCAAAGAAGCACCAAGGACACATGGTGTTAATAGAAGACCTTGATCGAGGGACCGATCAACGAAGAACCCGCACCCACATGGCAAGACACACGCCAAGGTGCATGATGGATATTATTGGCTCACAGACAAAGCCTCGGACGAAGGATCAGTGGAGACGACGAGAGAACTCCCAGCATACAGAAGTAAAGGTGTATGCCGATCCATGAAGACAGGCTGGACGCCAGGAGCCGCAGCAAGTATATATTAAATAACACCTGCCACACGCACGACAAAGGACAGCATAACGCATGCTTAAAGGTATTACTCACAGGAGTACACGAGGCTACGAACAATTGCCACGCAGTCGCTACCATATTTAGTAGTTAGTAGTTCACACCCAGACAGTATAAGTACGACTAGTTAGTAGAGTATTCTGTACCCTCCCTAGTCGTTTATTCGATCATCTTTACGAAGTCTCTGGCTGGACTAAGATCTCACTCCCCAATCCACTATCTCCGTATAGCTGGACGAGATTAGATTACCAGGGCTTTGTCTGTGACATGATAAATAATAATGGATCTTCACTTGGGGGGTAAGTGGCTTGAGAACATGCCGGACTCGATGGGATCAAGCCATTACTCGCCCGACCGGCCACCGGCTCAACCTCGCCGAGAAGGGGAGATAATGCCTTCAAGCTCTCGGGGCAGCTCGGGTCGCTCGGCCTCGCCCGACCTGTGGTCGGCTCGACCTCGTGGGGGGGTTTTTTCTTTGCTTCGAATTTCAGATAGAGTCAGACATAACCTAACCCGAGTCAGACATAGGTTTGGTCTGCATTCGCACCTGGCCAGTTCCTCCGCCAGCTGTAGATATACATATATATTATACATCTCTCTGCCCCTCATTTGGGGGAAGCAGGCACCTTAAGTTTACGGTGCGCTTGGGGGTGTGTGACTGGACGGAAGACCACCAACCGCGGAGCAAGCCGCAGGCGCGTCGGAGGACACAAAGACACCCCAAGACGAATGTCAAGGTAAGGCGCGGCGCTTGAGTATCTTTAGTAGGTATCGAGAAAGTATTGACATTACATTCGGAGATGGGAATATGTGATAGCAGAAGATGTAAGAGGAGTCAAAGAATGCCACTAGCGAGGGACGAGCTCAAATGTTACGATCAGGGATGGACGCCGTCACCGTCTTTACGGGTGGGACGAGGCCCGTAAGCGGGGTACCGTCCCGTCCCGTCATGCCTCTGGCAAAATGCATGAACGGGACGGGGACGGGCGGCCGTCTACGGCCGTAGACGGCTTTCCAGCCCTTATCAAGTGTTTTCGCGCTGAAATTGTCTCTAATTCAACAAAATTCGCTCACTGATAGTCATGAACGGTTTAGCAATCGTGAATACCTCCAAGATGCCCTCCACTAAGGTCAAACTAAGGTTGAAAATGGATTTGCGACAAGAAATGCTCACGTGTACGCGATCAAGTCCTTTTCAACCATGGTTGAAACTTCCTCGGAAAGCAAAGTGAGTGCTCCCAGCCCCTCTTGGTTTATTCTGGGCCACTCACCAGACAATTTACACCCTCAAATACTCTTATTTCAGGCTCAGAGCGGAGAATTGATCCCCCCATCGCCGCCCCGTCAATCTGTGATGGACGGCCGGCTTTTTGCGGTACCGTCCCGCAAGTGCTCGAAAACAAGACGGTAGACGGCCGTGCCCGTTTAAGGGACGGTGATCATCCCTAGTTACGATGTCTGCCATCTTGGAGAAATCAAGAAAGGATCCACAGATTATTCCGAAAAGGCAAAGTTCCGCTCGTATTGCCAGGACTATTGCCAGCGTGTAGAAAACCGGCTAGTAGAAGCTTCCAGGTTTATGGACTCGGAGGGTGGAGTTGATTGATATAGCACGTCGGGACCACTGGCATGTAATATTCCTGTAAGTGAAAACTGACATATGACACGGACGCGAGACTCGAAGCACGCTCAGATGAACAGGTATACCCCCCGAAAGGCCAGGGTATTTTGACCGGAGTCACGGCAGGATATATTATATATATATACAGCTTAAAAGTTGACACAAAGGTCACCCCAGAATCCGGAATAGAAGTTTAGGAACCAAGTTCCACTTGAGGGTTGCACCTAGACTCGTTACCAGTCTGCGCTACGGCAAAAGAGGTGATGAGGTTATATGCCGTAGGCAGACTGGTACAACTCGGGCCACGCCAAAGGGCTGCGCCCGGAGTTTGAATTTTTTGGCGGGCGCCGAGGATGCCGATAGGGTGGCTGTGTTGAGCCATCAATGCCCCGCCAAAATTAACATTTTCACAGCTCGCCCTCTGAGGCATAAAAAAATATTCCGAGGAGACAGAAATCTAGTTCAAGGGCTTTAGATCACCGATTTTTGAAAAGGCTTGGGGAGACCCCATAAATTGAGCAAAATCCAGCTTCGGGGAAATTTTTCAAACTCCGGGCGCAGCCCTTTGATCAAGCACAAGTTGTACCAGTCTGCCTACGGCAAACCAACCTCCCCATATTTTGCCGTAGCGCAGGCTGGTTACGAGTCTAGGTTGCACCTGGGAGGAACAAAACTGGACAGTGGAAGGTATTGAAAGTTGGAAAGACACTGTGAACCTGTGTGTTATAAAAAGAGGTGCTGAGCGGGATCATATCTGGGGTGTAAAGTGGTCGGACGCAGGGATTGAACTCCACCTTCAACACCGGGTTGAAAATCAAACGGCCAATTATGTAGTGGCCATAGGATGGGACACAGCCATGAATAACGGCAGTAGATAGGCCTTCGGTTTCATCGTCTGAGTCGACACGTTAAGCGGGGTTGAAGGCTTCATGATTAAAATTTGACCCAGCCATTGAACCTCAATATAAAGAGAAGTTGCGTTAGGACTTCGGTCTGCTGCCAGTGCGGCGAGAGTGACTGAAGATGGCCAAATGCTGCTCTTGAAGGCCTTTGAAGATAGACCAGGAAAGTATACTTGACCAGTTGAGGGGGAAAGGAAGACATGAGGGAGGACGTGTTTTGACTGGGCGGGAGAACAACATTCAAGGAGGAGAATAACAACAGCGTCGTATGCCAAGGTGTTAAAGATGTCGTAGATGTCCGGATCCCACGTTGGTACTTATGCCTCGAAAGTGGGCCGCTGTAAGCTGTCACTTTGTGATGCGCTCTGAACGCGGCCAAACGGGAGGAAAATCATACTCACGACAGCGACTCCATATCCAAGAATATGACACAGTGCGCCTCCGAATAAAAAGGCCAGACCCGATTAGGACTCGACAAACGGACAAAAAGACGAGACGAAGCTGATTTCAATTATAGGACAGACTCCGAATCAAACGGAAACCCGCAAGCAAGCATTGAGGAGGAGAATATTGATTCTGAAGCAAGAGCTGCCTGGCCGTTCAATGCGTTCACTCAAAAACTCGACGTGCATTCACTCAAAAACGAAACGGAGGCAAAAGTTTCTTGATGGTGTATCAAGGCCAGACCCCGAATCGAACGGAGACCTTGCGAGGAAACATTACAGGCTCTCTTATTTGTCTCGCATGCGTTGCCATTCCGCCACCTGGCCGGTACTAGGGAGAAGGAAATGGGGGAACAAACAGAGACGAAGTGGTTGCGGTATGGGAAACGGGGCGACTAAACGGAGAACTGAGGCAGTTCTTGGGAAACGGGGTGACTGAAACGGGAAACGGAGGCAACACGAGGCTGCCCCGAGTCAATCTCTAACCCCTTCGGAATCGGGAACGCGTGGGCGATCACAGAAGCGAGTCAGAACTGAAAAGGTGGAACGTCCGTTTCCAATTAAAGGTATAAATATGCGCGCGAGTATCGGACAGGGTACGGTATAAAAGCCAGCTGTAGGATACGGAATGATCATCTTATTACCTCCCACTGCATTTACCTAAAGCTACTCCCCCTGAAGTACACCAGGGTGGGGAACTAAATTAAATACACTCTGCTACGGGTCGTGCTGCCCAATAGTAGGACAAACCAAGGTCACCTAGAAGGCCAGGGCTTGTCAAGAAACCCCGTCCGTCTCACCTCCATTTCGATAAATCGATACGGGGGAAATATAGTCAATCCGGTGAAACGGGTGCTTGGGGAACAGACCAGAATGCTAACTAAATGCTAAAGCTGACAAGCGAGATGCTTTGCTGCTTAAGCCAAATCCGTGGATAAGGCCTCACAACTAACAACTACTAACCAAAACTAACACCAAAACACCCCTTTCAAGGTCTATCGCCGACGAGTAAAGATGCTTGTCCAAGATTACACGAATGTACTTCCAAGGACGAGGACCAAGTACCGAGATGGCTTAAGTAGTCTTTTTATGAATTGCGCTGGTTAAGCGTGAAAACACTGTTTGTTCGCCTTGTCAAGTGCAGAACCAATGTCCTGAACGCCTGAGTTGACTTGTAGATATTACAGCTTCTCAGCTTCGATTGCGATTCTCTTTTAAGTAACCAATTCGGACAAAGTCCCACTTCGTGCACAATAAATCCTGTGTTCTCTCGTCGTTTAACTTTGTCTGGAGCCCGTTGTATAGTATCACTTTGTCTGGAACCCGTTGTATAGTATCACTTTGTCTGGTAACCACAATTCCGTAACTCGGTCCGTTTGGTTTAAGGGTTTCGCAAATCAATGCCAGTCAACTTGTTATATTCGAGCTACTCCGTGGAGGTAGTCTTAGCGAAACAAGCCCTAGTCTCCCTTGCTGCACGGGCGCTGGTAGCTGCCGGCTCTCTTGGGGGAGATTTCGTGCTGTCCTACTAAACTATGGCTCCCTTATATACATTTCCTACATACTAGTTACATACGCGCTATTATCATGCGGCGGTTATTATCCGAGCTTTAGTCGGTCCATTACAGTCATTCTATTCAGTCGGAAAGCTATCCGACTCCTTTGTTGCATTTAAAAGCGGACCAAGGTTTCACTTGGTGCCTAAGTCGATCGATCACTTAGTAAGTCGTTTTGTACCACCTCACACTCGAGGTAGCCGTTTATCCCTTAAGCAAGGATCCCTTGGTTGAACTCAGCCAATTAATAGCTCTCTGTAGACACCAATATGTTTGTGGTTCTGAACATGTAGTTCACATCATCAATAGCAATCTTGTTTTAGAAGATATTGATCGGTTCCTTGGCAGTCCGGCCAAGTCGGACATCCAGCACAGTGCTTTAACCGACATTGAGTTAAGTACTGCGGCAGATCATGTGATCGGGCGCGTCGCGTTAAAGCGAACAAACAAAACACAACATTTCGAGAAGCCGGCTTAAGGTAGGTTCTCCCTTCAGCCCAATATTAGACAGAGTGGATATGTACTAATCCCTTGATCAATTAGACCCTGTGGTGGCTTCTGAACCATTATCCAGCCATGCCTAAGTCATGCTCGACGTCAAACTCCTTAAGCAGTATGTGAATATTCTGCTTAAGCGGGTCGCGCACGAACTGTGATTACCACAGTAAGTCCTTTAACTAACCGTGCAGGATGACACGTTAGTCCTTGTTTAGGCTATGTGCGCGCATTAAGATGGTAAAACGACGTGATTTCTGCGTGTTCCAATACACGGCTTATCACCGGAGTTGAAAGCGCACGGTAGTAGATTAAACTTGGCTTCGTGCAACCGTTCCTTTTTCGGAGTTCGAGCGCATATCCTTGCGAGGAACCCACCCCATCGTACACGGAAGGCCTATCCTACGCGATCATACCATTTCCCCCATTCAATTCGCACACTTCACCCCTGAGTCTTCGAAACGGAAGTGATTCCGTTTCAAGGCGTTCACCAACGGAGAAACCAGGCTACGAAGGGAATCACTATAGCCATCCGTATAGTGTTGCACTGTACTGAAGAGACCTGCCGTCCGATACGTTCGAGACGGGCGGATAAAGCATAACAGATAACCCGAGTACTCCGGAACGGAACAGCATTCGCATTGCGGAGCATACCCTTCGAGCAAGTGTAGAAAACTATCCATCCGCGGTACCTTCGGAAGGCCAGCCCCCAACGAAGAACTAAATCTTCGAGGAACCTGGCAAATCGTTCAATCCAAACGGAGAGAACTGTACACACACACACACCACAAATTATATACCGCGCATTAGCGTACCTTAAACTACGCAGCTCCGCGACAGAGCAATTTCCCCCTAGAGGACGAATTAAATTCTGTAAACACTACTTGACTATACCCACCCCGGGTCAGGCAGTTCACAGAACCGCAGTCCGCATCACATCTGGAGCCCACCGCGAGGGGGAAATTCACAGCTGGAGACCCGCCGTAGTTCGGCTCGCGCGCGCAGACCGGGTTCAACCGCGGTTGCCCCGCCCACGCCCGCTTCCAAAACACGCGGCCCTCGCCGTAACCTGCTAGAGGAGATAGTACTCACAGAAAACTTGCCAGAACAAAGCACCTCGAGTTTATCAACTCCCCTTATCGAGGAAACGGAGTCGGACCACTCGGACCTTACGGAGTTGGTCGATACGGATCCCGAGTCACCACCAGCGGAGACCACCTCCATATCAGACCCCTCGTCTATTACTTTATCAGACGAACCACCTACCCCACCACGCGCATTCTTGCCGTTACAAAATCCAATCCCCCAAATTCCGAAACGGACCATGCCGAAACCATTACCTGCTCGAGGGGCCAAGTCGGCGCCGGCATTTGACGGAAAGGCAGGTCATCTCAAACGATACTTTCAAGACGTAGATGACGTTGGCGCGGACTCGGAAAGGACAACCGATGCGGAGTTAATCCACATAGCGTTGCGATACTTGGATATCGACGAGGAACAGCTTTGGACACGGAAGCAAACACCTGGAATGACGTACCAGGCGTTCAAAGATACCGTTATAAAGCTCTATCCAGGGGCAGACCAAGATAAACTGTATACTTGGACCGATTTCAAAGAAGTGGTTCGAAACGGACAACTTAAGTCACCAGCGAACCGTGACGAGTTCGGCCAATACACTCGCAACTTTCAACGTGTGGCCGACTTCTTGAAATCCAAAGGAAAGATCTCCGATAGAGAAACCAATGAATACTTCATGAAGGGCATCCACCCCGACTTCCGTTTACGAGTGCTGAGTAGGCTTCAGGTCGTACGAACGGCTCAACCCCGCGATGAGCCATATCCCATGGTGGATGTGATTGAAGCCGCGGAATGGGCAATAGACGGAGTACCGGGGATTCTTTACAGGGAAACGGACGAAGACAGCGCCTACATAAAAAAGGAAATGGTCGAACTCACCTCGGCGATGAAGAACATGAACCAGACCTTTTCGGCTCAGATACAATTGCTCTCTCGGAAATTCGATACGGGACCATCGAGGAATGTTGAACCGATACGGAACCGGGCACCCGCGTACCAGAACCAGGTGCAACCCTCTCCGGGTTGGAATAGAGAGGGCGCTCCTCCGTTACCCGCGCAGAATCAAGCATTTCAGGATGCGAGCCGGGTAGTGTGTGGCACGGGTTTGGGTAAACCCGCGGTATCACGGGTACGGGTGCCGCGGGTGCGGGTACGGTACTTGATTTTCCGAACACCGTGAACACCGCAACCCGCGGCACTACCGTACCCGAGATTACTGCGGTACCTAACCCGTGGCCCTCAAAAAAGGTGCCCTGAAGGATTTGAACACAGGACCTAGTATATTCAAGTGAAATTCAGGCTCGATACTGGTGTAGGTGGACTAAATTCGAAAATAAATATAATAAATCGAATAAAAAGCGGGGAGATTTGGTTCTATTTGTCGGATCTGTCTGAGCATAGCCACCTGATCTACTCCCTCATAGTGAAGAATATTTTGTGTGTCGTGCACTGTCCTGCTCTGCATCTGGAGATTTTTTAAGGGATGTATTCATAGTCAAAGAAATTTAATCCAGTCTCAAAACTAGTATCTATCCAGTGGAAATTGTGTAAAAATCAAAAGAATCCCACCGGCACGATACTAACGGAGTTTGAATTGCACGGCATGTCATGTCCCCCGATGGCATTTCGGCCGAACCCGCGCACTGATCAAATTTAGATTCAAGTGCAAAGTATTCAACCTCTGTTGTGCTTGCTCCTCAACTCTTTGTAGCTTGGCTCATCATGTGCAATCTGCCTTTAAGTGAGTCTCTGTGTCTCCTGTCGTGGTTAGGACCAAAACCTTGTCTGTGGCTTCAATGACTGGATAGGCTTTGCTTCCTACTCCTCCACACATTCTCTGGCATCAAAGATTTGCTTGTCATGTGTATTCTCTCCCCAAGGTGAAGACTATCATCTTCTGTGGTTAGGAATTAACAGAAACCTTTGTCTGGGGTTTTGCTCTTCAACTCGGCAGACAGACTTGGGTTCAACTAAGGTTCAACTTTGTTTCTTGCGCCACCACCCTCTTTTTAACATCCAAGGACCTCCTTTGGTTGGTACTGGGCCTCTTTCTGTCATATGCAACACACTGGACCTTTTGTAACACAGTCCTGGACATCCGGATGTTTGCTGGATGCCAATCCTCTACATTTATTCCAATCTTTCCCTGCACGCAAAAATGCATTGGCTAAGCAAATCATATTGTAACAGTTAGTTCAATCTCTCTGGTAATTTCCACATTAATGCAAATCCATGTTTAATTCAAGCCTAACTGTTCAATGTTGCTCGCAAGGTAAAGACAACCAAAAAAACAAATAAAATACTTACCAGGTGTTCACCATCACCTCTGAAGTGTACTGACATAGTCTCAGCTGGTGGATTCTTGGCAGGACACCCCACTGGACGTTTTGAGATTGGTTCACACAAAAGTGCTGCCTTTTGCTTTTTACCAGTTCCACGGGGGCGCCCACGAGGCTTTGGGGTGGATATTGAAACAACATAAGTTTTGGCTTATTTTTCGAACCCTTGGGACGTCTGGTGCCATTCTGGCTCAGACAGAGACACAATTGAATTCCTGATTATAGTTTCTAAGAAAAAATGAAATTCAACTTGTTAAGTGATTTTCTCTGTGTGTTGACGGTAAGACTACAAAGTAATTTATGTGAGAGAAACCATACTGGTCTAGAGGCACCTCCAGATGATAGTTGAGATAAACCCACAGTGGATCAATGGAAGCAGGCCAGTACTGTGCCATGTCATGTCAGACTGTCGACCGCCAAATGCCAAATACAGCCATGAGGAAGGAGCTTAGCAGGCTCTGGTATGCAGATGAGGTACAGGGGAGCCAAAATCAGGTTGCAATGCAATGTAACACCAGAGCAGGGGTGGGCAAAGGTACAGGACTGCGCAGATGGTTATGAGGAGACAAAGACACATTATTTTTGGGGTGGTAAATGAAAAGCATCCTCCTGAATTCGAACCCGCGCACATCAAAGTACTGCTTACTTAATTCAAACTCCGCTAGTATCTAGTATCCAGTATCTTCCACCCCTACCAGTATCGAGCCGAAATTCATGACAAGAGTAGTTACAACTGAGCTAAGGGAGCATGCTGAACAAGCATTGTGAATTATGGAAGGATACTGGTTGGATTGAACCACTGGATTCCTTTTTGGGATGACAGGTAAATAATCACAAACAACAGTTGATTTCACCTATTCTCCATCCCTACAGTACACATAAATCTAGGGAAATTTTGAGAGTTGCAGGTCTACTATTTAAGCATGGTGAACACCAACTGCAAGTCCTTATGCAGCTACAGTACATTATATTCAAGTTTTACTACTAAAAATGCCACAAAATAAATTTTGTGAGGTCATTCCTCCTATGCCAATCACTGATTCAGGGTTTCCAATGCTCATAGTACTTGGGTTGTGAATCCTGGCATCCAAAACAACTATTTCTTCAACCCGGAAACCGGTTTCCGGTCACATGATTAAAAGTACCAGTATTTCTCCGGTTGTTTCTGCACTGTAATACAGGTACTTGCCTGTCTAGGCAGCTTTCCATGATTAATATCACTTATACCATGTTCACTTAGTGTAAAATCAGTAGAACAAATGAAATACCACAGTTAAACACCCCGGTAATTGAACTGCGGGTGTTTATGTAAATACCGCGGGTTCACACCCGTAATACCGTACCCGTGGGAAAACGGGTACGGTAACACGGGTCACGGGTACGGTGTGA
The DNA here is from genome assembly GCA_029378385.1 of Mycena metata. NCBI lineage: Eukaryota > Fungi > Basidiomycota > Agaricomycetes > Agaricales > Mycenaceae > Mycena > Mycena metata. The sequence continues at coordinate 856,785 of JARKIB010000023.1, forward strand.
TGTCGTGACACCCGCAGTATCACCCGTGTCATTCCCTAGAGCCGGGTCACCACAGGGATAAATCCAGGTACCGGGTTTCAGGAAGGGCGATGCGGTGGCTGCGGCAAAAATGGACACTTCCTGAGGGAATGCGCAAAAATCGAGGAATACATCCGAGCGGGCAAGTGTAAAAAGAATGCGGAAAATCGCATAGTATTGCCCCCGGGGAACTATATTCCTCGATATATCACTGGCGCCACTTTCGTGGAACGAATTGACAAATGGCACGCCCAGCAGCAGCAACAGCAACCCGTTAACGTGAATTTATTCACCAGAGACACGCCTCCTCACATGTTTTACATGGCCACTTCTACCGAAACAGAAGAGGAAACGGAAACGGAGTCGGCTGAAGCATTGGCATACCAGGTTGGAGAGGTGCCCATACACGAACTGGATAACGAAGACATCGAAATCTACTTGGAAACCCGGAAGCGCACCGAAAGGGGGAAAACGCGAGAAGTATTCAACGGAGTCGAGTTACCACCAAAACCTCCGTCCGTTCCAAAGAAGAAGGTTGTGTTCGCGCCCAAAACGGAGAAAACGGCTCCGTTTAAAACCGCAAATAAACCAGCGACAATTATACGGCCGGTTGCGCTGCCAGAAGAGCCTATAATCACTCTCAACCCGACCAAGCCATTCGTACAAAGGTACAGGGCTCCAATTGAGGACTCGGTCAACACGGGCGAGATGGTGGACAGGGCAATGAACTCGAAATTCGAGATCACCCCAAGGGAGTTCTTTGCGATATTCCCTGAAGGTAGGAAGTACATGAAAGAATTACTAACGGCTAAAAAGGTACCCACGGTTGGAGTTTCATTCGTTGAAGCCACGCGGCAGAAGCAATACGTGTTGCGTTACGAGGAAGGCGAAGGGGAAATACGAGAGGACAAGCTCACGTCTTCCAAAATTGACGCGCTCCGAGTTGTCAACCCTATTCTCGACGACACTGTACAAGTCGAGGCCGTTCTTGATCAGGGTTCAGAGATCATCGCCATGAACCGGGACCTTTGGCTTAAACTCGGCGTCGGGTTGGACCCGCAAAAGATTTTGAACATGCAGTCGGCGAACTCGCAATCCAACGCGACAGCAGGTGTTATCTGGAACTTCAAAATTGGAATCGGGGGGTTAGACCTGAGATTCCAGGTTCACGTAGTTCAAGGCGCTCCGTTTGATCTGTTACTCGGCAGACCGTTCTTCCGGTTCACGAGTTGCACGACCACGGATAACACGGACGGCAGTCAGGAGATCACACTCACTTGCCCTAATACTGGCAAACAGGTCACGATTCCGACTCGGAGAAAAACCAACAAGAACCGAAACCCGTTTCGACAAGACGTCCGTACGGACGTGGGTTTTCAGAACGGGGGACAGCGTCAATAAACGTTGTCTCCGCGGATGATATACAATCCAGGTTCGACCAGGTCTCAACGGGTTCAATGCATTTAAAATATCGGCCACTTCCACCTTTCGCTTCCACCAAATGGAAACAGATACAAACTCAAAGCCCTGTTCCAGGGTTAAACTTATCAAGGCTGGCGCCTCCACTCATTTTATATTCCCCAGAAGGGACAAATACGGACCATGTCCGTTCAATTGAAATCACGGATACGGAACAGGTATGGGAAGTCTCACCTGCATATATGCAGTACTGCCTGAGGCAGGTGTACGAGTATGACGAAATAATACACGCGTTTACGATTAAAACGACGGGAGGCGAAACGGAGAAGGAGAAACCAGAGAAAAAGAAGAAAAAGAAATATAAACCAGCGGCAAAGAAGGTTCATTCGGTGGCGGCTAGCCTACCCGAGGAATTCAGGGTTGTACGGAAATACCCTTCGGACCCCCTTGCAAACATGCCACCTCTAAATCCGAGACCACCTCCGTTTAAACCAGGGAAAAGGTTGACAGAGGAGCGTCTGAAAGGGTTGAACATAAACCCAGACGGCTTTCTATGGGAGCAGGAGGAATTACTGGTCGCGGACGTGGTACGGAATCACGAGATGGCATTTGCATGGGACGACACGGAGAGAGGGTGCTTCCGGGAAGATTACTTCGAACCGGTGAAACTCCCCGTTTTGGCACACACTCCGTGGCAACAGAAGAACATTCCGATCCCACCAGGAATACGAGGCCAAGTGGTGAAAATAATAAAAGCCAAAATCGCATCCGGAGTTTACGAGCCGTCTTCCTCGTCCTATCGATCGAGTTGGTTCTGCGTTCCGAAAGCGGAAAAGGGGGCGCTCCGTATTGTGCATAACCTACAACCGCTCAACGCGGTCACGATTAAAGACGCGGGTTGCCCACCGATCCTGGAGCTTTACGCGGAGTCATTCGGAGGCAAAGTCATATACGGAATGTTCGAATTATACGTCAGAATCGACCATCGAGTTCTCGATCTGGCCTCACGCGATTTCACCACCTTCCAATTGCCACTCGGAACGCTTCGATTAACGCGACTCCCGCAAGGCTATACCAACGCCGTTCAAATACAACAAGGAGACGTGGCGTTTATTCTCCGAGATGAGATTCCGCAAGTCACTCAGCCGTTTGTCGATGATACCCCAGTTAAAGGAGGGGAGGACTATTACCTATTGGAGGACGGGTCATACGAAACCATTCCACAGAACCCAGGCATTCGGAGATTCGTGTGGGAGCACATGGAAAACGAAAACCGGCTACTGCAGCGAATGGAGCATGCCGAGGGGACTTTCAACGCGCGAAAGAGTTTCTTTGCGGTACCACAAATCAAGGTGGTCGGGCATATTTGTTCTCACAAAGGACGCACGCCGGACGAGTCCAAAGTTCAGGCGATACGGGACTGGCCGGACTGCGAATCACTTACGGAAGTACGGGCCTTCCTCGGCACGCTCGGCTTGATGCGAATATTTATGAAGGACTTTGCGCTGCACGCGAGACCTCTGGTCTGTCTCACGAAGAAAGAGGTGGAATTCACGTTCGGGGAAGACGAGAAATATTCAATGGAAATGCTGAAGAAAATACTCATTGAGTGCCCGGCAATTCGGCAAATCGACTACGGCAGCGGCCGGCTCGTGATCCTATCCGTGGACTCATCATATGTTGCGGCCGGGTTCATACTTCTGCAGGTAGCAGAAGATGGAAAGGAATACCCGTCCCGTTTCGGTTCTATAACATGGAACGAACGAGAGGCGCGTTACTCACAGGCCAAAATCGAGTTATACGGATTATTCCGTGCGTTGCGAGCGTACCGAATTTACTTGGTCGGCGCAACCAGCCTCCTCGTTCGCACCTGACGCGAAGTACATTAAAGGCATGCTCAACAATCCGGACATTCAGCCAAACGCGGCAATGAATCGATGGATTGCAGCGATTTTACTGTTTGACTTCGCCATCGAGCACACTCCGGGGATATCGCATGCACCAGACGGACTTTCAAGAAGACCTGGAGCGCCCCAGGACCCAGTAGACGAAGAGGATCCCGAGGAGTGGATCGACAGAACGTGCGGGTTTCGCAATCGTGGCCACAAACTGGAATAACTCGAAACGGAGTTCGTTCCGGGGAGCTGAAACAGAGCTCACAAACCCGTATCGTGCAATAACAGAACCGGTTCAATACGTCTCCGTTTTGTCCAATCACGTTAACCCGTACGTGGGCAACACGGAAACGGAAACGGAGCGAGACTCGGTATGGGTCATGGCCAATGCGGTCACCGAAGAAGGAACGATACCTCGTTCAGAGCGCGCCAAGGAACTGGATAACGATATTCTGAGGGTGTTCAAATACCTTGACGACTTGCTACACCCGCCAGGGTTTAACTCGCAAAGGCACAAACGTTTCCTGAAGAAAGTCGGTAAGTTCTTTCGAACCGGGGAAAAACTATGGAAAAAGGACCCGCGAGGAGAGCACAAACTATACCTCACGGAGCCAAAACGGATGGACATACTGAAGCAAGCGCACGACGATTTGGGCCACAAAGCGCATCTTATCACCAGTAAACGGGTGTCGGACAGGTTTTGGTGGCCCATGATGGACCAGGATATCACCTGGTTCCTAAACACTTGCCACGAATGTCAGATTCGCGCCACGCAGAAAGTTCTGCTCCCACCCACAGTGGCGATGCCCTTGCCGCTATTTCACAAAGTATACGCAGATACAATGTTTTTACCACGACACAACGGGTTCAGAACGGTCGCACACGCAAGATGCTCCGTCTCGGCTTGGCCGGAATGGAGAATGCTGGTTAACGAAGACGCTTTTTCACTCGGAACCTTCCTGTTCAAGGAAATCCTTTGCAGGTGGGGAGCGATAGTAGAGCTCTCTACCGACAACGGGAAACCTTGGATAAAAGCAGTCGATTGGCTGGCCAAGAAATACGGAATACATCACATTCGTATATCCGGTTACAACTCGCAAGCGCAGGGCGTTATTGAACGGAGACACCACTCCGTTCGGGAATCCCTTGTCAAGGCTTGTGAGGGAGACATGACACATTGGACGCGCAGAATATTTTATGTGTTCTGGGCGGAACGCGTGTCCATCAGCAAAGTCACTGGCCGTTCCCCATATTGGATGGCGCACGGAGTCGAACCCCTGTTCCCGTTTGACATCGTAGAGGCAACCTATATGAGCCCTATTATCGAAACGGAGGTCTCAACGGAGGAGTTGATTGCCAGACGCGCTTTGCACTTGATGAAAAGGGAAACGGACCTCGAAGTGCTCCGTTCAAAAATATACGAGGACCGCGTCAAATCAGCGCGCCAATGGGAGAAGGATAACGACAAGAAGATAGTCGATTATGATTTTGAAGCAGGCGAGCTGGTTATTATCCGAAACTCAAAAGTCGAAAAGGAGCTTTCAAAGAAAAGTAAACCGCGCTACTTCGGACCCATGATAGTGGTGAAACGGACCACAGGAGGTTCCTACATAATCGCTGAAATCGATGGCGCCGTTTCATTGGACTCGGTTGCGGCATTCCGACTTCTGCCCTACTTTCCGCGTTCGAAAATACGCGTACCAGTAACCAAGATGGTGGAAAAATACGAAGAAATGGTAGAAAAATTCGGGAAGTCACCCGAATGGGGGGACGATGGACTTAGAGATTGGGAAGGGCGATCAGGGCTATGAACTAATTTAACTCGCTCGAAACGGGATCGGAATCGGAAACGGAGCAGCAGGGAACTGCGAGAAAATCGAAGAATCCTGCCACCGATACTAGCGAAAAGTGGGGAGGAACGGGGAATAGCTCACGATCGAGACATACCTGTACCCTCCCTACTAGCTAAATAAATTGGTTAACGCAAACACTTTCGAATTTCGACTCGTGCTCCGAAGTTAACTGAAACGGAGTCAGGGATGCCGGCATTGGCCCCTATCCGAATCGGGCCCACTCCACCATCATATCTCGCATCACCCCGAAAAGGAAGCGGGCACAGCCACTTAGAAAAGATTCACGCCAAGTTTCAAAAGGAGACAACAGAATTCTAGATTGAAGCAAGATATTGATAACACTACATACAGGATAGAGGTAACTACATTTGAGCAAGGTATAGGAAAGCATCGCACAGCAGGAGAGAATACTAGAAGCAAGGAGATCAAGAAAATCGTTCATGCGCCGCCTTCGGTCAAGTCCATCCCCTTGAGCGAGTCCCCCTCCGCGTCCCACACTCTCGCGTCGATATGGGGTGTTACCCGTTCTTCCCCATCGGATTCCACCTTGACTGGAGGAGGGGAGTCCGTGAAAGGGCCAGGCGTCCGATCGGCGTCCGCAATCGAGCTTGCTCGCATTTCCGCGGCCAGGCTTATCGCGCGCCCCTGAGAAAACAAGGGAATCTCGTCATCGGTGGGACGGCGAGATGGCTGCGAAGGGAGAGGAGGCGGGCGAGGCGGTATGAAGGTGAAAGGCCGACCACCGCCCAGACTGAAGCCGGCTTGCCCGAAAATGGGGAGTCGGGGTGGAGCCTCTGCCCGCGCGTCACCCGAACGAGGTGCGGCGGCGAGAATTGATTCACGCATCACCTCGGGCGAGATACCGGCGCTGGCGGCAAGGCGGTGGTTAACGCCGAGATGAGGCGCCTCCAAAACCTGGTCGAAAGGAGGGGAAAGGGGGCGAGGGCCGAGTGGCAGAGGCGAGTGATCCGCGTCGAAAGGCGTATCGCGTAGCGATTCGCTGGGAAGGAAGAGCTGGGAGGATATCAGTCATTTACAGAAAAGGAAGCAAAACGGAGTTTCTTTTAAAAGGGAAGAGGGACATACGGAGTTGGCTTCACGTTCCTCTATCTCCTGCTTAACGAACACCTCGTCCTTGGCAAAGAAACCGAACAGATCAGCGATATCCCAACCTGCGGGCAAGTGCTCGTTCACGCGTCTACCTTCGCCGCGCAGAATTCTGCCTTCCGTATCGGCATCAAGGAGGGCGCGGGCCGAAACGGAGAGGCTGCGGGTATGCGCGCGCCTTGAGCAGGGCCGTGGTGCGCCAGGCCTCGTCGCTGTCGAGGGTGGGGACCGGGCACAGGAATGGAATTCCGTCGATGATGAGCGGCCGCGCTTGTTCTTCTGGAGCCATCTCAGTCCAGAGGGGAAGAATTGCGCAAGAGCGCGGTGGCGAATTCGGTACCCGCGCTGTAAAGCGCCATCCGCGACATCTCCATGAACCACGCAACATTCCAGCTCTGCCTCGCGTGGTAGCGAGCGGCGGTGATGGGGAGAGGGTAATTCTCTTGAGGAATATTCCAGGCGCGCATCTTGCCAAAGCAAGAATCGGGCGGGACTGGCATGTTGAAAGTCGTCGCGAGGAAGGTGGTGGCGCGAGTTGTACTGCGACCGCGGCAATTCGTTTGTAACGGCGCCACCGAACAAGTCGGCGGTGGTGTACGAGAACTTGGCGCGGCGCGAGACGGGCTCTTCGACCTGGCTCTCCGACGAGTCGGGGAGAACCGCGATTGGGGGGGCAACGGGCTCCGTCTCCATTTCGTCCGCGAGAGAAGACTGCTCATCCTCTTCGGTTTCCTCTTCCTCCATCTCGACGTCGATTTCCACCAAAGGCTGTGCCCCTTTCGCTTTCCGTTTTGAGGACAAAGAAACGTCACTCGCACCAGCCTTTTGTGTGGCGGCCGCGGTCCACTTAAAGGGCACCTTAGTGCGCCGTTCAGCCGCGGAGCGCCAGTCGATGTCGGGAGGGTACCACGTGTCGAAGTCGAAGGGAGCGGTGAAGGCGGGGCGGAGATGACCTAATTCACGGCTGAAGTGGCTGGCGTACGCCCCGTGATATGTGAGGAAGTCATCTAAAGGAGGAAACGGGGTGAATGAGAAGGGATTTTAATAAAAAGAAGAAAGAAACGGAGAAAGGAACTTACTCAGACCATTGGCATTTCCACCACGGACGGGTGAACAAACCACTTTGGCGCGCACGCAGGACGCGCAATTCGCGGACTTGCCCTCTGGATCGCCGTCCGTGACGCAAGGCCACCCCTTCTCGTTGCAAAATGCGCAGGGTTTCGGGAACTTTACCATGGGGTGAGGCCCAAAACGGAGAAGGTGGCGGCCAACGGGCAGGTGCTGGGTGAACCACGCCTTCCACAAATTAAAACCCGCAGGGGGCGGAGGCGCGATGTCGTCCTTGAGAAGGGGGAAGTCGATGGAGCGGGCATAGGGGTTGCAGGTATGCCAGCCCTTGTAGGAAAAGGGAGCGGCGTCGTCAGTCCTCAAATGCTTGGAAGGGCGCTCGGACGAGCCCTGCTCGGAGGCGGTGCGCTTCTTCGACCCGGATGAGGACGGAGAGGCGAATTCGGGAGGAGGGTGAGGAAGCAAGAGGTTCACCTTGAGGCGCTTCGCGCTCTCCAAGTTGCCCGACGTGCCCGTCTCCTTGCCCTTCCCCTTTCCCTTGTCACCACTCGAAATGGACCCCAGCCTCTTCACGATTATCCGACCCGTGCTGGGGCGCTCAAGCGGATCGACACCCTTCCCTTTGCTGTTTGGGGTGGAAACGGGGACGGGGGCGGTTGCGGCGTCGATGGGTACATAGCCGAATCCCTTTGGTACGTCCCCCAAGTGAACGGCCTCGAAAAGGAGGTCGATATCCTCCCCGAACGATGTGTTACCCTGGAGAGCAACACACATTTCGTGGATGTACGAAAGCTCGTCCCGAACACGGACGGCTTGGCGCGTGAGCGCGCGGATCTCGTGGTCCCGCCTCAGCTGGCGGCCGACAGTGAGCGATTCCTTGAGATAGGTCTCGCGAAGACCGTCAATGGTCTTCTTCTTGTCAGCGACGAGGTACTTGTAGTGGTTGACCTCGGCCTGCATCGCGACTTGCTCGGCATCCCACAACGCAAAAACTTCCCCCTGTTGAGCGTCGACGGCGGTGTGATGCGGACTGCGGTTCTGTGAACTGCCTGACCCGGGGTGGGTATAGTCAAGTAGTGTTTTACAGAATTTAATTCGTCCTCTAGGGGGAAATTGCTCTTTCGCGGAGCTGCATAGTTTTAAGGTACGCTAATGCGCGATATATAATTTGTGGTGTGTGTGTGTGTACAGTTCTCTCCGTTTGGATTGAACACTTTGCCAGGTTCCTCGAAGATTTAGTTCTTCGTTGGGGGCTGGCCTTCCGAAAGTACCGCGGATGGATAGTTTTCTACACTTGCTCGAAGGGTACGCTCCGCAATGCGAATGCTGTTCCGTTCCGGAGTACTCGGGTTATCTGTTATGCTTTATCCACCCGTCTCGAACGTATCGGACGGCAGGTCTCTTCAGTACAGTGCAACACTATACGGATGGCTATAGCGATTCCCTTCGTAGCCTGGTTTCTCCGTTGGTGAACGCCTTGAAACGGAATCACTTCCGTTTCAAAGACTCGGGGGTGAAGTGTGCGAATTGAATGGGGGAAATGGCCTTATCCACGGATTTGGCTTAAGCAGCAAAGCATCTCGCTTGTCAGCTTTAGCATTTAGTTAGCATTCTGGTCTGTTCCCCGAGCACCCGTTTCACCGGATTGACTATATTTCCCCCGTATCGATTTATCGAAACGGAGGTGAGACGGACGGGGTTTCTTGACAAGCCCTGGCCTTCTAGGTGACCTTGGTTTGTCCTACTATTGGGCGGCACGACCCGTAGCGGAGTGTATTTTAATTTAGTTCCCCACCCTGGTGTACTTCAGGGGGAGTAGCTTTAGGTAGATGCAGTGGGAGGTAATAAGATAATCATTCCGTATCTTACAGCTGGCTTTTATACTGTACTCTGTCCGATACTCGCGTGCGTATTTATCCCTTTAATTGGAAACGGACGTTCCACCTTTTCAGTTCTGACTCGCCTCTGTGATCGCCCACGCGTTCCCGATTCCGAAGGGGTTAGAAATTGACTCGGAGCAGCCTTGTGTCGCATCCGTTTCCCGTTTCAGCCACCCCGTTTCCCAAGAACCGCCTCAGTTCTCCGTTTAGTCGCCCCGTTTCCCATAGCGCAACCACTTCGTCTCCGTTTGGTCGCCCCGTTTCCCATAGCGCAACCACTTCGTCTCCGTTTGCCCCCCCATTTCCTTCCCTAGTACCGGCCAGGTGGCGGAACGGCAACGCATGCGAGACAAATAAGAGAGCCTGTAACGTTTCCTCGCAAGGTCTCCGTTCGATTCGGGGTCTGGCCTTGATAAACCATCAAGAAACTTTTGCCTCCGTTTCGTTTTTGAGTGAATGCGCGTCGAGTTTTTGAGTGAACGCATTGAACGGCCAAATAGCTCTATCAATATTTTCCTGCTTGCTTGTGGGTTTCGTTATGGGGTCTGGCCTTGCTGACGCAGAGGATCCTTTTTGCTTGTGGTCTCGGTGAGTACTCGCGGTCAGATAGTGTAACGGTAACACGCTTGGACTCGATACATTGGGATGGAGCGATTCTCCAAGAGAACCCTGTTCGATTCGGGGTCTGGCCCTGGTGGTGGTGTATCCGATGCTTTTTATTGATACGGAGTCGCTGTCGTGAGTATGATTTTCCTCCCGTTTGGCCGCGTTCAGAGCGCATCACAAAGTGACAGCTCACAGCGGCGTAGTGATCCGCTTGGATGCGCGCACAGAGGGTGTTGTGGTCGTCACGAATTTTACGCCGTTTGCCGATACGAGCGCGCTGGCGCTCCAAGAAATCTGAAACGGCGGCTTTGGCTTCCTCGTCAGAGTCCGGGCCAAATTGCGGGCCCTCCGAGTTGGGAATGAGAGGGGGGAGGTCGGGGGCGGGAGGAAGAACGGGAGAAGGGATGTCGGGGAAAGTAGGAGGGGGAGGCAAGCTGTCCATGGTGACTGGGTGGTCCAGCATTTCGTCTAGCGAGTCTTGGAGGGCGCGACCGACGAAAGATGTGTGCTCCATTTGCTTCTTGAGCTGGGAGAAGTCGACGCGCAGGGGATCCTCGTACATGGACTCGAGCTTATATTGCGCGAGGATTTGGCGCGCCGAGAGAACCTCTTGTAACTCGGAGGGAGAAACAAAATCGCGGTGACGGAGACGGGGAGGCTGTAAATAAGGCGACTCGGAGTCACCTCCATCCTCGGGGAGCGGAGAAGGGGAACGGGCCGGGGCGCGCGACGCGGAGTCGCTTGGACCTGCACAACGGGGGGTGTTGCCTCCAGCACGATTTTGACGCCAAGAAGAGGAGGCGGCGTTGGGCTGGGCGCGACGCGACTTGAATTTTTTATTAAACACAGCATCGAGAAACGGAACGCACACCAAAAACTCACCGAAGATGGGCCTGCTTGGGAGGACATGATGTTGATGTGAGGGGGCGCGAGTTTTGAGGCGGGGGTGCGGGAGAGAAAAAATTAGGCGCCCGCGAAACGGAAGCGGACCCAATTGGGCATGCAGCTGCCGGCAACTACCGCACGGAGTCGGACCGGGCCGTCGGCTATTCAGGCTTCTATGCAGGGAAACGGAGAAGCCAGGCACACTGCGGAATCGGGACAAAATTAGCATGGGAAGGATATTGGACTGAAAAGGAAGGGAGCCCCTATGAGAGGGGACAATTGGCGGTAGAAACTGAGCGGGAAAAAACGCGGGAAGATGCGCACGCGTTGCGTGCTTTTAACTCGAAGACCAAACGGAGAAGCGAAACGGAGTTCCCAAAAAAGGAAAGACCGTGCGGTCAAAACAGCCCCAAAACAGCCTCGTTTCACGATGGCAGCGCAATCTCTAGTCAAACGCGCATAGCACTGAAATGGGTTCGGACGCAGAAGCTGCGCGCTTCATTTTTTTTTTCTGAAACAAAGGAACACGGCTTGGACGGGTCAATGGAGAAAATCCTAATGATCATCCAAGGCCAATGTGGGATAAAGATTGGAGCACAAGGAGTTAAAATTGGT
>JARKIB010000230.1:0-202732 GCA_029378385.1 Mycena metata
TTTGAAAAAGGCCTGGGCTGTGTTACACCATCTCATTAGTAGGCTGCTTTGCATTGTGAGCCAAAGAGAAGGAGGAAAAACGAGAGAGGAAGAAGGAAGGGAGCAAGGAGGAGGATCCGAAGCAGCAGGGAGGAGCGAAAGAGGAGCGAAGAGGAAAGAAAGAAAAGAGAGTCGAGAAGAGCACAAACGACACGAAAGGCGCGAAGCAAAAAAAGTACAGAGAATTGGAGAAAAAAACCGCCCGAAAAGACGACCCCAAAAAAAACAAAAAGACTCTGCCCCCTCCAAGAAAAAAAAAAAAACAGGAAAAAAACACTCACCCGGCATGAGTAGCAGCCCCAACCCGCGCCCTCTTCCGCACGTTCCCCTCGCTCCCGATCTTGCACTGGACGGGTAAGCATGAGCATGCAGAGCCGACGCCGCCGGAGTCGTTTTTACCCCGCGAGCCGCGCACGCTCCATCTGTGCGCGGTCGGCGAGGAAGGGTGGGGCAGTTGGCGCGTGTATGTCGTTGGCCATGGGGCGCAATAGGAGGGACTGGTGGCAATGGAAAGTCGGTGGGTGTGGGTGCGATGGGTCCTGCGGCGACGTCCATAGGGGAGGTCACGCAAACTCTCAAATCTCATCAATAGCTGCGCCGTTGTCAGCGTTCATCGTGGGCGCGTTCGAGTTGCTAGTGTTTTTTTAGGAATTTGTGATTGGCGTCTTTGCGTTTGGATCGGCTGGTGTCAATCAGCATTAGCACTTGGCTTAGGCATCAAAGAACAGACGGTGTACCCTTACACACCTCGTATCGACCGATGGCATCCGAATCCATTAGAATTCCTTCTGCCCAGATTTTATGCACCTCGCGTCAGCCCCACGTCCCGAAGCCAAACCCATGCACGGATGCAGGGTGTGCACACACATCTACTAGCTTGGAGCTTGCAGCAAAAGCGGATGGGCAGGCCGGCGTCGCCAAGTTTGAAGGCAAGGTGGCTGGAGAAAGCAAGGCGAGTCACGATCACGTGTTGATCCGATCGCTTTTCGGTGATTGACAGCTTGACGCGGCGCGGCAGCGCTTTAAGTTGGGCCTGCGCTGTGGTGTGCGAGTATGTACGTGTAAGCAGCCCCATGCGAAATGGTCACGATTCGACCAAACACACGAGGGAAATTCAAGAGTCTGAACACTGGCAAAAAAAAGTGGTTTCCAGCCCAATATTACCGTTTGTGACCCGAGCCGGGGTACTCCTCCTTGGAGGAGAAAGCACGGCTGAGATAGAACGCAGACCCTCTGCAATCGGGTCATCCTGTACTGTATTCAACTTCCAGTCATCTGCACATGAGTTCAATAAAATCCAACCCATGGCCAACTCACACCAAATTTGCCGTGCGGGAGTACGGTATGTCGATTCTCAAGTACAAAACCAAGGAAAGACATCTTTCGTTGCACTCAACCCACCAAAACAAGAAAAGGGAGAACAATCAAGAACAAAACAAAGTTTATCCCCATCGTGTACAGCGGAAGTGGAGACCAGGTCTTTTTACATTATGTTCACCTACTTGCTTATATATTACCATATTAATTCGGTTGGCGCTCTCCAGGGTGTTAGAAAGTAGAAGTTTAGCATCTCATCAATTCCTTGAACTTGAATACCTTTTCATAGGGAAAACGACGAGCGCTCCCACGGGCAGTTTCACCAATGCAGCACGGTAAAGCGGAGTAGAAAAAAAGAAAAATTCATAGGCAGCGAGTTAATGACCCCATGTATAGCCCGTCGTGTACGAAGTGGCGGTACACGCCTCCTACAATCAAGTTCTCCTCCACTGGACGCGTCCAGTCGCGATATAATCACCCACTTTGATTAATTGTGTAGCTCGAGCGTTCGGCGCAGTCTTGGTTTCTCATTCCCATACCATGTACCAACCACGTCCGTACCTCCCGCTGATTATCCTCTTGAGTACCTGGATCAGAGTCTAGGTAGCAAAAAAAAACGAAGTTGAACTCGAAGCTCAAATGATACACCCGACGCCGAGTCGGACGGGGAACTCCTCTATAACGTGTTTTCTCGGAAAGCCGACAAGAGAGGGAGGCGCAGACTACCTGCCACGAGTCTTCCTGCACTCTCTTCGACGGCCAGCTGAGTGAACATTGATTTGATGTTTAAAGCTCACGATTCTTTACCTTGCTTTAGCTAGGTCCCCCTCCGTCGCAATTCAGATAGCCGAATTCTGCATCAAAGAAATACAGGCAACTTTCATGCTGAACTGCGTGACCTTTCCCCTTCCGTGTCCCAACCAAGCATCGGACCAAACACTGGGATATCTCTGCTCGTCGAAACTAAGCGAAAAGTGCAAACAAATAAAGTGCAAATACTAGTAGTCCGACTGCTCGACATCGAAAGCCCGAAGCAAACATTGGACCAAATACTAGGATATCTCTGCTCGTCGAAATTAGCCGAAATCTGCATCAAACAAACAGAATCATCCTTCAATGATCACAACTTCGACGTGAGGGCCACGAAAGTCGGTGAAATTTCCTAGCAAAGGACCGGAACACGTCGCCATACGTAGATGAACACCGCTTGAGAAAGCGTCAGAACGAGACCGCGCTAATCCCAATCTCGATTCGCACTTCAACCTATGTTACTGGCCTACCCACCACCCCGGAGACACTAGGAGCGACGCGGAGGACACAAAAGACGATCATGCACTCGTACGCGACTGTCCTGCTCACCTGTACTTCTTTCCCCTTTGTCATCCATGGACTGGCACCGCACCGGGAGGGAGCTCCTCCTGCCGCGCCCTAGTAGGCGGCGGGCCCACGTCACTCCTGGGCTACAGGGTGCTCTTTGCTCCCTATTTACACGGCTAAGGCGCATCCTTTGTCTTGCCCGACATTTCCTCTGCACGGGTCTTGCACGAGAGCGACGCAGGGAAACACAGGCGAAGCTTGTGCATTTTTCGCTACTCTTGTCGCACATACCGTGTGCTGCAGGGCGCCTTTGCCGGATTGCGTACCTACGCGGCACACCATGACTTGGAATGCTTTAGATCGTTCTCAGGCCCTCGATTCTGTTCATGGTTGATGTTTACAGTTACTATCCGTGATTTCGCCCGGATTCGAGACTGGTGCATCCACGGTGTACTAGCCGCTGTTGGGCGCCATCGTGTGTCCCGTGCATCAGGTTGTCTCTCATGCGTCGCTCGGGTTTGTGCTCGTGCCGGCCACCACTTGCATGTGCAGCGTGGATCTGTGCTCATGCTAGCGCTATCTTTCCAGTGACATATTTGTCCTCGTCGCGACATGGATTCTTAACCATTCCGTCTGGCACCAGACATCCGCCCTACTTCTTCGTTGTCAATGACCGCTCGCGGAGCAATATACGAGATGCTACCCACAGTCTACAGACTCTCGCGCACATCCAAAATTACCAGTAACCCTAGAAGTTTTGATTAATCAAGGGCCGTTGAGACGGTAATCGCGGATTAAATCACGGATGAATTAATCAAGTGTCCAGCATGTAACCTTCGCGGAGTTTAATCCGGTTTAATCAAGTTCAATCTTTCTATTCCGGCAGAACAAAAATGCACACTGGGGGGTTCGATCGACCGTTGACCGTACAGCGGGATTACGAAAGGTAGATGGAACACTACCAGCTCCACCATCAGAGCCATATGTACAACTGACCCAGAAAGTGTATCATGATGAATGGAGTGATACTTTCTGAGTTGAAAATTCTTTGTATTTGGTCCGGGTTAATTGGCTGTTGAGTTGGATTTGTTGTCCGGTTTAAGCAGGTAAAATCAACGTCAGGGCATATTTGAGTTGGATTGAACTTGGATTAAACACTGGATCAACAAGTACGATAACATTAAACATGAGGCTGTTAATCACAGTTCAATCCAATATCAATCGAAAATGAGTAATTAATCAGCGGTTTAATTTTTAAACCACCAAAGAAAGGATGAATACGAAGTAATTAGGCAATATTGGTAGCAAACTCCTCCTCTTCCTCATCGCTGTACACGTGACCACTGCTTTTGAGTCAGCGACAACCACACTCGCCAAAGGTACTGGAGGCTTACACGGTACGGCGCTTAACTGAGGCCTTTTTGACAGTCGATGGTGCCGCAGCCTTGCGTGGAACCCGGGTTGATTTGCGACGACCACTACTGAAAGTCAGATGGGTCTCGAACAGGTTTGGTGAGGATGAACTTACATATCACTGCTCGATGGGATTCCCCCCTTATTGCCGGCATTTTCAGTATGTCTGGTTCCAAGGTTTTAATTTATCGCACGGGAACGGTTTCATCATATGCTTACTTTGCTTTTTTCACCCAGCGTTTCTTCCCCTGACCGGCCGTAGAGTCTTCTTGATCGTCGCTAGACATCATTGCCGTGAATCTATGGATTGTGTGCAAGCAGGTTAAGCTTACCTTGGTCGCTTCTGCCCCCCACCACCCCCCAGGTGAACCTGAACCTGATTGATAATCGGTTGGAGAGGTGCAGGAGACCTGCTTCAGTCATCAACTGGGTTAATAGATAAGTATTGCAAGGCCTACTGTTCGCGCTCGAGATTAAGGGATTCCTCAATGATTGTACCGGTGGTGCCGCTGTTTCCGAACTCCGCTGAAGCATCCTGCGTTGGCGGCGTGGGTTTTTCGACAGATGCTGTGTTTATGCAATGATTTGAGAACTTCATATGGATAAAGGTCAATTGGCACACCTGTGATAGTATTTGGATTCAAAGCCGTGGTATCTGGGGATAAGATGAGGGTGTGAGCGACAGCGACAAGTGACGTTCAGAGGCGAACCTTTGGGAGTTTTAACCCCACTATTAAGCAGGTTCTCCTGCGCAGTCACCGGTAACGAAGAGGAAACAGGAACTTTCGGGTAAAAAACAAATGGGGTTTCTTCGAACATAGACGATGTGCGAACAAGATACTCGGCCCAAACGGTGGTCTCAACTGTGTTGAGTTTGGCCGGGGCGGTAAGCGCATACGGCAACGTGAACTTCGTCGTATCGTAGTACACGGAGGGCTTAGCCGCAATTTCTCCCCATGGAATTTGTGGGAACTCGGAATCCGGATTGCATGAATATGCTGTTGAGCTAGTTCAAATAATATATTCCTTAGAGTGCGAGTAACTTACCCCAGACATGCATCCAGTATTCGGTGAGAAGGACACGAGTGTCAGCAGGTGTTAGGTCGTTCAAATCGACGCTCGGGAAAACCGGTATCCCAGATGAATTGCGAGGGATAACAGAAGTCGTCGAGACGATTGGACCTGAAATTGGTTCTCCGACTAAGTTCAAGAGCAATGTGAGGGACATACGAGGAATCACGGTGTCGGCAAAGATTGCCCATGCATCTCCATGGTTCGTTTGAAGTTCGGCACGGGTTCCACCAAAATTCGTTCGATTGTGAACTGAGTGGGCGTGAATGCTGACGCGCATGTAATTGAGAGACTGAAAATAAGAGGGAGAGGAATAGACCCACGTTCCAATATCCAGATCACCAGATACTGGTTTGCGAAAGGCGTAGAACAAGAGCATTTCTGCGTCTCCAAGTTGACCGCCTTGCGTCAAATCCTTCAATGCTAAGTGCATCTTTTGATGGAATTCGGACTGATTCCTGCGTCGAGATAAATACCAGAGAAAGTAATGAAGAAGAAGCATACTGATCGGTATCCCCCATCCCCTCTTCCGCCCTTTGGCCCCATTCAAGCTGTTTGGACTCCGGCAGTGCATCCCACAACTCCCTGAGTACTGTTTGATACACAGCGGCAAGACTTCCATGACCAGCGGTGGTGATACGGGCTGCAGCAGTTGAGTTGATGAGAGTACTGTTGTCCTTCGCAAAGAGCTGGCGACCCGTGAGTTCGGATGAGAATCGAAAGAGTGGACCACCAATGACGGAAGGGGTCGGAGCGGAGGGCCTGTTTTTGAGGTACACTTGATTGCGGTAGTTTGTGAATTTCCGCACAATCATCTGACCCAAAGACAATGAATCAAGGAGCAGGTGCATGAAAGGAAGGACGGGATGCTTACAGTATACCACTCCCTGCGAGGAATGTCAGCACTCAGACCGGCGAGAGGTGGCGCATCCAGGATCTCGGACGCTGTTTTCTGCTTCCATTCGGTGAGTTTTTTCCCAATCAGACCTTCATCGAGCTGGGCTGTGAATGCATCGAAGTAGGACTCAATGTAAAGTCGTTGTTCTTTGGAGAACTGTCCCTGCCGCATTTTGGGTGTTGGCGACGGAAGACAGTACAAGAAGGGATGAAAGTTGAATCCGATGACTTGAGATAAAGAACCCGAAGTGGAGAGAGGGAGTATCTAGAAACCGACGCCAGATCGCCACCGTGAGCGCACTGGGTGCTTCACGTTGGTTGGGGAATTTACAGCACCCCAAAAGTAGCTAAATAATTGAACCCTGAGCAACAGACCTTACCGCTTGTTCCCGATGAATAGGTGACAAAAACACTAGAATACTGTATTATTTCGTTCAAATCGACAGGGGGGGTGACGCGTGACAGGTTCAACCATTTCGACATTTCGGCGGGGGCCGAATTTTTGCGTGACACCTCGAAGATTTCGGCATTTGAACCGAAAGTTTTTTTTTTTTTTTTACACCTTTTGGGCAGTTCGGGGAGCTGTGTGACCGCTGGGAGGTTCGACAGAGGCCCGAGTGATGCGTGACCACGACCAAAATTCGGCATCGACAGGGGGGTGCGTGACACGTGACTGTCGATTTGAACGAAATAGTACAGTATATTGCTTCCCCGAAAAATCAACAAGCACGGGGCAGAGGTTTTACGAACGTGGGAGTCAATCCAGGGCTGGATTGCACCAGCCGAATGTTTCAGAACTCCAAATGTAGATATAGGAACGGAACTGAACTTGCTCCCACTGAAACACCGGAATTTAATTGTTGTTCCTAGCGAAATGAGAAGTTCCGGCCGTGAGTGCCCAGCCGAATGTCTCGGTAGAATTGAACCGTGAGAAACAGACTCATTTCTACTGAAACACCGGAATTTATTTGCGGTTCCCCAACGAAATGAGAAGTGCAGGGCAACGGTTCCGCATTCCGATCGTAGGGCTGGACTGCACCAGCCGGATGTATTGGCAGAATTGAACCGCCCTGTTCCTATTGAAACACCGCAATTTATTTGCGGTTCCCCTAACAAAATGAAAACGGTAGAATTGAACTATGCAAATCAACCTTGCTCCTGTTGGAACACCGCAGTTTTTTGCGATTCCCCCAACGAAATGACAAGTGCCAAATGTTTCAGCACAATTGCCGTCCGAAACAGCCTTGTTCCTATTGAAACCCAACGAAATGACAAGCGCAGGGCACGGGTACCGTATTCCGAATGTGAGAGATGCCATCCGAACGTTGCACCGATAGTTGTTGGTGATTCCAGCCACTCAGTCGACCGAAAAGCCCCGACTTGGACTTGATACGATCACCAGGATTTCGACTGAATGGCCCGAGGGGGCAACTATAAAGATACTGAAAGTAATGCGCCCCTCACCTAAATTTATCCATCATGCCTCGCCGTCGCTCGCGCTCTCTCCCGATCAACATTGTCCGCTACCCTCTGGCCACACGATATGGTTATAGAGGAACCAAAAAGTCGATGTACGCAAACCCAGGTAGCAGTATTGGCCGGAAGAAACTGGCGCGCACTGATCAATTTACCCTCAGAACTCCGAATTACTCGAAGACTTGGGGGAAATATTCGACAAACTAGGCAACCTGATGCTGGAGTTCGAATCTGATCCCCTCATCGGAACTCTATGTGCCTGCAACAGAGGTCTAGTTTCGACTCAGTGCAACGATTGCACAGCGTACTTGGCAACATGCAACGACTGCTTCATCAAAAACCATCTGCAATCTCCCTTTCATTGGGCAGAGGTTTGGGACTTTGAGAAGAATTTTTTCCAGCGACACGACATTTCTTCCCTCGGGCATGTAATTCAGCTCGGACATCACGGCGGACCATGTGAACAACCGGCCAATCCATTGTTGTTCACGATTGTTCATGGAAACGGTGTACATGCAACAAAGGTTGCATTCTGTGGATGCAAAGAACAGCTGCCCGACAAGATTAAACAACTCATGCGTTCTCACCTCTTTCCTGCCACTGCGAAGGGAACGCGTACCGCATTCACCTTCAATGTCCTCAAGGAATTCTCACTGCATAACCTGGAGTCAAAGAAGGCCGCATATGATTTTTTGGGAGCATTACTTCGCCTCACAGACAATTGTTTCACTGCAGAGGTTCCGGTAATACTTTTTATCTGTCCTCGCTGATCTCCCTTTGACAAACCCGGCTTAAACAGAACCCATATGCAAATTTCCTTCGAGTTGTGCACGTCTGGAATTATTTAACCCTCCTGAAACGGTGTGGTCAGATGCATGGTATTGATGAACTACTGCCACATCGTCCGGCGGGAAACCTGCTAGTTTGGTGCCCTGCATGCCCTGAGCCTGGTTTCAATAGCGATCCAAACTGCCCAACAACACCACATCATCTTCGGTACAACCAAAACCATGATTACTGTATTATTTCGTTCAAATCGACAGTCACGCGTCACGCACCCCCCTATCGATGCCGAATTTTGGTTGCAGTCACGCGTCACTCGGGCCTCTGTCGAACCTCCCAGCGGTCACACAGGTCCCCGAACTGCCCAAAAGGTGCAAAAAAGACAAAAATTTTGGTTCAAATGCCGAAATTTTCGAGGTGTCACGCAAAAATTCGACCCCCCCGAAATGTCGAAATCGTTGAACCTGTCACGCGTCACCCCCCCTGTCGATTTGAACGAAATAGTACAGTATATCCATCGCTTTTGCTGAATTCGTCATATAGTCACTGTAATCAAACCCAGCGAACATTGGATGGGAATTTCCAGTGCAACCAATACAACAAGAACACCGATCCCGATGATGTTTCTCTTTGCGGGGGACGCGCATACTTTCCCGAGGATCAGGAATACACGGAGTACTTGGATACCATTCCGGTATCGACCGAGGTAAAGTCCCGCATTCAATCTACTCATGAAAATGTCGTACAATCCCCACAGAAATCTACATGTAACTACCTCAAGGTTGTGAATAAGCAGGACCAGAAGAAATTCAAGAACATGGCCAAGACCGGTACGGTAAATGGCCAATGCAGTCACGTCTTCATCCTGTCGTGTGTGGACATGCAGTACGGTGAAAGGTGATCTGAATGTCGTCTCCAACATCTCAATGAAACTAAGCTAAAAGCCAGGTTTGTAAACACCGATGCTGCCCTTGCTCGGGCGCTACGAGCACGAAAGTCGGGCAAGGAATTCGAGGTCAAGCTCCGGCTCTGTTGGAAATACAACCCGTGGTTCATTAGATGGCGTGATGATCATGTGGAAAACATGCGTACCTTTCCTTATCTGAATTTCTATTTCACCGTTGCCATGTTTCACTATGGTTCTAGCCTCATTCACCGCATGGTTCACCCAGCCTATATCCAATCGGGCTAGACTCGTAGATAAGAGACTTGCATAAATACCGACCTACCTCATGAATATTATTCAGTCTGTTCTTTAGTTGCGAACCCCCCAAGTCTATCTTCCCATAGGTTATGGGCCCCGACCCCCGCATCTGAAGAAAACCTTTACCACTTTGACCATCCTCATATCGTGCTTGATTGCCCGAAATATTTTCATTGAATAAATCTATCCACCAACAATGGCTTCCACCACATCCACCAAACTCGGAGATGATTTCTTGCGCATCCCCAAGCTTGAAGTCACCGGGACAAATTGGGTCATCTACAAGGACCGATTCACTTGGGCTGTTGATGCTCGTGGGCTTGCAGAGCACATCGAGCCAAATGCAGAGGCACCAGTAGACCCTCTTGCAGCACTGAGACCCACCGATGGGACAGTTCTCGTGTTGACTGCAGCGCAGACAGTACTGGACAAGAGGACTCGAGATCTAGGATCGGACACACTGATCATCAAACGTAAGGGACCCTCCCTCCCCCCAAATGCGGAAAGCACATCATTTTGCTCAAGTTGCGCGCACAGCGACCTTTACACCCAAAAGGACCTCTGGAACTCATTCCAATGCATGTGGGATACTACTTCGACGCTCCATGGCCTTTTCAACGAAGAATTTGAGACAAGAGGTGTGGTTTGGAGATTTCTGCCTTATTCATCGTGATTTGTCAAATCGTCTGTTCAAGTCCAGAGTGCAACGAGATTCAGTGCTATGTAGCTACATATGCTCCTAAGCATTTCCTGGGTCGACCCATGGTAGCATCTTGACATTCACTCACTTGAATCCAACCTTTTTGCGGGCCAGAATTCCAAACGGGTCGAGAAAACGTGACCCATTACGAAAGTTCATCAATGTGTCCGATTTCAGATCTCGAGTCCTCTTGGTACTGGAGACACAATGGAAGAAAGATTTGAAAGTATGGCAGCAGGGCGAAGCAATTGTCAAACAGCAGATCGCTGGAACGATTCCAGACTCATTGTTTATGAAGATCCGAGGCAAGACAACTGCCACCGAAATTTGGAAGGAACTCGGAAACGAATTCCAGAAGAAATCTCGAATGGTTTCAGTAGACTTGCGCCGCAGGCTTCAAGAGGAGCGCTGTGATGAGCGTGGCGATATTCGCACCCATTTCACAAAGCTCAGGACCATGCGCGAGGATCTCGCGGCAATGGGTCAACCCCCGACCGAGGATGATTTCTACGCAATAATCCTCGGTTCCCTCCCATCTTCATTCGATCCCTACATCTCCGCAGTCAGCGCTACATCTAGCGTGCTCGGAACCACTCTCTCCGCAAATGACCTTATGCTCACCATCACCGATGAATACGAGCGCCGACTTCTAAAGAAGAACGGCAGGAAGGATGACAAGGATGTTGCCTTCTACTCCAATGATTCTTCCAGAGGGAAGAGTCGGGCCGGAGGTTCAAATTCAAAGAAGGATGTTGAGTGCTTCAACTGCAAGAAGAAGGGTCACTACAAGGCGGATTGCTGGGCTGAAGGCGGCGGCAAGGCCGGCCAGGGTCCTAGAGGAAAGGGGAAGGGAAAAGCCAAGGCCAATGCTGCAGCAGCAAAGGCAGAAGACGAAGCCGCATGGATGGCGTTCGCCGAATCGAATGTGCTAGACTTTGTTGAAGAAGGTCGTAACGTGTCTGCGGGTGCCGCAGATAGCGTGAGCAGCGAGGAAAATTTACTCGAGCTCGACGACGCACCGATTGGTTCCGAAGATTTCACAGAGTTCTTCGATGATCTGTTCGAGGATGCAGAGACCCTAGGTGCTTCTACGGAAACCGAGGACGACATGCCCGAACTTCAGACAGTCTCAGATTAGACTCAGACTCTACCGACTCGGACACCGATTCGGATGAGGGCCAGGACTCAGCCAATTCTTCCGACACGGACTCGGACATTGGTGGGTCAATGCCAGACCTCCAAGATGTTTCCGATTCGGATTCAGAGGATGCAGGCGAGGACGCCAGCAGCGACAACAACGGGAATGAGACCGATTCTCATGGCAGTGATAGCTCTTTTGAGTGGATCACGGTGAACAACGCAAATGTTGATGAATATCTGGCGCGGCCACCTACCGAACAAGCCCTTGACGAGCAAGCGCTCAAGGATGGACTTATGCCGGAATCATCTGTCGGACAGGAAGAAGCTTACACAACTTCGTTCGATTCAGCAATGCTTACCACCAAGAAGCCAGGGGATAGCCTAATCGACACTGATTTGTACGATTCGGGGCATCCAAACATATGTCGGGGAATCGTAGCAGGTTCATCAATTTTGTCGACATTGAACCGAGGTCCATCATCGCTGCAGACAAGAGATCCTTCAGTGCTATAGGCAAGGGGCATATGTATGTCACTGTGCCGAACGGTGATCAGCCGGTGTCAAGAATCCTGTTGAAGGATGTGCTGTACGCACCTACAATGGGAGTCACATTGGTCTCCATCAGCCGCATCGACGCCGCAGGATACCATGTCTGGTTTGGGAATGGAGCATGCCGCATTTTTGACAGGGAGCGAAAACCTGTTGGGAAAATCAGCGAGAAGAGCGGTCTTTACCGTGTCATGGCTCCTCACCCGAAACCCTCTCCGGAATTTGCTGGAACTGCAAAGGAGAGGATCAGCATTGATGAATTGCATCGCAGAATGGGACATGTTGCCCACGGGGCCGCCAAGAGGCTTGTCAAGCAAGGCCTAGTTCATGGAATTGAACTGGACGAATGGACCGAGCCAACCGTTTGCGAATCTTGCGAATTTGCAAAGATGACTCGCAAACCTATCCAGAAGTTTCGGGAGGCCCGCCGTGCTGAAAATCTCGGAGACGAGTTGCATTCAGACGTCTGGGGACCCGCACCTGTTCGCACAAGGAGTACTATGTCAGTTTCACCGATGACAAGAGCCGGTACACGCGAGTATATTTAATGGCTCATAAAGATGAGGTCTTTGAGCATTATTTGGCCAATGAAGCATGGTGGAAGACCCAGAAGAAGGTCTCTATCAAGTGCTTACGCTCGGATCGAGGCGGAGAGTACAAGAGCAATGCATTCGATGCTCACCTGGCAATACAAGGCACAATTCGACGCCTTACGGTCCATGACACTCCAGAATACAATGGTGTATCTGAACGACTCAACCGCACCCTCTTGAATAAGGTTCGCGCTATGCTTCACGATAGCGGCTTGCCAAAATTCCTGTGGGGAGAAGCTCTCAACCACGCAGTGTACTTGAAAAATCATACCTGGACCCGCGCAATTGGCCACACAACCCCGTTCGAAATTGTTCACGGGAAGAAGCCTGTGTTGGACGATTTGCATCCTTGGGGCTGCAAGGTCCGTGTGCACGATGAAGGCGACTCCAAGCTCGATATGCGAGCACGAGTCGGTCATTGGGTTGGTATGGATGAGGAGAGTGCTGCTCACCGAATTTATTGGCCCAATCGGCGCACAGTGGAAGTCGAACGAAGTGTCAGCTTCAACTTCGAGGAAGAAGAAGTCATTGTCGGGAAGTTGCCGCTCGAGGGGGAGTGGGAGCCAGTCGAGCGTCCACCCGTTGAAAACGCGAATCCTCCTGCCCCTGCACAAGCACCACAAGGACCCGCAATCCCTGGACCAAATCCTAGAGCCACAGTCGAAGAAGTTCCTGACGTTGAAGACCAGCCAGTTGCACAGAACGATTTTCTCGGAGAAGATTTCGAAGATCCAGTGCAACCAGTGGCAGAGGGTCGCTCTCAACGCACCAGAAAGGAGTCTGCATACGTGCGACGCCTCCGCGAGGGTGAAGGAGTCACCAGCAATCGTCGTGCAGACCCCACAATCCCAGCTGGCATACAGGAAGTTCATGCCGAAACAGCAGAATCCGATGATTGGGAAATGGTTGGCATCGAAGACTTTGCAATGGCAGCCGCCGTTGCTGGAGCTGAAGGTCTTGAACCGACCTTTGAAGAGGCGAGGAAGCGACCGGATTGGCCCAAATGGGAAGAGGCAATCAAGGCCGAACTTGCCGCATTGGAGCGGACCGGCACATGGTCTCTCACGGAGCGCCCGCCTGGTGCCAATGTCATTGGTTCAAAATGGGTTTTGCGAATCAAGAAGAATGCCGCAGGCGAAATTGAAAAGTACAAGGCCCGCTTGGTAGCGAGAGGATTCACCCAGATTTATGGCGTGGATTTTTACGAGACTTATGCACCCGTTGCAAAGTTGTCGTCCTTTCGGTTGCTTCTAGCAATTGCCGCACGCAATGACTGGCCTGTCCACACTGTGGATTTCGAGAGCGCATTCCTGAATGGAGTCCTGGCAGAGGACGAATCCATTTACCTTGAACAACCCCCCGGTTATGCGACCAAAGACCAGAAGATTTTTGTGTTGAAACTCCACAAATCTATCTACGGTCTTCGACAAGGTGCAAAGAACTGGTACGACTTTCTGTGCGAAGCTCTCGCAGATCTTCACTTCAAGCGATCCGAATCGGATCATGGTGTATTCTTCAAGGAGGAAGAAAATCACCTTCTCGTACTTGCGATTCACGTCGATGATTGCATGGTTTTGGGAAGCTCCCTCGTGCAGATCCAGAAATTCAAAATTGACATGAATGCGAAGTACAAGCTCACCGATCTTGGGCCAATCAATTGGCTACTTGGAATTAAGATCACCCGCGACCATGCTGAGCGCACGCTCACTTTGTCGCAGCATGCCTATATCGAGGCAATACTCACACGGTTCAACTTTAATGATCTGAAGCCGAGTGCGATGCCTCTCGACCCGAATATTCCTCTCACCAAGGCACAAGCACCCACCAGCATCGTGGATATTGCTAGGATGAAGAATGTTCCGTACCGCGAAGCAGTTGGATCTCTCATGTACGCCGCGATGGGTACTCGACCAGATATTGCATTCGCCGTCTCAACTGTCTCCCAATTCAACGATAACCCCGGCTGGGCCCATTGGGAAGCCGTAAAGCACATCTACAAGTATCTTCTAGGCACGAAGAACTTGGAGCCGGTTATGGGGGAGACAAGCGTGGTTTACAAGGCTATGTTGATGCCGATGGCGCCTCGCAGGATCATCGCCGCGCCATTACTGGGTATGTATTCCTGGTTGATGGAGGAGCTGTTTCCTGGTCTTCAAGGAAGCAGGAACTCGTTACGCTCTCTACGACCGAGGCCGAATACGTCGCTGCAACCCATGCCGCAAAGGAAGCAATGTGGATGCGCAAACTCATCGGGGAAGTTTTCCGCCCGTTGACCTCGCCCACAACTCTCTTCAGCGACAGCAAGTCTGCTATTGCTCTGGCTCAAGATGGCCACTACCACGCACGCACAAAGCACATTGACTTGCGATACCATTATATTCGCTACATCATGGAGGCCGGTGCAATCAAGCTCATTTATTGTTCAACACACGAAATGACCGCCGACACCCTCACCAAAGCCCTACCGAGTGCTAAAGCCAAACATTTCGCTCGCGCTCTTGGACTATCCACGGTTTGAGGGGGAGTGTTGGAAATACAACCCGTGGTTCATTAGATGGCGTGATGATCATGTGGAAAACATGCGTACCTTTCCTTATCTGAATTTCTATTTCACCGTTGCCATGTTTCACTATGGTTCTCGCCTCATTCACCGCATGGTTCACCCAGCCTATATCCAATCGGGCTAGACTCGTAGATAAGAGACTTGCATAAATACCGACCTACCTCATGAATATTATTCAGTCTGTTCTTTAGTTGCGAACCCCCCAAGTCTATCTTCCCATAGGCTCGAGGTCGACGATGTTGACAATGTCACGACATACGATATCGCGTGCGAGTATATTATAAAGCTCGAGTCGCGATTCAAGCAGAACTTCCCGGATCTCGTTGAGATGGTGAAGTCTGAGCACATGCGATGGGGCGTTCCTTCTCTGCATGTTCAGGGTCACCAGGACTCTTGCAATTATTTCTTTGGAACAGTGTACATGGAATGTGTCGGCCACTTCCACGGGGAAACCGCTGAACACTACTGTACCATTTCGACCATATATTCAGCCGTTGTGACCTGTGACCCATTAGATTCAACTTTGATGGGATTCAAGACGGGCTGAGGCCTGTGACCACCAATTTTATCATTCAAACATTCAACTGAACTATGGTGTAAATTTACCCCATGGACCCGGGGTAGACCTCCCCGGGCCAGTTTTGAACCCGCAAATGTGCAAGAGTATGAACTTACAATGGGAGAGAGATTTTTCCGCACAGGAGGAATTTTTTGAATTTTTGCACCCCGGGGAGGACAAAACAGTCACTAATTCAAGCTCCCTAGTGACCTGTGACCTTGATTAAATAGCTTCAATTCACCATGCGCTGTGACCTGTGACTTGAATCTATGGTTGAAATGGTACAGTATTGGCCTGAGGCCAATCAGCTGGGTCCTCATGTTCGTCAGATGAACAATGGCCACTGTCAGGACATCCTTATAATACACCACAGTGATTGGAATCACAAGAAAACCATGAAACTTGGTATGTTCAGCACACAGTCTCACAAACTTATTCACCTTTTTTTGCAGCACCCACATTAGCCAACGACATTGCCCTGGCAAGGCCAAGATACATTGCCAAACGGGATCATTTTATCGGTCTCAGTGCCACTTTTCGAGATCATGTTGCAGGTTGGAAGGCAATGGACTGGACGGTGTCCAAACGAGGGAAGGAGGCGATCAGCCCGTACAAACATCGCACAAGCAAAGGTAACTCTTATAGTTCTGAGTGAAATAAACTAATAAGTAATTCAGTGCCATCACAAAAGGCAATCTACGATGCTATGCTGGCGCAAGATGATAATTTCAAGTCCAGTTCGACCCCTAAAAATAAGGTTGCAAAGTTTTTCAATGACGCATTTAAAATTCAGGATGATCAGTTGAGTTTTTCTCAGTCTTGCCTGCCAAATACTCTTTCATTAAGTTGTGCAGAAGGCGGCCTCGATCCAAGGGGCTCCCATGATAAGAAATTTCCATATATAGGGGGGGGGGGGGGGTCCCCCACCCCGACTGAAAAAAGAATTCTGGGGGGTTTTATATATTTCAATCTGGGAGCTTTACAGCTGTTTGAAGATCTAATGGCACTACCCCTATTTTTAGAAGAAGGAGCATTTTGAACCCTACCGGGTTTTTAGCTCATTACTCCCTCGTTTTTGAACGGATTGACATAATTCTGAGTGGGTTGGAGAGCGGGGAAGTGGGGCTTTCAATTGCTATGGGTCTTGCCCTTTAATTCAAAGGTTTCAACTGTGCCAAAAATCAGCCTTGGTGGTACCAATCCCATATTGGAAACCCCAATACTTGCTCATTTCCCATTCGATTTCCATAAAACTGGGCTCATATTGAAGGGGGAAGCCTAGCCTAGATTTCGTGAACAAGACATAATGTTTTTGTGCCAAGACAACTGAGGTTCCCACGCCTTTCGGAATTGTCCATTGAACAGGATATAACCCAAGTGTGGTCCAAATTTCACAGAACCTGCACTAGCTAGGACAATTGACTCTATTTATAGATTCTATCATGCGTCGAATTAAGGAAATTGAATGAGAAACCATGAAGTTATTCAATTAACAAGTTGTGGTTGAATTGGGAGGTATGAATTTGAGGGTTGCCAGCTTGGGGGAGTTAGAGCTGGAAATGGATATGAATGGAAGGCCCCGCTTCCTTGCTCTCCAATTCACCCAAAATCATGTCAATCCGTTCAAAAACGAGGGAGTAATGAGCTAAAAACCCGGTAGGGTTCAAAATGCTCTTTCTTCTAAAAATAGGGGTAGTGCCATTACTTATGCAAAGAGCTGTAAAACACCATAGCGCCTTCTTGGGTACTTATTTCCGACTTCTGCGACATTTTTAAGGTGTTCTACACTGTTAACAACTAAGAGTGATCACAATTTCCTTTCTGGTCCACGGCATCATCTTTGTTCGAGCTTGCGATCAAGGATGATTTGGAGATCATTCCATCTTTTTCCTTCCCTACGACCGACTTACGACGCAATGGCAGAGGTAAAACTTCCAAGCATTCACATAACGGCCATTTACTTCTCTGTAGGTCTCCACCAATGCCCAACATATGCTCAGATGTGTGCGCCGTTTGGTCTTGGGCAACACCGGAGTAAATGTCGACGGCTTCCAAATCACGGCACTGATGATCAGGCGACATCTCGAGGAAAGCGGCTTCCCAAACAGCACGATTGACGGCCTTCTTGATCCTATGGATCCACAAGACACCGCACGAGCTCTATCTCTCCTGGTGACCATGCAAAACCTCGGGAATCCTGCTGCGGGTTCCACCCCCAGATTCTGTGCAACACGGGAAGCTCTCAGGAACCTTGGGAGTTTGAGATTTGAATTAGGGGGCACGCGAGAATAGATACATACCTATTTTCATCTACATAGACCAGACATACAAAATGACGTGCATGGTTATTTTACTGAGCTGCAGAATGAAGCCTACCTCTCCAACACATTCTCAGTTGCACTGGAAACAGTCAATTTATGGCCGGCTGACGCTCAGAAGCACTCAGGAGGGTAGGGGCTTCCTAAAAAGGAAATTTCCCACGGGGGGGGGGGGGGGGGGGGGGGGGGGGGTAGAGGCCCAGATGGCCTGAAAAAATAATATCGAGTGCGGGTATATATTTCGGCAATTGGGATCCCCTTGCCTCGATCTGCAATCGCCGCCAACGCCGAGCACAAGCTCGAGTCAACACAGAAAGAAATTCTGTCTCGTCGTACGAAACCAGACGGCCTCATTGCAGCCTGGCGACGACAGCAAAAAGCCATGACCCCTACTGTCGGGGATCGAGTAGCAGAGCAGGCGGCACGTTCTCATCCGCCTTCTGTTGAAGATGAGCTGCTTTATCTGCCATCTGACTTTGATGCCTCCGAACGCCTTGAACTCAGTCTGACGGTGTTAGCACAGGAAGAGGTAAAGTGGCGAGAAGGGGAGGCATTTGATGCTCTGCACGCGGTCCAGAATATAGTGAAAGCACTCACTGCTCTGCGGGATCGCAAGGGAAAACATGAGCGGCAGCAAAAGGACAACACCAGGGCAGGGGACGAAATCCGCGACACAGTCAAGCGCCGTGATCGCCACATGCAAACTTACGAATCTGCTCGTCAAGCGATGATTTCCCTTGATGCTCTGCTAGATGGTCCGAACACACATTTCCCTCCATTGAAGGAGAGGGACACATTCATAAAATCAGTGCGGCAGCCTCGACGTGTGGGGACTCCAGGTTGACCGATGGCTTGATCTGGCGGGTTGGGGCTGGAGTTGATGTAACATCTGCAAGTGTTGACCCTCCCTCATCCATGCAAGGTGGAAGTGGGAGTGTGACTGGTATCATATTTTTCTGTTCATTCTGATCTCCGATTGACGTGGGTCGTTTCCAGCCCTCAGTGGAACCCAAATGTCGACATGCAAATCAGGTTTGGTTAAAAATCAATACTCATTTGTGCATTCACTTAACACAGATTAATCTGGTTCCACGGGGCAAGTCTGTGAAGGACCCAGGTCAGGAACACGATTCCGTGGCAGAGAGACCAGAGGGATGGTTGTGGTAATTGGGGAAAATGGGCCGGCTTTCACAGAGTGAGATGGATGAGTGGTCGAACGAAGGTGAGACTTTCTGAACTCAATCTTCATACAGCTCACCCTCTCTGTAGGGGATCGGGTGCAATGGTGCCGTGCTGAAGCCGAGATGCAACGTTGGCAAGAACAGAAGGAGCAGAAATTGGTTGAGCTCCTGCGCACTGTACACAGTTTTGCCAGGATGCAGCAGGTATGGTCTGAACTCGCAACACGACATGCAAATCAACCGGGCCATGCTGCTTATGCCTCACAAAAAGCTTTCATGTATGAACGGCGTGCGGAGGAGGCTCGAAACCTGGTGCGGCTTGGCGGTTACGGCTCATTGCTGGAGCCCAAGGCCAATGTGATCGAGTTCATTGAGAAGGAACACAGCAGAGAGGAACTATACTTATCCAATAGATTAGCTGCTACGTAGCCTCTTGATGTATAAAATTTGAATGTTGAAGACGAACGTTTGAACGCGAAATTGAGATGTACGGACACGTCAAGGAGAGCATTGAATTCGCCCAATCTGTCATTATACACAGGTTGGATGGCCTAGTTGGTCTCCGTTGTTGTTGTGTTATACTCATGTTTCCGGGAGGTCGCGGGTTCGATTCCTATGATGATCGTTTTGCTCCCCACAGGCCAGTTTTGAACACCGTTTAAACCGTCATTAATCAATTGATTTAAGCACTGATTAGTTCCGTCCCTTCCTTCCACCACCAGCGGGGCGGATTAATTAATCCTGGATTTAATCCCGGATTACCGTTCCAACGGCCGTTGATTAATCAAAACTCCTAGGGCTTCATAAATTACAAGGGCCATACTTTCTTCTACCTACAAGCGTGTCGCACTCCCTAGGCTACGTATCCCCGCCCGCCGCGTACCCTTACCTACCCGCCGAACCCGCACCTTGTCCTTTATCTGCGTGGATCCCCTTTGTCCATCATGTATCTTGCCAGATTCAACGTGTCGCTGGGCATACAGGCAAAGGGACAATGGGACAATGGGACCAAGATCCCCACTGCACCTCCCCGACTCGCCCCGACTCGCCCCGACTCCACGAACATGATCTCGTCATGCATGGAGGGCTTCCGACGCTCTTCGAGTCTCACCTACCATCTGCTCTATGGGCGCGTACATATAACTTGCAATAACTGCTTTCATCCTGACGTGGAGGGATTGTGATCCAGCGCAATCCCCCCGCGACGTCTCGCCGTCACGAATTGTGGGTTTCTCTTCTTCCATCGTATTTATTCCTTTATTCCTCCTTGGGAACAAAGATGTGATCCGGCCAAGGGATACGCTACAAGGAGTCTTGTCAGACTGTTTGCTCTTTTCTTTCTCGAACTCTTCGTGTTCTGTTTGTGCTGGAGACAAAGAGAATGACCAGTATTGCCCGATCGCTCTTGTTCTGCGAACGTCGTGCTCAGGGTCGATTGACGCGCCTTCTTTCGGGGAAGGGGTCTGCGTATTAGAGGCTGTGACTGTTGTGATGTGCGGAACGGTACCACCTGGCTGCACATTGTGCTTTATCCTACAACTATCCTAGCCTGTAGGGCTCCAAATAAATACCTATGAAACAATCAAAATTAAATTCGTTGAAGTGCAAACATAAAGCAAGGTTCTGAGACGGCAGCAGCCGGCCCTTTCATCAACATTCAACACTGCATAAATTGCGAAGGAACAAAAAACCAGGTAATGATCCGAAGGTGTGGTGGTAAGAACACCGGCCGGACGACCTTCAGGGATGAAGAAGCCCTGCCTGTTGTCTAATTTCACAAACGAAGAAAAAAAAGGATCACGAATGAACGACCCGGCCCCGAGTCGAACGGGGCACCTCCGTAACGCGGTGGCGGTACAGGCAAGAATGGGATTGGGATGTGCAGACCGCCTACCATCGGCTCTTCCTGGATTGCCTTCAACGACGGGTTGGGTGAGCACATAAGCTCTCACCAACTCCTGAGACCCAACATAAAGACGAACCGATCGTGAGGGTAAGGAGATCAAAAGCCTAATCGACTCATCAACGAAATATGGCCCGACCCGAGTCGAACGGGTGTGGTCAAGTAGTATAAGGATGGAGGTGCAGACATCATACCGCCTGAAGACAACCGGGTCCTGCCTGCCCACGTCCAACTCTCCGCTACACACCATCCTATCGGCGGTCAATTTCGAAACCTGTGCTCGCGAAGCGAAGTAAAATCAACACCAACCCGAACCGCATCTTGCACATCGTGCATGGACGCCCAGTCGGGAGATGTACGTACACGTGTAGGTGCGATACGGCAAAAATGTTTTTGGATCTAACGGGAGGAAGAGGGAGGAATAACAGAGAGAGAAAACGGAAAATATGTGCCTTGCGCAGAGACGCGTGGGTGCGGGGTACAGTCGCGCCCGCCCGCTGATCATGAGGAACGCCGGGTAGCCTCCGGGTCGACCACGAAGAAAATAGAGACAAAAGATAAAGGCGACAAAGGAAAGCTCGCAACGCGGAGCAACGCACCGATTTGACGTCCAAAATCCAACATTCAAAAATGAACCTCCACCGATGTTATTACAGCGGAACTCCCCGCGCGCAATGCCACCGAAAGAGAGAGAGGGTCCTCTCCTGTTGGTCGAATGTACCTCGGTAAACTTGAAGCGCGATCGAGGATGCCAGACTTGAGCGTCAGTGGAGGAGAACGAAAGAGTGGCTTATGAAGAAACGAACATGGTTTAGCCATTTCATACTCCGCCGACAGTCCTCGTGCTTTCGAGAAGCAGGAGAACTCCAAGTCGGGTTTGGAATGCATACGAGCAGAGGATTCAGTGCGGTAGAACGAGAGTGTGCAGACGCACACCCAGGCGGAGAAAAAGATTTTGTTCTGTTCTTGAGTGTGAGGCTGTGGATTGGTTATAGTACGTTGCGAGCAGGAAGGACGAGAAAGGGAAGGCGAATGTGAATGTGAATGAGAACAAGATGGGAGGGGAGGGGGGAAAGCGTGGCAGGAACACGGGAAGAGCGCGGGAGGCGGGAAGGATTCAACTTTATGCCCGAAAACCTCACGATCCCCATCCTCCTCAAGCTCTTCGTACCCGCATCATCACTCGACGCCGTGAGCAGGCGAGGCGCCACGAGGTCGCTTCTCTGCGAGAGCCGCTCGCGTTCGATGGAGCGGTTGGCGCGGGTGTGGAATGTGTATCGAGCGCCGGTGTTGCGCTGCCGCCGTTACTGTCGGGGCGGGTGCTGCGTTGACGTTGGCTCCGCGATGTTTGTAATCCACTTGAATGGACAGCGGCCCGGGGCAATATCGGTTTCCAATGTAGAGTTCGTGAGCCGTGTTGTTTGCCAATTTAGTGGATACCACCACGATAACAATCGGCGGCGACCACGGACTCGATGGCCCTCAACGCCGAGACATCCAACTTGAAGAAATACTCACACTGGCTCTTTTGGAATTAGCACACTCAATACCTGAGCCAGATAAGATCTTGAACACAAAAAAATTAGCACACTGAAAAGATGGCCTCCAAAGACTTAAGATGTTGGCCCCAGGACAAAGACTGTCAAAGACACTCTTCCAAAGACCAAAGACACTCCTCAAAGACAAAGACCTCGAATGACGGTTCGCAAAGACAAAAGACGCCAAAGACAAACGTGTAGTTTTACTGATGTAAATCTGTGCGTCTGTGCTGGGTTGGGGCTGGTCTGTATCATTATTGGCATTGGTACTAAGTTTAGGCTTCATAGCACGGTGTAAGCACCTAGGATCAACCGACCAATGCCAGTGTCGCTTCGAATTCCTTCCTATTTTCCTGCACCTCGCGTTGACTACACACTCAAGCCCACACACAGTTGTACGATGCACGCACCTTTAGTCTACAGCTGAAGCGCAGGACGGTGGCACGCCGTCCCAAGTCTGAAGAAACGAGTAAAGGTTGGGAGAAAAGAAGAAGAGATGCCATGCAGTGCACGATCACGTGTTGATGTGATCGGCTTGTGATTGACGGCGTCACGTTGGCTTGGGTTGCGCGACGCGTTCACATCCTTACGGCTGACGACCCGTCCCCGAATCGAACAGGGAACTCCTTCACGAATTTCTAGAGCGTACTTGGCGGAGGTGCAGACAATCCGCGACCGGATCTCTTCTCCCTCTGTTGAAACTCCAATTAACCCACACCGATTTCGACCGGTAGTCATTATTCAACATCCACATCAGCCCGATTAAGCGCAGTGCCCCGGCAGTCCCAAGCAGATTGTCCGGAGGGGTGAGTTACAAGCCTCTGAAATTTTTAACCAGAAGCTTGTGGGCAGTGCAAAAAGTAAAAGCAAAAAGAGGGTAGTAGCTCGGAGAGAAAACAAAACACGGAGCCTAGCTTCATATGACCCGACCCCGAGTCGAACGGGCAGTCCTCCGTACTAGTAGGATCTTAACAAACTGTTAACAGACGGGAGGTACAGACCGTCTGCTGTCGGGTCTTTTCTTTCATCGTTTTCAACTGCCAGTTATCTCCCTGATTTGGGTCGTTGGCGCCATAGCGCTGACTTCCATCAACATCCAGCGAATGAAACTCAATCGCGGGGACAAAAAGGGAGGTGGTGTCTGGAGAATTCTCAAAAAATTTAAACGAAGGGCATGTTGCTTTGAATCCACTTATCGCGGAAATAAAGAAAAATTTGGAAGAAAACAACTTAAAGCACAGCCAATGACTCGAACCCGAATCGAACGAGAAACTCCGCCACGTATCAAAGTTTCTTCTTTACCTTTAGCAGATGGAGGTGCAGACCATCTGCAACCGAGTCTTCCTACATATACAGTTGGATTGCTCATAATGCATAAGCTCATAATGCATACCTGCCAAAATTTCTCATAACGCATAGGATTCTGGATCCACCAATATGCATTTTGTCACTGTATGAGGGTGGTCATAACGCATATTGCCCATAATGCATAGGATTTTACCAAATTAGACTCATTTTGGCAGGGAACGGACGTTATGCGTTATGAGCTATTCAACTGTACATCCTCCTCCACTACTTGCCATCTCACTGTAGACTCTGTCTCCGCGGTGCCATCAATATTCAACAGCTCGTAATTTATTTTGCTCTGACCTTGGAACCACTGAAAATTGTATTTCGAATGGTGCGCCGGGGGTGCTGGGCACTAAATCTTAATAGTACGGGTAATATTCTACACCGTCAGTTTCACCGCAGAAACACATCACGTATTTATCAACTAAGATGCGCCGCCGCCACACATTTACACACGCACACGCTACAATTATTTTGAGCGGAGGATGTGTGGGCGGAGACGCTGGATCTGTGAGATCTTCAGATGCACACGAGTGACGAGATGTCATGTACCTTGTCGTAGCACGCGGATTGATGCCGACGGAGTCATAACGGCGATGCCGGAAATATATATCCAGCGAGTACTTACTGGTCAACGAAGAGCCGGCGAGGTATTCGTCGACGTAGCTAGTGAACGGTAGACAGATTGCCGCTCGGGACCAAGGTTACCGCGGTCCGTAAATATCGTCTATGAATGGTCGTCCCGCAGGCCGACGCCACAGAAGGGTTAGTATAGGAGATCAACTGAGCAATGCGCGATGCTAGACGGTCGGAGCAGGCCCCCGGTCACTCGCCCATAACTAGGTCCGCCATAAAGTAAATCAACGGCCGAAAATTTCAGTTTTTCGGTCCATCTTATAAGGTAAATCAACCTGAAATCCAGGAAACTCGGTCCGTTATAAGGTAAATCGCGCTCTGCGCGAGAGAAATTGTTGACAAGGATACTCGGCGGGAGGGAGTAAGTTGCAATCTTTTGATCACTTTCTCTGGAGTTTGGTTGCAAACAGGTTGAAAGCAGTAGTCAACCACAACAAGGCGGCTTGAATATGTGCCAAACTCACCTCCTGGGCGAAAAAATCGTAAGGTAAATCAACGGAAATTTTGGGCTTTTGGCGGACCGAGTTATGGGTGAGTGACCGGGGGCCTGTCGGAGCAGCATTGGAAAAAGGCCAACTTTATCCGCCGGCCCATTGATCGACCATCAATCCCCCAGCGCTTGTCAGTCCCAAATTTGGTACCCACGTAAGTACTGCACCCGAACAATACGGCGACCACACAACATCCCCAAGTCCTCATGCTGAGTACCGTAGTTGCCATCCTCCAGCTCATCGCCATTGAGCTGAAAAATTGTCTAATCTGCATTTCGAACAGGACTACCGCGGTTCACTCGGGAGCAATACGGAAGCCTTAATGTCATTGCCGAAGCGCCACGTCGATCTAAGTTTGAATGTTCACATCTTTTTGCAACTGAATAAGGTGGTGGGTGAATGGGAGTCAAACTATCTCACACTTACTGAGTTGAGTCGACACGTTCCCTTTCCACCTCTGATGCAGTATGTCTGTTGTCAAGATTCAATTCTTATTGAAATGTTTTCAAGTTTGCCTCCTTCGCCGCGGCAGCCTTTGTTTCGGGCTGTGGGAGCCATCTGTCAATATTGGCGCTAGGGCAAAGGTTGTTAGAAGGCTGACGTCATTTGCCGCTAATGCCGAATGACTGCCTGGCGATATGCCAACGGCAAAGAGTATTCCGAAACTGGGCGGCCAGCCGCGGTCTTCAGCATCAGCTGAGATAAGCGGAGTCTAAATGGCTTCAGACAGACAGAGAAGTGTAATCTTACAAGAGCGCGGCGGGGCGCTTCGCGCCCCACCACTTCGATAATCAATCTTAAAGAAGCATTTCAAAAGCTGTAAAGGCTGTTGAGCCTGAAATAAAGCTGTTAAATTTGAGGCGGCCCACCACTTCGATAATCAATCTTGAAGAAGCATTTCAAAAGCTGTAAAGGCTGTTGAGCCTGAGATAAAGCTGTGAAATTTGAGGCGGCAGGCAAGTCTCGGCCGGGCCCGGCATTATCGGCAACGCGAAGCGGGACTGTATTTTGGCAGCATGATCAGTGGTGCCGCAGCAGTGTGTGATGCTATCGGCGGAGTTTGTAAAGGCTTCAGACATGCATAATTTATAAAGAGAGAGATAAAGAGTATGATGTACGTACAATACAGCACGCGAACAATACGATAAACCACTTCCCCCCCCGGATCTGTCGTCGAAGCATTCATTCTGTCTGATCTACAGCGCAACGCGGCTTGTGCATGCTTCTCCGGAAATCTCGGTGGGGCTTCTCATTAGATAAATGAAAGATTTCTCTGATTTAGGGGGGTTTCTCATTAAAATTATCCTCTCCACAGCTTCCGATTTCGGCGCACGCCACAGCTGCTGTATTGCTCTCTCCCTCTCCCTCTTCCATTCCCCATGGCAGAAATCATCGGTGTCGTCGCTGCAGCCCTCCAGTTTGTTGTGGTCCTGAAAGTGTCCATCAACATTGGCTTGGATGCACGGAATGCCCCGAAAGAGCAGCAAGATCTTGCGAAAGAAATGGACGACCTCAAGCCGCTTTTGACACAGCTGCAAGACCGTCTTGCCCACGATCCGTCGGCCACTGGTATCCAGGAGCTCAAGAAACCGCTCGAGCGCTTTAACGTAATCCTGAAGCCAATGCTCGACAAGCTGGCAACTACGAATAAGCCCGGGATGAAGGCCCCGAAAGCATTTGCGTGGACACTGTGGAATAAGAAGGAGGTGCATCAAGCGTTGCAGGAGATGGAAAGGATCAAAGCCCTGCTGAGCCTTGCGTTGACTATGAATATTTCGTATGTCAGTTTTGTGAGTTTCACCGCAACTGTACTGATAGACTTCCCCAAGCAAGCAGCAAGAGGAATACTATAAGCGTAGGAATTCAACATATTCTGCCTTTCAACATGCAACCATAGCTGAACCATCTAGAACTACTCAATGCTACATCGGGTATTCAGAGTTCTGTTGATGATATTGCCGTGGTTCAAATGCGTAGTCGTTTTTTCACAAGGGGCCAAGCAGGATACTAACTGTAAACAGGAGCTGAAACGCAACTTACCGCCGCTGAGAGCAACATACTCGAGGCGGTCACGGACACTGCATCGGGTCTCCAGGGAGTCTCATTGGATATCAAGAAAACTGTTGATGGTGTTGCCCATGTTCAAAACCGTAGTTATATTCTTGTAAGCGGTAAGCAGGATACTAACTGTAAACAGGTGCTGAACGCGAAAGGCTTATTGACTGGATTTCTCCACTCAATTTTTTTCCGAGGCATTCAGACATTGTTCGGGCCTACCAGAAAGGGACCGGCACATGGTTCATCGAGAATCCTGGGTTCAAAGAGTGGACTACTGGCCACGGAGGAGTTTTGTGGGGTCATGGAATGCGTGAGTAATTGCGCCCATATGTCATAAAGCATCATCTCACTCTCCAAACAGCCGGTGCTGGGAAAACTGTGCTCTCGTGTGTCCATGGTCTCTGTGATTTACCGGATGTACTCACTCTGAAGCAGGTCACTTGTTGTGGATCATCTCCGAACCACATTCGGGGACAGAAATGTGGCTGTTGCTTACCTGAATCACAAGGAGAAGGAGATACAGTCCCCTGAGAATATTCTTGCCAGTCTCTGGATGCAGATCATATTCCAGGAGCCAGATATTGTAGATTCTCCAGCAAACAGACTATATTCCAAGCATGCTGGAAAGAGGACCCGGCCCACCGTTGACGAGGTTTACTCTGTGCTTTCCTCTGCCATAGAACAACGTCCCAAGGTGTTCATCATCATTGATGCTGTGGACGAGTATTCGGAGACACACCAACATGTGCTGTTGAAGGTTCTGGCTACTCTTGGACCTGCGGTGAATGTTATGTTGACCTCCCGGCCTAATATCACTCCACATGAATTCTTCAAGATGGTTCAAGTACTGGAGATACGAGCAACAGAAGAAGATATTAGCTGCTACATAGCTGAAAAGATTCACGCATCACCCCGATTGTCGAAACATGTTCAATCCCGGCCAGAGCTGCAGGGAGAAATAGAGGGCACAATCATGAACAATGCTGACGGAATGTGAGTTATCAGAGTTGCATGTGTCTATGGCTGTTAACACAGTTCAGGTTTTTACTCGCTAAACTTCACATGGAGTCTTTGGCAACAAAAATCACTGTCAAGGCAGTCAGGGAGGCTCTGAAAAATCTTCCAAAAGATTTGGATCAGACATACAATGAGGCCATAACAAGAATTGACTCTCAAAGTGAGGATGAAAGGGAGACTGCTCACATGGCTCTCATCTGGGTTGCCAATGCCAAGCGGCCCCTTTCGGTTGCGGAGCTAAAAGAAGCACTTGCAATAGAAGTGAACTCAACTGCCCTTGATCCTGACACCATTCTGGAGATTTCCTTTATCATCTCAGTCTGTGCCGGTCTGCTCCTTGTTGATGTAGCCACCGACAGAGTTCGGTTGATTCATTATACCAGTCAGGACTATTTGGATGGAATCAAGGACACGAAATTCCCCCATGCTCAGACAGAGATTGCCCAGCGGTGTCTGACATATGTGTTATTTGATACTTTCCACATACTGCCTTCTGAATACAATGCACGGAAGTTAGTCGATGACTACCCACTCCTTCCCTATGCTCTCAGAAATGGTCTTCGTCATGCGGAAGGAATGCCAGAAGAATGCCTTCAGGATCAGATTCTGGAATTTTGCGCACAGGCGCCAAAATGGGAGGCCTTCATAAATGAGGGTGAGGTTCGCTTTATTGGGCATGAGAGTAACAACCTCTTGCATTTGCGCATAGAGGAGCAAAGATGGCAGACCTTCATATCTGAGGATGAGGTTCACTTCATCAGGTATGAGAGTGATGACCCCTGGCAGTACGACCCTTGGCCAACACAGCAAACACATCTGTGGCTGGCTGTGTTGTTCAATTTGATGTATACTGTGAGAGGTATCTTCACCCACAGTGAAATCGTTGATGGAATAGATGACTGTTTGATTGCTTCATGCTGCTATGGATACTTTGAGTTAGTTTGTCTACTGATTGAGCAGGGTGCAGACATGCATGCACCTGGAGGACACTATGGGAATGCTCTTTTGGCAGCCTGCTATTGCGGGCATGAGGCAATCGTCTGCCTGCTCATCGACCGGGGTGCAGACATCCATGCAAAGGGTGGACGTTATAGAAATGCTCTCCAGGCAGCCTGTGAAGGGGGGAATGAGGCAATTGTCCACCTGCTCCTCAGGCAGGGTGCAGATATTCATGCACAGGGCGGAGAATATGGGAATGCTCTGCAGGCAGCCTGCTTCCGGGGACATGAGACCATTGTCTGCCTGCTCATTGACCGGGGTGCAGACATTGATGCACAGGGCGGAGAATATGGGAATGCTCTACAGGCAGCCTGCTTCGGGGGACATGAAACCATTGTCCGCCTGCTCATTGACCGGGCTGCAGACATTGATGCACAGGGTGGACAATATGGGAATGCTCTCCAGGCAGCCTGTCAAGGGGGGAATGAGGTGATTGTCCACCTGCTCATTGACAGCGGTGCAGATATTGATGCACAGGGCGGACAATATGGGAATGCTCTGCAGGCAGCCTGCTTCCGGGGACATGAGACCACTGTCCGCCTGCTCATTGACCGGGCTGCAGACATTGATGCACAGGGTGGACTATTTGGGAATGCTCTGGAGGCAGCCTGCTTCCGGGGACATGAGACCATTGTCTGCCTGCTCATTGACAGCGGTGCAGACATCCATGCACAGGG
This sequence comes from Mycena metata, assembly GCA_029378385.1. Classification (NCBI taxonomy): domain Eukaryota; kingdom Fungi; phylum Basidiomycota; class Agaricomycetes; order Agaricales; family Mycenaceae; genus Mycena; species Mycena metata. The sequence continues at coordinate 29,790 of JARKIB010000230.1, forward strand.
TGGACACTATGGGAATGCCCTCCAGGCAGCCTGTTTGGGGCATGAGCCAGTTGTCTCTCTGCTCATCGACAGTGGAGCAGACATTAATGCACAGGGTGGAGTATATGGGAACGCTCTGCAGGCAGCCTGCTATTTGGGACATGAGACTATTGTCCACCTGCTCCTTGACAGGGCTGCAGACATTGATGCACAGGGTGGAGTATATGGGAACGCTCTGCAGGCAGCCTGCTTTTCTGGACATGAGACTATTGTCCGCCTGCTCATTGACAGGGCTGCAGACATCCATGCACAGGGTGGACGATATGGGAATGCTCTCTTGGCAGCCTGTGATTGTGGGCATGAGGGGATTGTCCGCCTGCTTATTGACTGGGGTGCAGATATCAATGCACAGGGCGGACAATATGGGAATGCTCTGCAGGCAGCCTGCCATCACAGACATGAAAGCATTGTCCACCTGCTCCTTGACCGGGGTGCAGACATCAATGCATGGGGTGGACAGCATGGGAACACTCTCTTTGCAGCCTGCTATCAGGGACATGAGGCAATTGTCCGCCTGCTCATCGACCGGGGTGCAGACAGCAATGCGCAGGGTGAACCCTATGGCAATGCTCTGCAGGCAGCCTGCTCTCGGGGACATGAGGTGATCGTCAGCCTGCTCATTGACAGGGGTGCAGACATCCATGCACAGGGTGGACCCTATGAGAATGCCCTCCTGGCAGCCTGCCATCGGGGACATGAGGCGATCATCAGCCTGCTCATTGACAGGGGTGCAGACATCCATGCACAGGGTGGACCCTATAGGAATGTCCTCCAGGCAGCCTGCCATTGGGGACATGAGGCAATCGTAAGGCTGCTCATTGACAGGGGTGCAGACATCCATGCACAGGGTGGACCCTATGAGAATGCCCTCCTGGCAGCCTGCCATCGGGGACATGAGGCGATCGTAAGCCTGCTCATTGATAGGGGTGCAGACATCCATGCACAGGGTGGACCCTATGAGAATGCCCTCCTAGCAGCCTACAATGAGGGACATCAGGTAATAGCACGCGCGTTCATTAAAAGTTCTGCAGACCATCATGCACAGGGTGGACCCGATGAGCATGCGCTCCTGGATCCCCACGAAGCGGGATATCAGATGGGACGTCAGGTGGGTATTCGCCTACACAACAGCAGTGTAGACATGCATGCAGTATACAGACCCTATGGTAATGCTCTGCAGGCGGCTTGCTATCAGGGACATGAGGCGATTGTCCGCCTGCTCATTGACAAGGGTGCAGACATCCATGCAGAGGGGGGACCATATGGGAATGCTCTCCAGGCAGCCTGCAATTGGGGATATGGAACAATTGTCCGCCTGGTTCAGCAAGGTCCAGATATCAATGTGCAAACTGGATACTATATGAATGCTCTCCAGGCACCCGGTTTTTGGGGGAAGGAGGTGATTGTCCGCCTGCTCATTGACAGCGGTGCAGACATCCATGCACAGGGTGGATACTATGGGAATGCGCTCCAGGCAGCCTGCTTTTGGGGGAATGAGGTGATTGTCCGCCTGCTCATTGACAGGGGTGCAGACATCCATGCACAGGGTGGACACTATGGGAATGCCCTCCAGGCAGCCTGTTCTCTGGGGTATGAGCCAGTTGTCTCTCTGCTCATTGACAGTGGAGCAGATATCAATGCATCTGGAGGATATTATGGCAGTGCCCTCCATGCAGCTGCCATCTCTGGCCACAAGTCAATTGTATCAATTTTACTCAAAAATGGTGCTGCATGGCCCCGAAGAGAGCGACGGTTCTCTTTCCCACAATATTCCCGTAGCTCAACCTCCAGTGAATCTCAAGCAAGACCACCTTACATCTGAGCTTTTGTCCGCCCATGAGATTTTGTTTGATCACCGACCCTGTACGCTTACTTTCTTCCACGTTGTTCACTGGCACCTGTTCCGAGCTGTAAATGGAATTGGATTTGCAGTTTGATTCACAGATAGAAAATGACATGTATGCAGATATGTACCAACTGTGACTCTGTAGTTTACAAAATGAGACCAACCAGAGAATGAACCCACTCCGTGCTGTGTAGGTGCACAAAAGCCCATGAAACAATAAGTTGTGCTGGCTCTGGGTCCAGATTTCTGTGGTAAGTCAGGCATACACAGTAAGTCCCTACACAGGATGGTTTCGAGGTCAATCCATCCTAAGTACAGAACTGGTCGGCCCATCAGGTTCTCTAAATTGACAAGACAAAGTACGGGGAATTTTGGAGGCCATTCAGTTTTCCTTCACACTCCTGGCTACATCAGACTTTTTATAAAAAACTTGTGGAGCTTTTTGAGGCTTGTACAAGCCCAAAGAAAGCCCCAAAATGACATAACACTGGTTGATATATTCAAAATTTTCACCATATACACTGGTTGGGGGATTCAAATTTTTCAGCACAATTTACGGTGAAAAATGTCGTTTGTTTTTCAGACATTTTTCACTGAAAAAGTAGCTGGAAAATTTAAACATTCTTCACCACTTCTTGCCTTTCTTTTGAATTTTTCACCTTGAGCTCAAAAAATAGTGAAAATGGTTTGAGTTTTTCACCTACTTTTTCGGTGAAAAATATCTGAAAAACAAACAACATTTTTCACCGTAAATTGTGCTGAAAAAGATGAATCTCCCAACCAGTGATATCATTTGGCAAAAAACTTACAATAAGTTTCACCGGTTTTACACCTCGTGTTCCACTGAAAAAACTGGTCGAAAATTCAAACTTTTTTCACCTTTTTTTTTTCTTTCTTTTTTTACTTCATTCAAAAATTTCACCTTTTTTTTCACCCAAGTTTTGAGTTTCTCACCAATTTCTTGGTAAGAAACAAGGTGAAAAATAAGGTGAAAATTTGGTGAAATTCAAGTTTTTCACAAAAAAAAGTGGTGAAAAAATTACAGCAGTTTGCAAAAGTAATGACACTTCCGATCCTTTTATAAATATGAACAAATTTCAAACTTTTCATCTTGACAAGCTCATTGTGAGCTCAATTCTCAGGGCAGCCGGTAATGCTGGGAAGGTGAGGTGAGGTTCAGTGATGTGCTGAACCCTGAACCTGAACCTCCGTTCAGGTTCGGTTCGTGTTCGAACCTCGAGGGTGTCGGCCATCTTGGGGACCCGATTTCCTCCTCGAATGGTGGTCAAATTTGTTTTGTTGCATCTTTGTGAGCTGTGATATCGGAAATATATACCATCTCAACTTGAATTGGGTAAAGAAACCAATATTTGAACACATCCGAATGTTGCTGACATCTCACCAGCTATGGCGGTCGGAGTGCCCCTTTAATAAAACAGGGGTAAACATTGTCTTTTCGGGCAAATTTTGACGTACTAAAAGATGACTTTCCACTAAATGAAAACAAACTTCTCACCTGCTCAACCTCAGTTGCTTTTTTGTCCAAAGTGAAACATCTTGCACACCCAAAACTTTTGTGTTTAGTTCACTGAACAAAGACTTTCGGACCACAGTGAAATTTTGGGGTTGAAGTAAAAAAAGTTTAAACGAAAAAACAAACAGTCTAGAGAAAAAAAAACAGTCCAAAGTTAAAAAAAAAAAAAACGTAGTCTTTTTTCTCACCAACCCACAAAAGTTTTCCGACTCAACCACAAACTTTCGGAGGTAGGTGGCTGTGCTAACCCTAGTCTGATGGCTTGATCCGGTGATCGCTGCAATAAAGAATTGTGTTCAGAAGGTGTCCCGCCCCTCTATTCCTTCTCGATTTCTGCAAGCACGTATTTTACATCCACCCAATGTGCCTCCAAATGCTGGGGACGATCGGTGCATCAGATCAATTGAATAGCCCAGTTGCGCAGTAATTGGGTGGGCTCCCGACACCAGGAGTCCTCGTTCACTCAATTCTGCTCCGTTTTCCCCAAACCCTTTTGATACTATGGAGTTACATGCACCTCGGATGAATTTGCGGGCAATCCGGAAGTGATCCGTAAAGAACTGAGATGAAGCGAAGCGTGTTTCAATAAGTAGTTTCAGCAATGTCACCGGATCAAGGCATCAAACTAGGGTTAACACAGCCACCTACCTCCGAAAGTTTGTGGTTGAGTTGGAAAACTTTTGTAGGTTCGTGAAAAAACAGACTATGTTTTTTTTTTTTTTTGACTTTGGACTGTTTTTTTCTTTCCCTAGACTGTTTGTTTTTTCTTGGGTCTAAACTTTTTTACTCCAATCTCAAAACTTCACTATGGACCGAAAGTCTTTGTTCAGTGAACTAAAAACAAAAGTTTTGGGTGTGAAAGATGTTTCACTTCTGACCAAAAAAGCAACTGAGGGTGAGCAGGTAAGAAGTTTGTTTTCATTGAGTGGAATTTCATGTTTTGGTACGTCAAAATTTGCTCGAAAACACAATGTTTACCCCTGTTTATTAAAGGGGCACTCTGACCGCCATAACCAGCCCCCTCAACTCTGCCGTGATCTGACTGCTTGACTTGGAAAATCCCTTGAGTTGCCCACGAAACCCTTCAGACTCTGCCTGCATTCTTGCCACTACAACAAGCATCTCCGAGTCCTCTGGACATAGACATTGTGAGTCCAAGTTGGGGAACATATGCTGCCGACGAAAGCCATCAAGGCCGGCCGCTCGGCTTGCACAGCCACTTACCAAAATAAAACTGCACTTCTCACTTTCAACTAAAAGAATGCAAAGTTGAATCCAATCCTACAATAAAACCTTTGGTCAGACCCTCCAGAAAAAACAAGTATGGCTGGAATGAAAAAGAAAGGTACATGAAAAAAGAAAAGTATGAAAGCATGGAAAACACGAAAAAAGGCCCAAAACGAGAAAAAAAACCCCGAATAATAAATGTACAAAGTGACCGCCATAAATAAGACATGGAATCAGGTTAATGGACAAGGTAAAGGCCAACCTCTCAAATTCTTCACACACATCCTGCAACTTGAGTGCTACAGTTGCCCCGTTGTTTGTGATCTGTGCACGTAGGATATCAATGATTTCTTTGATCTTCTCGGAAAGCTCTTCCAAATTTTCTCGATTTCTTCGTACATTCTGTAATAAGAGCTTAGTTAGCTATCTTCACCTACAAACATTAACAGACTGACCTCAACTGCCTTCAGCAAGGTCACAAATGTTCTGCATACCCCTTTGATGTACGGGAACGGAGCAAACTCCCCAGCTGCCGTTGCTGCTTCAGCAGCCACACTTGAAAGAGCAAGTCCATATGATGTTCTGCTAGAGGTACGGGAAGTAGCCTTGAATGGCCTGAAGGTCCCCTTCTTTCGAGGAGAAGTTGGTGTCCCACCACTGGATGGGCTGCTGGAGGACATCGTGGTCAGAAGAGAAATGCTTGTGGGTGGCAGCGATGACTGTCACACTGCCTTATCGATGGCTGTTCAATTCGTAAGAGTGTTCAGGTCGGCATTGAAAGGAACTTGAAATTGAGAAAGATTAGTCTCTGACACGTTTTTCACACTAGGTGAAGAAACCCACCAAGTATTGAGGAAGGGGATTCTCTGCGATACCGAATTGATTTCGACCTCGGCCCGCTAGCGGATCACCTCGGCAGCGCGGAGGTGGAATTTTGTATGCGTGGTGATCAGTGATGCCGACTCGGAGTCGCCGCGGCATTGAGACTTGATAGGTAGTTCAAGGCTCAATATGGGGTTTCACACATTGCTATTTGGAGCCCAATTTGGGTGCAATTTGACGTCCAACTCGATGCCAACTTGATCAAGTTGGGACCAAAGTTGGACATCAAGTTGGGAGAGATGTGTGAACGCCCCTCAAGTGCATCCCTTCGAAACAGTACAAAAACTAACTCCGCGGCTCTTTTACATGATCTTTTGCGGTAGCAAAGTTGCAACTTTGAAATAGCCACTTTTTCAAGTTGCAACTTGAGTGAAGTTGGACATCGAGTTGGGACCCAAGTTGTGTGAAACCCCCTAATGAGTTTGGCCTTGGTAACAAAGAATTAAACATATGTTGTTTCTTGTTGAAACTTTGTTTAGATTTGATCTGCCTACATCCCCGCCCGCGCGGCCGTTGGTGCACCACGGCTACTAGTGCAGTCAATTTGCCCGCACCTACTGATACACCCGACATCGAATCACGGGCTCCCCGGCCAACTAAGGGCAGCAAGGGCTCGAAGGAGACAAAGGCGGCCCCTGGAGCGTCTACAACACCGCTATGGGCTATATACTGTAAAAGAATTCATGTAAAGAAAAAAAGGAACACACAGGTTGGAAATAAAAAAGGTGGGAACCTCGGCAGTGTGGGCGAGGAGCACAAGTTGTCGGGGTCTGGTAAATTGATGTAACATTGATTGGTTGCTGGAAAGGGCATAACTTGGCTCTCAAAACATTCAAAAAACAACAACTTCTGTATAGCCGGAGAAGGAGGTAACTTGGACTTGCACATTCCAGACGAGGCATCAAATAGGACTTAGCGGGGTTTAAAATACATCTCATGCATCAACGGCAACTGTTTGACTTCTCCTCTTCGAATTTGGCGAGTCATCCTTCTTCTTTCCCTCCCTCATCTTGAGTCAATCCCCGTGTCTGTTGGCGCTGGAAATAGGGCTCACTCTCAACAAGCTCGACAAATGCAATACCCAAGCTGCACTCACCAGTGCGGCAAGTTTAACCACACCGGCACATGCAGCTGACACGGCTGCCAAACCCCGAAACCTCGGCACTCATGATAAAATTGTTCCGTGATTAGAAGCTCGCACTCTGCTTACCCACTCCACTTAGTGCAGCCAACTACTTGAGAATTGTGTTTGAAAGCTGAGGGAATGAGTGGCGTGGAAGTTGTGTCTTTTTCAACATTTTTTACAAGTTGCTGCATTTTTCAAGTGCTCTCTTGTGTGTGCCGTTTTTTTTGGTTCAACGTTGAACCTGATCCTTTTTCGTCACCGCATTATGGTTGCTGCATTTTTTGTGCACTCAAAATGCATCTTGTCACTTTTCTGGGGACCAACAGCGAAGTTGAGTTATTATTGCCCCCAATTCCCAGGTTCCTACCCAGCCGCGGTTTCGAGGCTCGCAATCACTGTAGCGGATTGTTTTAGTTAATTGATAGAAAAAATGACATCTGCAATGCTACCTGAAGCAAGGACCGGAGCGTGCTACCTGGTGCTACCTCATAGACTACATCCTGTCTAAATTTTTGGAGAAGAGTTATCTCAATTTCCGACTGGGCCAGATTTTGAATGTGTTCTTGCAGAACATCCATGTGCCCATATCCAACAGAACACCAATCCCCTACGAAATCAAGCGGATGATTCTGACAGCCCGAAAATACAACCTCAAATTTACTGGTCTCTCAGTAAGCAATGAAGTCAAGTTGGAAATGCCAATGTGGAAACATCCGGCTGTCAATGCAGCACAGTATAAGCGGGCCACTAATCGACGAGATTCTACAACATGCCTTCGACTCAACCACAAAGTTCGAACTGTAAATGACGCTCTGATGATCGCAAGTCGGAAAACGACAATATCAAGAAAACCGCACACAATTAATCCCTCTGGAATAGGCCGAAAGAACTGTGGATGTCCCCTGTGCCAACGAGATCGAATCGGGTTGGATTGTGAACACCCTGGGGAGTGCATTGAGACTGAAAAAATGCTGATAGACAGTATTACACAAGGTTGGAACCCAACCATGCCCAACCATGACCTACGGGATCACCTAGCTCTCACTCCCGAGGAGTTGGAGATAAATTCCTTGCCAATAGAGCCGGAGCGGGCCATGTCTTTTGACCCAGATTTTACCGTCCTGAATATCGAAACAGGATTCCGCATTTTTGCATCAGATGAATCTCTGAATGAAATTGCAACGAGAAGGTCTGGAATACCTGATGGACAACCTAGTATAGTCACATACTTTTTACACCCACACGTCCGCCATGCGGGCGAATTTAACCCAGAGATCAAACTTGGCTTCACGCGTGTAAGCGATAACGAGCAAGAGGATATGGCCTTAGCTATAACTTTTGATAGGCCAGATATACCAATAACCTTCTCTTCTGCACTTTTGGCGGGAGTTTTACTGATATTGCAGAGTACCCAACGAAATGTTCCACTTCTGATTTGTGCATCATCTGACTTCTTGATGCGGGTGTTGGTCAAAAAGAGAGAAGCATATGAGACACGGCGGACAATGCGTTGTCCTTTGCAGAACAGGCGCTGTTTGTCCTTTGACACGCCTCGCTGATGTCGTTTTACTAACGCCGGCCGCTTTGACCTTTCGGGCTTTGCCGCGACCACGCTGCAGCCTCGCCTTCAGCGCTAAGACTTAATTCAAACCACCTTTTGTATTAATTAAAGAGAATTATAGTTTGCTTGTTTTAAGGGAGATAGCTAAGTGCACGACTGAATAACAACAAGTTTAAAAGTTGAAGACAAGACATCAGTCCGCGCCGATCAAAGGCGCCGGACCGATGACCCGACCCGCTCAACCCCACTCGGCCCCATTTCCGATCCCGCTCCCGCTCCTCTTCCTGCCACACACAGACCCGGACACGAAACCACCTGGAACAACTGCGCACGCTCGTCTCAAAGTCGGAGGGTTCGGCGAGGCGGGGAGCCTGTGAGGGGGAGTAGGTGAGTGCGAGCAGGCGAGCGGGGGTGGAGTAGAACGAGGCCGGGAGAACGAGTGCGGGGAGGATGAGTTTTTGACGTGCGGCGTTGCAGACGTTGGGGCCGCGGCGCGGAAGACGTTGGGGGCGGGGGAGGGAACACGTTGGGGGGCGCGGGAGAGGGAACACGTTGGGGGGCGCGGGAGAGGGAAGACGTCGGGGACGAGGAGAAAATGTTGGGGAGAGACGTTGGCGGCGCGGGGGGGAAGACGTTGGGAGCGCGGGGGAGGGAAGACATCGGGGGCGCGGGGAAGGCGTTGGGGCGGGGGGAAAACGTTGAGGGAGGACGTTGGCGGCGCGGGGGGGAAGACATTGGGAGCGCGGGGGAGGGAAGACATCGGGGGCGCGGGGAAGACGTTGGGCGGAGGGAAAACGTTGAGGGAGGACGTTGGCGGGGCGGGGAGGAAGACGTTGGGAGCGCGGGGGAGGGACGACATCGGGGGCGCGGGGAAGACGTTGGGGCGGGGGGAAAACGTTGAGGGAGGACGTTGGCGGCGCGGGGGGGAATACGTTGGTGGCGCGGGGGAGGGAAGACATCGGGGGCGCGGGGAAGACGTTGGGCGGAGGGAAAACGTTGAGGGAGGACGTTAGCGGGGCGGGGGGGGAAGACGTTGGGAGCGCGGGGGAGGGACGACATCGGGGGCGCGGGGAAGACGTTGGGGCGGGGGAAAACGTTGAGGGAGGACGTTGGCAGCGCGGGGGGGAATACGTTGGTGGCGCGGGGAGGGAAGACGTCGCACACGCACTGTGCGTATCTTTCGTGCGTTGAGAGCGAATGTGACCGTCCACATTTGGACAGTCACCTCCCTCTTCCTCCTTCCCTCCTCTTTCCCTCCTCTTCCGCTCCCTCTATCCCCTCATCTGTGGCTGGGTCTTGTTCCACCCCCAGCCTTGTTGCTTCTGCGGGGGAGCGGGGGGCCTCTCTTGTTATCTGGAATATGCCGCCCGCTCGCTCTGCCCGCCTATCCCAGCATCGGCAGCCTCCTCGGTGTACCCACGCCGCCCTCATTGCCGCCGCCGCGTCCTGCCCCGCTGCTCACTGCGGCCGAATCGTTCGGGTCGCTGCCGCTTCCAGCGACGACCGCGCTCCCTGCCGCCGATCTTCTCGTATAGCCGCCACTATCGCTGTCCTCACCGCCGACAGCGCTGTCCCCGCCGTCTCCGCTGCGTCCGACCCCGCCGCCCTCCGCAGATCTCGTCGGATCGCCAATCTCTCGCGCCCGGCCCGTGCGTACTCGCTGGGAATCGACTCCGCCCGCCGTCTCCCACCAATGGCGCGGTCCGCCGCTCGGCGCTACATCCTGCGTCAACCGTTTGTTGACCAGATCGCGCTGCAGCTGGCCAACTCCGGGTTGTACGCGCACGACCCCAGCGAGGGGGCAGTGTACTGCTTCGTCGAGGTGAAGAAGGAGGAATACGACGGCGTCAAGGACGGCACCGTATCCCTCACCGAGTTGCTTCCCTCGCTCCGAGTGAAGTTCGGAAGCGCGAAGGACGTCTCCCACCGACGCCAAGGGTACGCGAAATGCGACGCCGGTGGCCACAAACGGCTCTGGCTGTTCTCGTTTCGAACGAGGCAGCGGTACCGCATCGGTGGGCAGTCTCCCCGATATTTCCACCCGCGCTCATCCCTTTCCCAGAACGCCTGTGTCACCTTGCATTTCTGTGTGAGGCCGAGCGCAATATCGTGCGGTGCTCGGGATGCCGGATCTTCCACAAGGAACTGTGGCGTTTCCTGCAAGTAGCAGGGTCATTCTCGGACTTAAAACAAATGATCTCGGAATTCCTCACTGCTATCGGCGAGCACCCAGTAATGTAAGTGCTCTCTTGCATTCTTCTTTCCTTGCTGATATTTGCTTCAGTACCGAGCTCGACGACCATCGCTACGCTTACCAATAGTTGACACGCTCCTTACTTTCTTGGAAAAAACCTGTAGCATATTGTAGTATTACCTGTAGATAGATTAGCTTGCTGATTTCAGCGTGTAAATAGCGTACCTCACTTGTATTATCGCAGTTGTCCCTGTAGATACGCCTGGCTTCAAACGTTTGAATCTCGGTGTACACCCACGGCAATGGACTGACCGTTCGAGACGAATTAAAGTACAAGGTGGACGGTTCGCGAATCAAGGATCTAATCTTGATATCTTGATATCATATCAATCTCTTTGACAAAGGACAAAGCTGGCGCAATCCTCACCTTGTCCTTGACGTCCGACACCGAGTGGCCCTCCGTTATTCATCGAAATGGACGCGGATCCGCAGGGCAGGAAAAACTTTGTGTTGTGTTTATGCCGCTCTCACGACTGTTGTAACCGAACCTGGATCGCGAAGGATGGGTCAACAAAGAAAGGCGTATGGTATTCGAAGACTACCCTAAGGGTCCACAGTAAGGAAGACGCTACGCTAGTGGCGTCTGGTCAATTGCCGGCGGTAAGACCCTGCATACTTTCAGCGAACGGGATACCGATTTGCATTCAGATTCAGACTCACAAAGCAGACGCGGTGAAACCACCACCAGCGCCGAAGGATAAGCGCCCCAGAACTCTTGAAGTCGTGCGTGATGATGAAGACGTAGAAGAGGAAGACACGAGTTAGTTCGGTGACTGTCTTGAGTGCAATGTGTTGATTTGTTCTCTATTTCAGGCCCCGCAACCCACCGTCGTCGTCTGACTTTCGTGGCTTGCACACTCGTGTCTTGGCTGCATATTATATGCGGTCTCAGCCGAGAGGCCAGCAGCGCGGTGCTCGCGGTCTTCGGTATCATGATCGCTATGTCCACCGCATCAGACGCCGGACATAAAATTCCAAAAGATGTACGCACCGCGGTGAAGTACCTCTCGATCGACCCAGTCATCGAACGGACGATTTGCTGCCCAAAATGTTTTCGAGCGTATTCACTCGACGAACTACCGCAAATTTGCCTTGCTCGACAGACCAGTCGTTCGCGGCCGTGCAACACTCCTCTCTGGGTGGAACGACAAACTCGTGCAGGCCCTAAAATTGTCCCTCAACGTCTATATTCCTCGCAAAACTTTGAGAGCTGGCTCGCACATTTTCTGTCCCGGCCTGGGATGGAGGACCTTCTTCGGAAATCCCATCTCCACCAACCGAATCCAGACAAGATGACGTCCATTTGGGATAGCCCAGCATGGCAGAGTCTGGGGACCTTCACATCGGAGCCCAACAATCTTGTATTCAGCTTCTACATCGACTGGTTTAATCCCTTCATGAACAAAATCGCTGGGAAGTCGGCGTCCTGCGGAGCTATCATGGCGGTCTGTCTCAATCTTCCCTACGAAATGTGGCACCTCCAGGAAATGGCGTTCTTCGTTGGCATAACGCCTCCGCCCAAAGAACCCACCGTCACGACGATGGCCGAACTCCTCGAGCCGCCTGTGAAGCAGTTTCAGGAGATGTGGACCGGGAAGAAAGTGCCGACATACAACCACCCCGACGGCGACTTCTACCGGGTGGCGGTCCTTGCTGCGATTGGCGATCTCTTGGCTCTCAAGAAGGCGCTAGGCGCAGCGGGTTGCGGGTCCCACAACTTTTGTTCCTATTGCAAACTCAAGCGCGCCGACATCGATCGCCTGGATCTCGAAAACTTTGAGCCACGGGTCGGGTGGGAGGTCCTCCGCGCGGCTACCGATTGGCTCAATGCCAAGACCCAAGCAGCTCGCAAAGCCATTTTCGCGGAGCATGGCACTCGCTTTTCACCGTTTAACATCCTGACATACCGCGATCCAGTGAAGCACACGGTGTTGGGACCTATGCACAACTGGATCGAAGGTATTCTGCAGCACCACTGCCGTCTCAAGTGGGGGATTGGCTCCGACTTCGCGAAGGCGGGGAGCAGCGCTGGCGCGTTCGACGCGGCATCCTCCTCCGACTCCGATGTGGACCTGATGGACGTAGATGACGACGTCGCGGCCGAGCTCGAGGATCTCCATCGAGACAGTCTTTTCGAGAACGACGTCCCAGCCTCCCTCAGCCGCCATACATCGTTCTTTTTCATCCCCGAGTCCGAGGACAGGGAGGTGGGCGAGGAGAACGAGGGCGAGGACGAGGATGACGAGGAGGAGGAGGAAGATGACGAGGAGGCCATCTACGACAGCGAGAAGCCCTCACAGGCAGTTTTCGACAGCGACTGTATGGCATTTATCCATGCGGGGCTTGCTGACGTCGTTATTCCCTCTTGGATTGACCGGCCACCTGTGAACCTCGGAGAGAAGGCGCACGGAAAGCTGAAAGCCGATAATTGGTTGGTACTGTTCTCCGTCTTCTTCCCCTTGATCATTCCGGAACTCTGGTGGGGGCATACAGCGTCGAAGAGAGAGGAGAGATTGCTCCTCAATTTTCATGATCTAGTTGGGGCGACAAACATCCTTTGCTCCTACACCGCGAGTCCAGCGGAGGCCGACCGGTACACCGAGATATACCGGCGCTATCTTCGCTCCTCCCAGTCGCTTTTCCCCCATCTCACGACGCGTCCCAACCACCACTACGCCCTGCATAACGGAGCCCAGATGAAATGGTGGGGTCCGGTTATCATGCTCAGCGAGAACCTGTATGAAAGCCACAACGGAGCCCTGCAGAAGATCAAGACGAACAACCACATGTGTGAGTCGAAGTTCATTGCGCTGTGATCGCCAACTTACCTGAAATAGGGGAAATGGACCTGACGATGCTCCGCCAAATATGTCGACGGGGAAGGCTGCTTGCCGCGATTAGCGATAACGCCAAGAGCGGTAACTCGAAGTCGCCTGTTGTCAAGGCCATGCAGGTGCTGTCCCCTCCAGTCAGCGCGAACTCCTCGGGCATTCCACGGCTCTTACCTAGCGAATTTAACGGTTCTGGACCCGTAATCGACGGCTCGACGTACGAGCTGATTTGGCGCTACTGGAACCAAACGTATTCCCCTTCGTATATCCGCGCGGCAGATCTGAGGGACGACCAGGTGGATAGCGTTGGCGTCAGCGTACACGTCCTTCCTATTCGAGGCGTACAACTCACCACATTCGAGCATAAAACCCGGACGTTCTCCGTCTTCGGGAAACACCGTGGAAACAGCTCCATTTCCTTCCGTCACCCCTCCACGGGACGGAAGGAGATGGGGTTCATCCAATCCGTATGGGCGCAGGTCCTGCAAGGAGAGAAGCGGACTTTCTTGGTCGTCCAGCCCCATACAGCCTTGACTCCAACGGATACCATTAAAACACCCTATCACACCCTTCAACAATTTGCATGCTCCGTATCGTACACGGCGCCATCGTGTCCGCAACCTCAGCTCCTCATTGAACCCAAGCACATCTTCTCCCATGTTCCGTACTTGGAGCGGCCGAAGGGGACGTTTGGAATCCAAAAGGCGATCACCATCTTCGTGGACTGCTTGCAGAGGGGCCGAGATTAATGGGGAGGAGGTGTCGTGAGGTGTCGGCTGAATATGTGGGGGGTAGCGTAGTTTGAATCCTGGAAAATATATTTCGTATAATACAACACGGAGTTGCAATATGCGAATGCGCCCGACGCGAAGTCGAGCAATGCAACACCAACGCGAAGTTGGAGTTGACGGTGAGAGCTGAGTGAAGATGATGCGACATCAAACATTAAACAAACATTGTCTCACTGCCACTACGGGCCGGGCGGGTCTGAGACAGTTTCGTACTTTCCGCCCCACGACTTTGCATCCTCGTGACGTGCCGCTCGGCTCTCTGCAAGCAAATTTCAATCTCCGCTCTCACTCGGAAAACACAAGGCAGGGTGGCACAAGGGTGGCAACAAAAGAGCGGGCTATAGCAGGCTATAGCTGAGGGAATAGAATTCAATTATTTAAGGCTTAGGGTCGGAAATGTTGGAGTGGCAAGGAAATTGGATTTTAATAGATACACAGGTCAAGTTACGACACAACTCATGTAGTACTAGGATGCAGGATGTTTTGAACGCGATCCGACGCGTCAAAAGCAGGGATAGACGTTCTGAGATAAAACCATAATAAAAAGGGCTCCGTGGACCGTTCAGCGGAAATACAAGCGCGTAAGCGCGCACGGTGCGGCGCACCCACTTGGAGCATCGCCGCGGAGAAAGAAAATAACGGGGAGGAAGACTCACTGCCTCACAGTACGGGCCGTACGTCTATGCCACCTCAAATCGGGAACTGGCACCTTTCCACTCCCTTTTCGCGCTATCCTGTTATGATCCTTCAGCGATACCGCCGCCCCCGCAACGGCAGTGAGTGGTATGGCCGAAGCCCCGTTGCCACAGGAACGTTTACAGGATATATTGACGACGCGAATATGTGTGCTGAGGCCCGGGAGTGAGTCTTGATGGTGGTGGTATGGGAAAGAGAGAGCACAAGCGAGAACAATGAGATGTCGGAGTTTGGAACCGGCCGACCTGCCGCTCACGTGCGTCTCAAAGTCGTGGGGCGGAAAGTCAAAGACTGTCTGAGACGGTATCTTGTACCGCCTCCATTTATTAAAGCAATATGAGGGATTTTGCTCAGTGAAAGGCACGATAGAAGTCAAGTAGGTAGTATTCATCTATGTACATGCACAGGCAAGTCTACAATCGCGTTAATATAATACAGTTTACACCGCCGAGGAGAATGTGTGAGAGGAGTCCAAGCGCATGGGCACGACAGCCGCGCGACCAAAGAGCTCGTAAAAGCTTGCAGTGTAGTATTTCGTAACGGCGCTCTCCAAGCCGTGGATAGAATCGGCAGACCACTGTGTACGCCCCTTCGCGTTGTCGATTTCCTTGGGTCGCTCGCAAGGAACTGACCAATCGCGCATGAAGCCTGCCATGCAGAGGAAGTGGGGGAGGCGTTCATCTGTTTCCCGGCCTGCAAAACCTCTCTGACTTTCGTTGAAGTCCATCCCTATCAATCTTGGACTCGCGAAGCACGTCCGACACTCGTCAGGTCGATTCAGCCCAGAAGCGCGCGCGTCCAACGCAAGGAACTCGTAGCGGAAATTGATTTCCGCCAGCTCCCACAAAAGCTCCTTCGTCCTGTTCACGTCCAACGGCGGTACAGAGTCCGGCGAAACTGGAAAACCCGTCAAGTCGTCCATACTGCATGCGCTAAAAGCCGGCCGCAAAAGTTCTTCCAGGCTTGCGCTGCGTGCTTGTGCGCGACTGCCAGCCTTGCCCTGTTTGGTGATTTTGCCTTGCACGATGTCCCGCCACTGCTGCGTGGTCAGCAGCGCATGGGGCTCGTCGCCATCGCCATATCCGAGGCGAAACATGAGTGCGTCCCGCAGCAGACTATAGTGGTGGTAGAGCATGCGCCGGCGGGCTGGGTCGTCTGGAGAAGCCAGCAGGGCGGGCTCTGGCATAACATAGAGCTGGGGTAGGTCGGCGCCGCAGGACGGGGGTCGGCTTCTGTCGACTGCGGCAAGTGCAGAAGCCCAGAGTGAGATTGTTGTCGGCATTTCTGGGCGATCAAAGGGTAAAAACTTGTCGCGGGCCAGCTTTGGGCCCGGCCCTTTTTCTTTTCGCGCTTTGGATTCCGTTCTTGCTGCAGCATCTGTAAAACGATTAATTAACGAGTCGGCTTGAAAATGGCACGACTCACACGGAGACCCCCTCCCCCTCAAGGACACGGACGAGGACGCGTTCCGGCTAGGATGGGCTCTGGCCGATTGTCCTCCTGCCAATCCTACCCCTGAACCTCCTGCAGCAGCCGTACTGGCGACATGTCCCTCGAATGGATTGCGATACCAGGGCGTATTCTCGGTGCAGCGGTGCAGGAGGGACAGGCGATCGTCCAGTCGGTCCGTTGCGAGCACTGGGGCAAACCCTGCAGCGGGATTCATCTCGAGGAAGTCGGTTGCCGCAAAGGGCACGACCATCTTGAGGATGCATTCGTCGGCAAAGGCTTTCAGGGGCCGGATTAACCAGCACGGCAGGCACACCTTCCAGAGGATCTGGGCAATGCGAGGGTCGTCGGTGAAGCAGCCGACGCAGTCGTCAGGTTGAGTGGTGTCCGCAGGGTCGATGAGATCCAGGCGCGGCCGGTACTTCGTCATGTATCGCAGCAACCCCGTGAGTTCAAGGTATTCACGCTGCACCGTGGTTACACCAACTACCATCCGCACGTAGGTCGACGGCATTCTGAGACGCTCCAAACTGAGTTGCAGTCTCTGAACGAGTTGGGGGATGAGTAGCGGAGGTTTGGTGCCGGTGGGGAGCGACTTCACATACTGCTCATACTCCTTGATGAGCGCGTGGGTACGGATGGAGAACTTTGAGAACCGGGCTCCCCTAATCCTCCCAAGTCCACGGGTCAGGGTCATACCCGACGCAGGGCAGACGAAGTCGTCGGGAGTCGGGTTCCACCACATCACTGCAAGATGATTCTGGGGATCCGTCGGGGCCTTTGGAATGGCCGGCAAATGGCAGAATTTTTCGCTGTAGAGGCGCGGCCACAGGACGGGATCGTCGGGCCCGAATCGCATGTCTCGACGGATTACAATTTGTTTGGGGTCGACCTCAGGCAGACGGGGAACATACTGGGTGTTGGTAGTGATAAAGTAGGAGGTGTTTCCCATTACAACGTGTGCAGCGACCCTTCCGCCGCAGTCCAGTGTGCCAAGGTCTGAATGCACTCGGTGATTTTTTAACAGATCTACGCCTTCAACGATTGCAGGGGCTTGCTCGACTTTCCAGGCATCTATCTCGTGTTAGAATATCTTTACAGCTCCGTATTAGACGTACCTGGGTCCATTAGCCTCATGGTGAGTGGGTTCTCTAGCAAATCCATTCGAATGTCATCGGTCTGTGATCTTCCGTCCATAGAGTGGTTGGGAGAGAGAAGAGTTATAAACGGAGGATCACTGGCGCGAAGCCAATGGAGATTCACTGGCGCGAAGCCAATGGACGTTCACTGGCGCGAAGCCAATGAAGGTTTGGGACGAGAGAGTTGACGTGAGAATGATGGCGCATCACAAATTACCAATCCGTCTTGACCAGAGACCACGAGCTTCGCGCTCGGGGTCTGCGCCAACTTCGCGTTGGTGCGCCTTTGGCTGCCAACTTCGCGTTGGTATCCACGCGTGACCGCGTCCATCTACCTCCGCATTGCACAAAGGCCTATCTCGGCTAGGGGATCGACTCGTCAAAGGACAAAGCGCCGATACAAAGAATTCAAACGTGTCCTTAACCGGTACCTCTTTGTCCAGATTCTTTAAAAGGAGGACTAACCACACCTGCGAATACAGTACACCGCTACAACCTATTCCAACAACATCTCTCTATTATGGACCCCAACCTCCTCTTCGACGCCTCCGGGCATAACCTCCTCGACGCCTCAGGGCAGACCTACGATACCTCCGGGCAGCCCTACGAGCACTACGACCCCTCTGCGCAGCCCTACGACAACTCCGGGCAGCCCTACTACGACCCCACCGCATACGACAACTCTGGGCAGACCTACGACACCGCTGCACAGCACTACGCCGCCGGCGGGCAGCTCTACGAAGCCGGGGGGCAAGTCTACAACGACGCTGCCCCTCAGGACGCTGCGCCCCAGGATGGCTGGGTTGACCCCGCCCAAATTCAGCCCGCCCCCCCCCAAATCGATGTCGCCGCTTTGTTAGCCTCTCATAACGCGCTCACCGAAAGGCTCAACCGCATGAATCTTGAGTACAGCGACACCGTCAACAACACCGTTCAGGAGCAGATGAAAGCGTTCGAAGATTCTGTCAACGACGACGTGCAGGCTTTGAGGGCACAACGGGATGCTGCGCAGGCTCAGGCGGCGGCGACTGCAAGGCAGATGTCCGAGACTATTGCTCGGCTTGAGCGTGAGCGGTATGTCTCAGCGCTCATATTTCTTACTTCTTTCTCTCATCATGCCGCATCAGCACCCAGCAGCCCCGCGTCGAACCTGCCACTCCCAAGGCCACCAAGGCTACTGCAGGGAAGGCTGCCAAGCCTACCAGCACTAGGTATGTCTCCGCTCCTGACTTTTCTTCTCGTTCTTTCGTTCTCATTCTTGTCTTCAGCGCTCTCAAGACGCCATCCAAGGCGCCGGCTACTCCGTCCCAGAAGCGTCGCACCAGTGGTCAGCCCAAGCCACCCCCAGCTCAGCCATCGAACCCTCCTCGTTCTAAAGCCTCAGCTGCTCCATCGCCCCAGCAGCCGCGTCCGTCCCCCACCCCCCGTCGCGCGTCTGCCGAGAAGTCTTCTTCCTCAGCCTCGTCCACAAACGGAGCGCGCGGTTCGACAAAGGCCACTGCGCCGGGCTCCACAGGCAAGACTGCGAGAAAGCCCGCTGAGCACCAGATGTTCAAAGAAGACATCTCGCCGGAGGCTAGAAGCATGAAGGTATCGTATATCTCCTCCAATATTACATCCATTGACTCATATTCGTGCCCAGGCTAGCTTGCAGACGCACATACGCTTTATCGGGAACAACTTGCTGTCCGGCTGCGCTCCCGCCTCTGCCTCACCCGAAGATGTGGCGCACTTCAACCGCAGGTTCAATGGCATGACCGTTACCGAACTGAAGCGCCTAGGAGAGGTCGGTCAAGCTATCATCAACCCCAGCGAGGTCAAGGTTTGTCCATTCTGTCCACGTCCTTGAGTTGGAATTAATGTTTTTCGTCAAGCTCGGGATCTCCATGCAGGACGCTCTTCGCTCCCGGAGCAAGATCCTCCGTGCCTTTTGCCAACTGGAAGAGAGCGCTATTCTCCACATGAAGTCCTACTTCGCCAAACTTGGAATCAGCACTTGGGCGATCGACTACACCCAAACCGCCTACTCTATGTACAACATGGTTATGCGCATGGCCGCCATCGACACGTTCCGCTACATGGTGACGGGCTCCTACTACGACTTCCTCCGTCCGAACACCAGCTTCATCCACGACTCTGGTTTACTCGTCCGGGTGTATGATCACTTCACCCACCGATACCAGTTCGATCTGTGGAAGAAGGAGATACGGACGCCGGGTGGCAACGAGGTTGCCGCTTCGCGAAACAGGTACTCCAAAACTCGTATTCGGGTACGTTTCAGCCGTGTGTTTCGATTTTCTTCAACTGACCTTTCGTAGATCTTCGACGTGCGAGACTCGTATATGAAAGCCGCTAAGATTCGCAAGGGACTCC
Organism: Mycena metata; assembly: GCA_029378385.1. NCBI lineage: Eukaryota > Fungi > Basidiomycota > Agaricomycetes > Agaricales > Mycenaceae > Mycena > Mycena metata. The sequence continues at coordinate 49,538 of JARKIB010000230.1, forward strand.
GCCTCATGTTCCACTCCAAGGCTACCTCCGACACCGAACCCGACAACAATCCCAATGGACGTCCAGTGGCCCTTGCGCGGGAGGAGAGGTCCGAGGCTGCTGAGCAAATCATCCGCAAGCTGGACAGTCTCATCGTGCAAGACCTCAGGGACGAAGGAAAGGAGCGCGCAGCCAAGGCCCGTGAGCGACGCCTCGTCCCTCCCTTTGGCCAACGTAGCCCCGCTCAATTCAAAGAGGTCAGTTCGTTCTTGCGTCGTTTTCATCGCATCGCCTAACCACATCTCCCTAGATACCCAAAGGAATGCCCATCCAGTACTACTCGCCTTCGTGGTGGAACGACCGACCCGCCCATGCTCGGGCCAAACTGGCGCCCAAACTCGTCGTCGCCTTCCCCCCTGGCATCGCCGACTACTTCTCCCGCCGCGGCGACAACAAACTATCCGTCAACGAACTGACCGCGAAGTATGGTGCCAAAGTCTTCGAAGAGTACGACCTCGATTTCGAGGAGGCCGAGGGCGATGAGGCGGATGATGAAAGCGAAGGGGATGGTGAAGACGATGAAGAAGGCGAGGGGGACGACGTTGGCAGCGAAGACAGCGACGAAGAGTCAGGCTCGTCCGACGCGGGCAGCGTGGCGGACTTCCTCGATGACCCGGTCGAGCAGGATGAGGATATGGGTGACTACAGCGACGCCGACGCTGATGGAGACGACGAAGACCCCGAGGACGAGGCCGCCAACATGGCGAACTTCCTCGAGACGATGGACGAGGACGACGACGAGGACGTCTAATATTTCTTCTTACTTCACTGTTTTGCGACGAAAATCTAGTTTAATTCTTTGTTTATTTACTTTCTGTGGCTACTTAGAGTGTCGTAGCTAACTATACATTTACTTTATTCTTTTACACATTAATAATTCTGAATTTATTTTTCTGAAGGCGAGGCTGCAGCGTGGTCGCGGCAAAGCCCGAAAGGTCAAAGCGGCCGGCGTTAGTAAAAGGACATCAGCGAGGCGTGTCAAAGGACAAACAGCGCCCATTCTGCAAAGGACAACGCATTGTCCGCCGTGAGAATGACCCACTAGACCCAAATTTCCATCTACTCAAGGCCACTGTTGCAATGTTGAACGAGAGAGTAGGCCGCATACAATTCAAGAAAGTAGAGATGAATCTTGCCAAATTTCATGCTGATAAAGCAACTCAGGAAGTGGAAATAGACACAGAACCCGACATTATGTTCCACACTCCAGGAATACTTTTATCTCAGGGTTCTCAAAGGTTGTTCACTAGGATTATACGCTCATTACACCCGAAACCGTACCGAAAATCTACCTTCATCAATTTAGACCGCATTCGCTGCTGTATTAAGCAAATTTCAGGTTACACACCTTCTGATAGCATGATTTGGACATCAATTTGATCATCGACAATACAGAGACGTTCACGAGATTTTTTATGGAAATGTATCCACAACACCTTCAAGGTGGGTGAGTTCTGGGATCATATTGACACTTTAAAGATGAACGGCAGATGCCATGTTTGTAATGTAACTGAATCACTAGAACACATCGCACTGGAATGTTACTCCCCCGAACAACAAATTATCTGGTCCCTCACGAGACAACTGTGGTCGAAGAAGTACTCCTCATGGCCAACACTGAACTGGGGGTTAATCCTAGGTTGCAATCTGGTCAAATTTAAAACAAGGAATGGGACCGTTAAGCCCGAACAAGGACGACTTTTTGCGATACTTGTATCAGTCGGATGGCACCTTATTTGGAAACTGCGTGTGAACCGAGTCATCAAAAACCAAGGCGCAACACTATCTACGGCAAATATTCACAACCAGTGGTTAAAACTGGTGAACTCAGCACTGTGCCGTGATCGTATTCTCACAGATAAAATTAAATTCGGCCCACTAGCATTGAACAAACAAGTGGTTCTGAACACTTGGAGTGGGCTGCTTATGGATGAGGACTCACTGCCGGATGATTGGACACTCACAGAGGGGGTTTTAGTGGGTATATGGCCAATAAATGGTATAGGATAACTCTCAAAAAAGGCCAGAGTCCCACACTGGTTAACAATTTTGTGCGTAATGGCATTTCCTCCTGGATAAAACTCACCAGCATGACTGGCTCCAAACCAGCAAGCCTAGCGGATGACTTGGAATGCTTCTGCAGACTAAGTTTAAATGATTATCTCAAACGCTCCAAAAAAAAAAAAAAAAAAAAAAAAAAGACATACCGGAAAAATCGGACCGCGTTGTGTGTGATGTTACTGTGAGGAAAGTTTGGGGTGAGCCGCCATGGAGGGGAAACTTTAGTCGCTCTATAACATCAGTCACACGTCAAAAAGAATCGAATTTTCTCGGATTTAGATTATAATACTACTACAGGGATTGTTTTCCCCGTAACCGCAGCTGGGTAGGAACCTGCTCAATTCCATGATTTTGCTGGAAGTTGTGCCGTTTTTGCTGATTTCAACAGATGGTGTGTGTTCTTGTATTTTTTTTACAGGATACGTGCCATACACCGCGGTACGTGGGAACACTATCTTATCCAACTCACGAGCACGCAAAGGAATCTCTGCATGATCAACTGGTGCAAAGATCATCCCGGCGGATCCCTTTCCTAGTTCAAGATATACTGGGCCGGTCACCCGGTGTCGAGGCCGACTCGGAAAAATTCAATGTATGTGTCTCAAAATACTTTGTTCACAGCGCATCTAGAACGATATCACAAACACTGTACCACTGCCCGCGCTGATCAATTTATCCTAAGTCTTATCTGGCTACAAAGACGATGTGTATCAATATGTTTGGAAAGAGCGAGATACAATCAAATGTTCAAGCATATCTCGCTGCAAAACCATCTGTTCATGCCAAGTTTTCTGGCAGGGAATCTGTTGATTCTTCCACTGGAGGGGGAGGGGGGGGGACATCCACTTTGGTCAACATCCACTTTGGTCGGCACGCATCCAGCTTAATTTGGAACCTTTCTGGGCAAATCTTGTACCTTGTAATGCTCACCGTACACGCGTGTCCTGTACGATCCGCTCGGTGTCACACTCACCACTCACCACTCACCGCTCGCCACCAGTTTGCGTCTCCCTACGATTTGTCACCTCCGCTGTGGAAGTGCCAATAGGCACGCACATTGCTCATGCTGACTCTATGCATTGTGTGAGTGTTCCTCTCCGGGCGTTAATGACCACACATTCTTTCACTCCCTCTTCTATTCCAATCCTACTCACTATTCTCTCTCCCATCATTTTTTCCTTGTCTACAGTTCACAATTGCTCCATTCCTCCAAAACGAGCACAGAACGACGGGCATCGGTGAACATTGGTGTCACATCATTTCGACTCCCACGGTTCAAATTCGTCGTACGAAGGGTTCTGGGTGCTCGGGCAGATACTTATAGGCTTTACCTCATCGACGCTGGGCTCTCTCTCTCATCACAGACCTCCCTCTATTTTTTCTCACTTACTATTGTCCTCTGTATGCATCTTTAGGCCAACGGCGAAATCTCACCTAAAGAACACGGTCGACTTGGGGTGTGCTGGGGATTGACTTGCCAGAGGTTTGGGCCACCTCCTGGCAGCGTTGTTCTGGGGCTTCGCATCTCCTTATTTCGTCTTTGCGCACGTCCCGGTTGATTGTTGTCTCTGAAGGTGTGATCAGTCCGCGGCTATATTGACGGCCTTTCTACGTACTGGGTGTTTGTATTGTTTCATTCCTCATTATTGCGTTCCTGTAAGGCTCTGGTGAAGCATGAGTACGTATACAGCCACCCCTCGAGCAAGTATTTAATAACTGTCAATGCGACAGAAAGAGGACTTCCCTCTTGCTTCCCCCCCCCCCCCCCCCCCCCCCCCCATCTTCTCTTCGAGTCTCTGAGCTTATATTGAGTCCTGAGGGTCCTCCGAGTGGACTGCAAGTCAACACACTTGAAGAGAACTTCGAGAGCACAGCTGAGTCCATATCCATCACATTACCTTGAGAATCTATACTACGACTTCAACACAGGCACCCGCACGACCCGCTCCTCTCAGTTCCTCACCCGGGACAAACCCTTCTTTTACACTACTCTGGCCGGCTGTTCGGTTCCTTGCTGTTCGGCAGCGTGATCCTTGCTAGTTGCTGACTCAGAGTTCCCGCGCGGGAATCGGAGGCATTCTACCTTGCGAACAATGTATACTGAATGTATTGCTCTAATCTCTGGCCTTCTCCGTACCTCCTCTTCATGTCTATTTGATCTCTGCCTGAGCGCGCTCCTTAGACACGGGTTAGCCAACAAATCGTTATAATATGGTTGCAGTCCAACGTTGTGTCATGTTCGCTCGCTTGCAAATGCAGATGCAGTCAGAAAGCTTTGAAGCGCAGCACTAGAGGAGGTTTCCGAGAGGAACACCCATGAACACCACCAGTTCAATGCAAATCCTAGGCACGGACGGCTTATGATTAATTGAAATGGCAGCATTAAAGGTACAGCATGGAAAGAACTCACAGTTGTAGGGAAACTAAACCCGCAATAGATTTGAGTTCTTCTTACTCATGGCAGCCTGATTCTCGTTGCTTCATTATGATCCAGCCGCCACCCAGAAGTGGGGTTAATTCCTCTTCGGGTCGGATGACTTCTCCCCATTTTTGGACAGTTTCTTAGACTCTGATTCAGCAGGGACCAATGACCATACCGCCAGAAAATTGTGTCCTAAGCTACCGATATCTACGTTACTGTTTCAAAATACCAACTCAATGGACCGACCTTCTCTCAATGGATGCCTCATTGATTTAATCAGGGTTTCTGGCTTGAACTTCGTCGGTGAAGATGGTTGGAGGAGTTAGTCGACTCGAATGACAAGCTCTTATTACATCCCGGAAGACTTGAGTCTTTGGAGGATAATTCTACAGCGCACTGGCACATACCACCACAGCAGGATCATGATTACTTAAAAACTGAGTCCCTGGGCTCTATTCATATCAAATCATCACTTGCCGTCAAGTGTTTCGTTCAGATGCCATGTTGAAATGTGTGTTATACTCCGAAGGTTTGAGTTGTTCCGGTTCCGGGCTTGTTTCGAGGTTCTCATTTTCACTAATTGTTTCTTTATGTTCCTTTAGTTCTACCATGGTGTGTGCAGCAAACGCGACCGTGAGCTCGGCTAAGGGGATGTGGAGAGGCCCAGGGACGATGGTGTATTTAGTGCCTACATCGGGATACTTCCTGGAAACCGGTGTTCATGAGTTGGATCGTGCCGTGTAACCCTACCTACCTACCTTGACTTGGGCTTATATTTTTCATTGGGTACATCATGTGATTTAATTATGAAGCACTGTGCTTATCTTGTTGCGCTAGACTTAATTGCTTCCTACGAAGACAGTGCTATTAAGTGGTAGGTACCACTTATTGCTGGGATCGATTTCCTTGTAAGGAAGAGGTGCGGCTGTGCTGAAAAGATTTTGCCCAATCCAGATAAACCCACACAGTGTATTCCCTATTAGGTGGTGGGTACCACTTATTGCTGGGCTCAATTCCCTTATAAGGAAGAGGTGCAGCTGTGTGGAAAAGCCGGGACCACCCAATTTGGATGGACCCTTGGAGGGACCGATTCCAACGGTCACTAATCTTAATCTTTGTGCACCAGAACTGTTCACGGTGCTCGATTTTGTAGTATCGCCCAATGGTTCAAGGCAACAGTACCTTGTATTGGGCTGAAAACCCTTGGCGCCTGCTTGTCCTGCTTGCAGCCTTGACCACTCTTGCGGGGCCCTCGGTGGATTGGCAGCAGAACCCTTTAAAGGACTTTGGCTGCACCTGGAATGAGCAGCGGTGTAGAGGTCCATTATGCCGGTAACCAATATGCGTCAAGAAGAGCATTGAAGATGAGGGCACAAGGTGCAGTGTACATGTCAATCAAGTTGACCATAGCGATGAACCAGAGTTCAGATCTTTTATTTCCTATTCAGCAATGGGTACCACTTATTGCTCGCATCAATTCCCTCACAAGGAAGGGGTGCAGCTGCGTTGAATAAAAAAATCTGCACCTAGTTTGGATGAATCCCTCGGAAGAACTGATTGCAACGGTCATTAATTCCCGGTGTTCGACTTTGTGGTATCGCCCCCAGGTACCATGGATTGGGATGAAAACCCTCACCGCCTGCTTGTCCTGCTTGCAGCCTTGACCATTCTTGCGGGGCCCTCGATGGATTAGCAGAAGAACACTTCAAAGGAAATCAGATGAACAGCAATGTACAGCTCAATTCAGCTGGTAACTAACGGGCATGAACGTCGGACAACTTTATGGCCGCTCTCCGCATCTCAATTAATCATGTTCGCCGTACAGTGTCTTCACAGTGCTCGGCAAGGACACTAAAAAGACATCACATAAAAAACTGGGGGGGGCGAGTCCTAAATTGCTATTTACTGGTCGGATATTACTCGGTATTGCCTGAAATTTGCACTGTGGGGTCCTTGGCATGTTCTGACCCGCCTTATACAATACCCTGTAAAAAAAATCGAAAATGGCCGCACATTTAGATCTTGGTGAGAAGTGATATTCCGTCTATAAACTCTGGGTGTGCTCCCAACTGTTTGGGCCCCACCTGTGGCCCTGATTGTGGCCCCGGTTGTGATCAAAACATCCAGAGCAACAGTTGGGAGCACACCCAAAGCTTATAGACGGAATATCATTTTCTCAGCAAGAATTATATGTGCGCCGATCTTCGATTTTTATTATCAGGGGGGCCCCCCAGCCTGGTTGGAAAATAGTTAGTAACCTGTGTCTTGTTTGTGCATTTTTTGTGCGATTTTGCATTTTTTTTTGCGCGATTGTAACATAGTGGGTCGGGTTCTTGGGACATTATGCGACTGGTTATTATGTTATGTATTGTTTGACACTGTAGGATTAGTATAAAAGCAGTTGTAGAACGTAGATAGAGGACAGTGAACCGTACCCCTCCTTGCTAGGAGCACAGCTTACAGTGGGCATCCGTCCGAGAAGCTTTACGATTCCATTCGGTGTATTTCAGGGTACCTTAGATACTCTTTAGTCTGCCAATAGATTGAGTTGTGGATTTGATTAGTATATTGCAGCGTCAGCGTTAAGGGATTACAGCGTCAGTATACAGCAGAACTAGGTCAACCCCACAGGTTACAAGTTCAATATCAGCGAAACAGCGTCGAACTAAGTGTTTAGTTCATCAACCAAACCCGGTGTACATCACCACAACACTTGTTTGAAACCAATACTCTTCTTGAAGACCACAAAGGTTGCATCTGCGCCCAGTAGGCCCGAGAAAGTACAGTTGTCGAGTAAAAGCTTTAAGTCGGAACCACAGTATCTACTATTGCAACAGCCGTAATAGTTCGGTTGGAACCCCACGAACAACAATACAGTTAGGGAGACAGATTTGGAGTGTGTTTAGTGTGTGGTTTTGTATTGTGTTTGTGGTTTTTCAAGGAGCCTCAGCATACAGTATCAATCACATCTCTGCCCGCCCGCCAGGTCGTCATCGTAGGAGAGATCCCAAGCGTGTCACCGTGTTGCCAAAATGCAAGCGGTGATAAATGGGGGGTGGGGGCCCCCACGGTTGAAGAAGGAGCTGAATGTCCAGGGAGAACACACCGAGCCTGAAGTGAGTGCCGCGCCGCGGGGATTGACAGTGTGTACGTACCTGGGAACATGAACGGTGGTGTTGCATTGGTAGCTGGAATCGTGGTATTTCGTGCTCATTGCCTGTGTACAAGGCTGACAATGTGGATGGGTGAGAGAAAAAAATGGTATACTTACCGGTACCAGCTGCACCTCGGCGGCCTCGCCCCCACTAGCACCGTATGACGAACTTGAAAACGGCCAATTGTCCAGTACCGCCTGTTGGCCGAGCACAGACCTGAACACCCGTCAGACCCCGTGGGGGTGGGGTGATGATGGTGGGAGGGAAGGAAGAATTGACGGGCTCAAGTACATCACGATTCACTCGGCACCCAAGCACAGATCAGTCCGCTAAGCCTTCTGATGAACTTACACCCTCTCCTTACGAACTTATACAATTTTTACTGCATCCTACGAACTTTCCCTCGCTTGGCGCTGTTCTAATGAACCTGCGGCATCAAATGACGAAAATCCCCCATCAACCGACGAACTTCCCCCATTGAATGAAGTTACGAAGTATACTACGACTCGACAATTTCTAAATTGGGTCTCAACTTACTTGATAGCCGCCACCAATGGCCCACCATATTGTGCTAACAAAGTTTCAAATTGAAAATGTGGACTTCATCTGCCTAAATGGATCTAGTTGTTGCCATAGCTCATTACAGATGACTGCTAGTCGTGCCTGAAATCGAATAAATGATCCATTACCCTATTTAAACTCGTTGCATGAAGGTTAGAAACCCACAAGGTTAAACCAAGCTCATGGGGTAGTTGGCTTCAGAGCCCCAAGTGAATAAACGGAACCCAACGCTGAAACGAGACCTTCTTCTCTGTCCGCAATTTGTTTACCGCAAGATGCAGCGCCTCAGCAGCCTTAGTGGAGTCAGGATGTGATTCGGGGCTAGTTTTGAAGAGGTGGTTATAAAAGACGTCTACGACTTCGGGACCATCTTCGTCATGCATACTCCTGTGAAAGTGAAAAGAATCAGGTCAGATCCCTGATGATGATAGTAGATTAAACTGACCACATTGTTCCCACCACTCCACGGAAACCAGCAAATAACATCGTAGCCGCAAGATGTATGGCTTCATCGGGGATCTCTTTATCCCCCATAGCCGTTTCGCATGCGCTAAGAAACGCCAGGGATGCATTTTGGCTAGGGTTTTGCATGATCTTCGAAACCTTCAGATCTCCATCACCTAAAAGGAGAGCACTTTCAAGTGGCTTTATAAGATCCTGTGATCCATGACATGCAAAGTGGACGAATGAGGTGTCAGGAAGGAAGGAGAGGACCCTTCCAACAGATGTGGGCTCCTCTTTAGTTCCCAGTTTCGTTAGCCACGTCTTCGGTACGTGTTGTTCAATCATGCGAAGTTCTTCGAGTGTGAAAGGTAAGTCAAGACGACGATCACCTGGCATCTCAGGCTGAATCACGGCCAACATTTTGGGGTCATGGACTTTGGGAGGTGGTGATGCAAGGAGAGTATCCAAAGTGGGCGTGTAGGATGAGATGGTGTAATCGGATAAGGATTCAGGATTGTCGCCTTCATATACACCTGCTGCGTGGATTGGAAGAAGGGCGAATGGGCCGGTGGGACACCACCAGATACGTGTAGGAATGTCCTTATCCTCCCGCTTCTAGAATTCAAACGGAGCATGAGCAGAAGAATATTCAAAAAGGCTAAAAGCATACAACCTTGAGATTTAGTGCACAAATAATTGGACAGGCGACAGAGACCCATAGCTTTGTCAAGACCGCTCCAAATGAATCGTTAGGAGTATGGCCTGTTGTCGGCATTCGCACTGCTTTAAGGCGAGGGTCGGTGCGTATTGGTTGGAGGAGTGCTTGCAAGGTATCCGAACGAGCCCCATGCGACGATAATGCCATCCGTAAGATATCACCAAGGCGTTGAGTCGTTTCGATTGAAATATCCGGTAGCGGGATATGTTTCACGTCATCCTGCGTGACTACCAAGGCATCACATCCCGAGTCGGCAGCATTTAGCAAGACTACGGGACCATTGGAGGAGGCCTTTCGTAATTTGGAAATAGCCTTTGGCAGCAAAAAATCATCAAAGTCTTTCAGTTTTCTAACCTCTTCAAGGGTATCATTCCAATCTTTGGTCAAGATACGACGATGTGTCGCCTCCTGCTCCAGGTCCCTGGTATGCTGTAAGTTATCCTGCATAGGCTGGGAGCCATCATGCGCTGATGGGTCTTCGAGTGCATTTGAAATGGTCCGAAGTTTAAGCGTGAGACCTGGTGCAACAGATTGGAGTCCATCAAAGGGTGTCCGCAACTGGAGGGCCTGAGCCCAAAATACACCTCTCCCTGCACAGAGAAACTCGACAGCTTTGTCAAATTGGCCTTCTCGAATCGCATAGCAGCAGGCATCACAGGCTAAACCGCGGGCCCGAGACAGTGCCTCTTGGCGCCGTTGGATATTGAGATCCAAAGAGGCTAAGCGAGGGAGGAGAGCGATCGTATACTGATATGCCTCCATAGCAGATGAGTGGCAGAAAAAGGCTGCCGTGGTTGCCCAGCAGCGGGAATAACGAAAGCGATCAATGACAGAAGATGTTTCATGTGCTGCTGCATCACGGAAACAGATCATAGATTCATTTAAGTCGGCAAGCTGGCCGGTACGCTCAAATCGTGTCAAAAGTGTAGAAGCGAGGTTGTTGAGGAAGGTGGATCGGTTGGGGTGAGATCCAGGGCTCAGTTCCAATGCTTCGCGGTGAAAACTAATGGATTCCTCCAAGTCTGCCAGCTGACTGGTCTGCTGAAATCGCATCACAAGTGTATAAGCGTGGTTGTTGAGTAATTCAGATCGTTTGGGGTGAGATTCAGGTAAAAGCTTCAATGCTTCGTGGTAAAAACCAATGGACTCCTCGAAGTCTGCCGACTGACCGGTCTGGTCAAATCGCGTCAAAAGCGCAGAAGCAAGGTCGTTAAGTGAGCGGGATCGTTTGGGGTGAGATCCAGGCAAAAGCTCCAATGCTTCGCGGTAAAAACCGATGGATTCCTTTAAGTCTGCCAGATGATGGGTCTGGTCAAATCGCGTCGAAAGCGCAGAAGCGAGGTTAGTGAGTGAGCTGGATCGGTCGGGATGAGATCCAGGGCTCAGCTCCAATGCTTCGCGGTGAAAACCAATGGATTCCTCCAAGTCTGCCAGCTGACCGGTCTGCTCAAATCGCCTCGAAAGCGCGGAAGCGAGGTTGTTGAGTAAGGTGGATCGGTCGGGATGAGATCCAGGGCTCAGCTCTAATACTTCGCGGTGAAAACTAATGGATTCCTCCAAGTCGGCAAGCTGGCCGGTACGCTCAAATCGTGTTGACAGTGCAGAAGCGAGGTTGTTGAGTGAGGTGGATCGGTTGGGGTGAGATCCAGGTCTCAGCTCCAATACTTCGCGGTGAAAACTAATGGATTCCTCCAAGTCTGCCAGCTGACCGGTCTGCTCAAATCGCATCAGAAGTGTATAAGCAAGGTTGTGGATTGAGTCAGATCGGTTGGGGTGAGATCCAAGTCTCAGCTCCAATGCTTCGCGGTGAAAACTAATGGATTCCTCCAAGTCTGCCGGCTGACCTGTCTGCTTAAATCGCATCGAAAGCGCAAAAGCAAGGTCGTGGAGAAAGTCAGATCGGTTGGGGTGAGATCCAGGTCTCAGCTCCAATGCTTCGCGGTGAAAACCAATGGATTCCTCCAAGTCTGCCAGTTGACCGGTCTGCTCAAATCGCGTCGAAAGCGCAGAAGCGAGGTTAATGAGTGAGCTGGATCGGTCGGGATGAGATCCAGGTCTCAGCTCCAATGCTTCGCGGTGAAAACTAATGGATTCCTCCAAGTCGGCAAGCTGGCCGGTACGCTCAAATCGGGTCGACAGTGCAGAAGCGAGGTTGTTGAGTGAGGTGGATCGGTTGGGGTGAGATCCAGGTCTCAGCTCCAATGCTTCGCGGTGAAAACCAATGGATTCCTCCAAGTCTGCCAGCTGACCGGTCTGCTCAAATCGCGTCGAAAGCGCAGAAGCAAGGTTAATGAGTGAGCTGGATCGGTTGGGGTGAGATCCAGGTCTCAGCTCCAATGCTTCGCGGTGAAAACCAATGGATTCCTCCAAGTCTGCCAGCTGACCGGTCTGCTCAAATCGCGTCGAAAGCGCAGAAGCAAGGTTAATGAGTGAGCTGGATCGGTTGGGGTGAGATCCAGGTCTCAGCTCCAATGCTTCGCGGTGAAAACCAATGGATTCCTCCAAGTCTGCCAGCTGACCGGTCTGCTCAAATCGCATCGAAAGCGCAGAAGCAAGGTTAATGAGTGAGCTGGATCGGCTGGGGTGAAATCCAGGTCTCAGCTCCAATACTTCGCGGTGAAAACCAATGGATTCCTCCAAGTCTGCCAGCTGACCGGTCTGCTCAAATCGCATTGAAAGCGCATTTGCGAGGTTGTGGAGCGAGTTGGATCGGTTGACATAAGATCCAGGTCTCAGCTCCAATGCTTCACGGTGAAAACCAATGGATTCCTCCAAGTCTGCGAGCTGACCACTCTGCTCAAATCGCATCGAAAGCGCGGAAGCGAGGTTGTGGAGTAAGTCAGATCGGTTGACATGAGATCCAGGGCCCAGCTCCAATATTTCGCGGTGAAAACCAATGGATTCCTCCAAGTCTGCGAGCTGACCGCTCTGCTCAAATCGCATCGAAAGCGCGGAACCGAGGTTGTGGAGTATGTCAGATCGGTTGACGTGAGATCCAGGTCTCAGCTCCAATACTTCGCGGTGAAAACTAGTGGATTCCTCCAAGTCTGCCAGCTGACCAGTCTGCTCAAATCGCATCGAAAGCGCATTTGCGAGGTTGTGGAGTGAGTTGGATCGGTCGGGATGAGATCCAGGTCTCAGCTCCAATGCTTCGCGGTGAAAACCAATGGATTCCTCCAAGTCTGCGAGCTGACCACTCTGCTTAAATCGCATCAAAAGCGCGGAAGCGAGGTTGTGGAGTACGTCAGATCGGTTGGGGTGAGATCCAGGGCTCAGCTCCAATGCTTCGCGGTGAAAGCCAATGGATTCCTCCAAGTTTGTGAGCTGACCGCTCTGCTCAAATTGCGTCAAAAGCGCAAAAGCAAGGTTGTGGAGTAAGCCAGATCGGTTGGGGTGAGATCCAGGGCTCAGCTCCAATACTTCGCGGTGAAAACCAATGGATTCCTCCAAGTCTGAGAGCTGACCACTCTGCTTAAATCGCATCGAAAGCGCGGAAGCGAGGTTGTGGAGTAAGCCAGATCGGTTGGGGTGAGATCCAGGGCTCAGCTCCAATGCTTCACGGAGAAAATTAATGGATTCCTCCAAGTCTGCCAGATGATGGGTCTGGTCAAATCGCGTCAAAAGCGCAAAAGCAAGGTTGTTAAGTGAGCGGGATCGTTTGGGGTGAGATCCAGGGCTCGGCTCCAATGCTTCGCGGTAAAAACCAATGGATTCCTCCAAGTCTGCGAGCTGACCGGTTTGCTTAAATCGTGTCAAAAGCGCAAAAGCAAGGTTGTGGAGTAAGTCAGATCGGTTGGGGTGAGATCCAGGTATCAGCTCCAATGCTTTGCGGTGAAAACTAATGGATTCCTCCAAGTCTGCCAGCTGACCGCTCTGCTTAAATCGTGTCCAAAGCGCAGAAGCGAGGTTGCTGAGTAAGGTGGATCGGTTGGGGTCAGATCCAGGGCTCAGCTCCAATGCTTCACGGAGAAAATTAATGGATTCCTCCAAGTCTGCCAGATGATGGGTCTGGTCAAATCGCGTCAAAAGCGCAAAAGCAAGGTTGTTAAGTGAGCGGGATCGTTTGGGGTGAGATTCAGGCAAAAGCTCCAATGCTTCGCGGTGAAAACCAATGGATTCCTCCAAGTCTGCCGGCTGACCGGTCTGCTTAAATTGCGTCGAAAGCGCATTTGCGAGGTTGTGGAGTGAGTTGGATCGGTTGACGTGAGATCCAGGTCTCAGCTCCAATGCTTCGCGGAGAAAACTAATGGATTCCTCCAAGTCTGCCGGTCGACCGGTCTGCTCAAAGCGTCTAAACATATCGGTCCCGTTGTCAATGAGTTCACTTAATTCACTGTCATCCTTCAATGTGTTTAATTATGTGTGATGTACTGACCCTACTCCTTCCGCACCCGTCCGTCCTGCAAACGACTTGTGCCATCTGTCCAGCTCAGAGCTGTTCCTTGTGGAGGGCGACACCTGTGTAAGGGCATGTTCAAAGTGTTTTGGAGCGAGGACCCGACTCGGTAAGTCAGGTCTGCCAGTCCCATCGGTGGTGGCATTCATCACAATGACCGACTCCTTCGCCGCCTCCGTTGCTGCGGATACACAGAGATCTATAGGATTAATTGACGATTAGATTTCACCGGACATATGCAGACAAAATCCTGACTTTTAAGGTCGGAGCCTGAATAACCATGTGTCTTGCGTGCTATATCATCGAGTTGCACTTCTCCAGTGGCTTCGCCTTCGAGATGAACTCGGAGAATTTCTGGAGAATTTTCGTTGGAGGTCAAAAGACATGGACAGTGACATTCGGTGATCGAACCTTTCCGTTGGGTCTCATCGGGGAGCTTAACTAGCAACCTCGCTGGTAACCGCCGGAGGATTGCTTCGTCGAGATCGAAAGGCTTTAAACGGGGTGAGGACAGCTGACTTGAACTCAGTGGTGCCATCACACACCCGATTTGTGGCGCCGACAACGACTACACCAGCCTCTCGATTCTTTTGGGCTGATTGCAGGCCATCCATTGCCTAATCACACCGAGGTTAGCCGGATATCCATCATCCGTGCAACTGACTGCTTACCTGGAGAAATTCGTTGACCTGGATGCAATAATGTTAATGATAGTCTCGATGAGAGTCCCGCGCCCCACTTACTATATCACTTTTGTAGTGGTCAGAGTCTCCACTTGTTCGAGATCTAAACAAGGAGTCTATCTCGTCGAAAAATATAACACATGGAGCGAGTCGGTGGGCTAAACTCTATAGAAGTTTCAGTCAACGAGAAAGAAGTAGGGGAAGATATCATTCTCACGAAGACATTTCGAGCCAAATTTTCTGAATTGCCGACCCATTTGTTCATTATGTCACTAGGTCTGACTTGAAGCATTCTAGCGCCACACTCGCGAGCAAGGGCACGGCAAAGCATCGTTTTCCCCGTACCAGGTGGACCGTACAGGAGTACGCCGCCGATTGATTCTCTCGCCAGAATGCCTGTCTTAAAGATAGCAGGATTTAGGAGGGGAAGAGAGACGACGTCTTTGAGCAATTGGATGATTTCAGGGTCAATGCAGACATTGTCAAAAGTTGTTGTGAGCGACACTATCAATGAAATTATGTATAAGTTTTTGGAGCTAAAGGAGGGGGTTGCTCACCGGAGTCAACAATGCATGGTAACAGTTTCTGTTCATGCTCGTTCAAGTCCTCGCAGTTCTTGACACTTTCGACAATTGGATCCTTCTTTTCCTTTTCGCCAGTGCTAGCCGAATCCTTCTCAGATACATCAGATGTCTGCCCAGCATTAGAAGGCTCTGTTCTCCTTACCTCTGCCTCTTTGCGAGCTTCTACCTCGTTCACCCAATCAGAAAATGTCTGTGAATTTTCTCTGAACATAGCGTGCGCTTTCGATATGTCCTCTGCATCGATTTGCATCGGCAGTTGCGCATGAGGCCTTCGATGTGCTAAACCAATGGCTTTGGTTGCGATGCGACTGAGAGCGACTGGGAAAGGGATGTCAGGGTGATCTAGAACGTCCGACAACAGCGCGTTGTTAGGATTGGCACCACCCGACGGAGGATTTGCGGAAACTGCCGAATTGAGTATTGAACTCAAAAGATCATCTGCTACTAGAACGCCCTTTTGCCTGAGAAAGAGCAGCAATAATGCCTCCTGCACATCTGTCTTCCTCTTGATTGCAGCACGGCACGTTAGATCACGGATACCACTTTCCTGGAAGTTCCGTGGAATAAGGCATATGCATTCTTCCCCTAATGCCGGTATAACGGTATCTTGTGCTGCTGAAAGTGCTGTGGCTTCTACTTGTGAGGATTTTGAGACAAAGGGAAGGAAGAATGCAGCCGGTAGCGCCTTGAGCGGAATTTTTGAGAATTGTGCCTTCAGACGAAAAAGCTGACTGTCCAATAAAGGAAGTGTCGTTCGGAGGGCATCGCCACCTTCGCTGAAGACAGAGCTCTTCGAACGAGGAGATGGTTTGGGGTTGCGAGATCTCAGGTAGAATGGGAAAGTGTCGGAAATATCGACTTCAGTATTAATGGTCAAAGCCTTGTCGAATCCCATGACAAGGACTATAGGGTGAAGAATGCTGCTGCTGTGCGAGGCGTTCTCATCCTCGTACGCGGGGGAGCGCCGCACCCGAATTGAATGTAGCAGGCGAGCCATAAATGGTTTCGCAGATTGAGCGATACTGCCAAAATCCCGCAAATAAATGAACCGGCACTTTAAATGCTCGGCGGGATCGACACCGGTGGAAGGCTGGACTTTGTTTGGCACGGCCACAATAGCATCGAATGCAGCTTGGATTCTACTTGAATCCAATTTCGTCTTGGGTTCGTACACGGCGCTAATAGCTCGACCAATGCCTACAGAGATCGTCGTCAGACCGAGAAGCTGATAATTATCATGATAATGATTCGTACCTTTACCAAGGGCGCCAAATTCACCCAGAGCGAGCTCGAGTGCGTCCAAAACTACGACGTCGGCATTGAGCTGGTTCGCCACGGATTGGATCATGGAATCAATGATGTCGTGACAGCCTTCATACGGGGTGAATAGACATATGCTGGGCTCCTCAGGTAAATCTTCATCGTTGGTAACTGAATGGAACTCCTCGGGCTCCATACCACCGAGCTGGGAGGTCGGCGAGAAGGCATATGCGGCTGCAGCCAGAACCTCGGATAAAACGCTGCCAGCAAAGGTGTAGGATTGGGGCAAGGACGGATGATCGGAGGACGGATCATTTATCGGGTCTGCTGCACCATCTGCCGCGATGTCTTTGAACGGAGGCCATACGAACTTGTCGATGAAGTCGGGTGGAATGGTGATATCGGACTGGGTCATAGTCGTGGATTGGGAAGTCTTGCAAAGCAATTGTAAGGGTGCGGTGGTGACGGCGTCTTCGCCGTTTTGTAGCAATTTACATGTTTCAAGTGTCATTGCTTCATCGCATTATTGAAAACACAGCATCATCAACGGGACCTGCCGCGACGAGACACCGCATCTTCCTGCAGATTTCTTCCGAACTGTCAGAAAGCGCCACTGTGAACCATGGAACATGGAAGCAGCCTAACTGCGATCAGTAGGCGCTAGAATCTGGTTATTGATGGATTCTCATAGTGGTCCACCAAATTAACTCAACCCTTTGCACGCCCGACACCCTAAGACCCTTATCTTACTGCACCCTCGTTGATCCAGGCTCCCATCTGTATATTTTTATCCATGCACCACAATGCAGAGAATAACAATCATTCACGGGGGAATAGCATACGCTCCTGACTCCTGAGCTCATTTCCTCACCGTTTCTCAAGGCTCGTAATGTGCACTTTTGGGTATGGTTTTGAACAAGGATCTTGGCACGCGAAAGAGTAGACCGAAGTTTTTTTTTTTTTTTTTTTTTTGGAGCGTTTGGATTAATGATTTATCTTCGTCTGCAGAAGCATTCAAAGTCATCCGCCTGTTTTGCTGGTTTGGAGCCAGACTGCCAGTCGAGGTTTGTCCAGGGAGGAAATGCCGTTACGCACAGTATACTAGTGTGGGACTCTGGCCTTGCGCAAAATATTTATCCTATACCATTTATTGGCCACATACCCACTAAAACCCCTCTGTGAATGTCCAGTCATCTGGCAATGAATCCTCATCCATCAGTATCCCGCTCCATGTGTTTAATATTAGCTGTTTTTTAAATGCGAGTGAGCCAAATCTAGCCTTGTTAGTGAGGATACGGTCACGTCCTAGTGCCGCATTTATCGCAGTAAGCCATTGGCCCGCATAAAAGGTGCTGTTGCCAGGCCTACCACCCACGCTTAAAAGTGCCAACTACCCTCCCAATCCCTCCGGGCGAAGCGTGAGTGTCACGTAGAAACAACATAAGCAGACCACGTCGTTTAATACGCAGCCCACCGACAGGCGATTTTGTCCTCTCGAGCCCGACTGGGGAACTATCCCAAGACCGAAGTTTTTATCCTTCCCCGGCATGAGGCGTGAGGCGCTAGTTTGATATAACTCGAAGAAAGCTGTTAACTGCATCAGCAACCAATTAAAGCCCTTTGCAAAACTTAGGGCGCGAGTCCAGTTTTTTCCTCTTTGAGCATTTTTTGATCGTTTCACATCGAACACTCACCGTATCTCAAAATCCCACCCGTTTCCCTTTGGAACGTGCTAATGCGAGATCGAAATGCGCATCGTGCTCATCAGCAAAATGTTTCGCGCATGTGTGGACACCTGGGGTGGAGAGGCAGCTGCCTCTCTAGAAACTTTATTCTCCCTTTGTAGCAAAAAGAATCGGTAAGAAAATGAGGAACAGCTGCCCTGCGGCTGATTCCGTACCGTTTGACGAACCTACATACTCATCAGATTCGCGCTTCAAATGATCAAGCGAGGTACGAGCTAAGTACTGATAGAGCGTCTGTCAAGAGAGACTACTTCAAATGCTTCAGAATTTAAATCTAATTACCAGATGGTCGCCCGGGAGAACGGCTGCAGCTCTGGACCTAATTCCGTTCCTACAACCCACAGAAATGGGACATGTACATGAGCGCTTGAGCCTGGCAGCAAACGTTTAATGATGCGACGCAAGCATTCACCGGAGCCTTTACAGCTGTTCCGGAAAAGCTTGTCAGTGCGCGAAAAATTCGTCGCCCTCGCAACTTTTGATCCAAGGCTAAGGATTACCTGTTTGAGCTAGCCGAGAGCCTTGCCGAGGAGGGCCAAGCTGAAGTGAGTTGTGCACTCCGGTCATTGGAGTCAAGTTGGCTTGCAATCCCTTTCCTCAAACATATTTTTGCACAGTTTTTGGATAGTCTGGGACCTTTTCCTGTTTTGACCACGACGTTGGGCGGTATCGGCCATTGTGCCGTTGCCGAAATGGGTACTGATTCGCGGCCAAAACCGGTAATCTTCGGTAATATACGCGGCGGTGGAAACGGTAATGATCGGCATTGTTCGGCATCGGATATCACTGGCCGCCAATGTGACGTCCACTGGACCACAGTGGAATCCAGTGGATGTCGTCGGTAGTCGCTGGTATTCAATGAGCTCCATTGAAGCTCGAACCAATGGAGGAACAGTGAAATGCCAACGAAAATACTGTATTATTTCATTCAAATCGACAGGGGGGGTGACGCGTGACAGGTTCAACCAGTTCGACATTTCGGCGGGGGTCGAATTTTTGCGTGACGCCTCGAAAATTTCGGCACTCGAAACGAAAATTTTGTCTTTTTTGCACCTTTTGGGCAGTTTGGGAACCTGTGTGACGACTTGGAGATTCGACGAAGGCCTGGGTTACGCGTGACATCGATCAAAGTTCGGCATCGACAGGGGGGTGCGTGATGCGTGACTGTCGATTTGAACGAAATAGTACAGTATTCAAAAAAAAATCGAGTTTACAGCTCTTTGAACAAGTAATGGCACAACCCCTATTTTTAGAAGAAAGAGCAATTTGAACCCTACGGGGTTTTTAGCTCATTACTCCTTCATTTTTGAACGGATTGACATGATTCTGGGTGGGTTGGAGAGCGAGGAAGCGGGGCCTTCTACCATATTCATTTCCAGCCCTAACTCTCCCAAGCCCGCGACCCTCAAATTTGTACCTTTCGATTAAACCACAACTTGTTAATCAAATATCTCTGTGGTTTATCATTCAATTTTCTTAATTCCAGTCATGATGAAATCCATTAATGGAGTCAATTGTCCTAGATAGTGCAGATTCTGTGAGATTTGGACCGCACTTGGGCTATATCCTGTTGAACGGAGAATTCCGAAAGGCGTGGGAAACTCGGTTGTCTTGGCACAAAAACATTGTGTCTTGTTCATGAAATCTAGGCTAGGCTTCCCCCTTCAATATGAACCCAGTTTTATGCAAATTGAATGGCACATGAGCAAGTATTGGGGTTTGCAATGCGGGATTGGCACACCAAGGCCGATTTTTGGCACAGCCGAAAACTTTGAATTAAAGGGCAAGACCCATAGCAATCGAAAGCCCCGCTTCCCCACTCTCTGACCCACCTAGAATTATGTAAATCGGTTCAGAAACGACGGAGTAATGACCTAAAAACCCAGTAGGGTTCAAATTGCTCTTTCTTCTAAAAATAGGGGTTGTGCCATTACTTCTTCAAAGAGCTGTAAATCTTCTAAAATGTGCAGTATGATGCTCGAGGCCTCGGGATGAAAGGCGCCCACTGAGTTCAATTGTTTTCGAACTGCCTAAACATTAGGTGTTAATGGGATGATGCCAGTGCTCACCCGGGCTTTACGGTCTCCGGTTCAATTGAGCCGCATTCAACTTGCGGCTAGATCAAAAATGTTAAATTCTCATTATGAGTCACTGTAACAGCACAGAGGAGACATAGAATTGCAGCATGACCATTGTCACATATTGTTATGTCTCCATTGTGTTGCCCTGGAGGTAGAAACTCATTCAAGGCTCCGGTAGTTGGCAGGACGGGGGCAGTTGCAGCCTTCTCGGTGAGGAAGGGTAGAGTTGAAATTGTGACAAAGGAATGAATTTGACCAGCCTTTGCTGTAAACCAATGGAGAAGTCGGTAGATGGAGATGGATGGAAATCAACATCGGCCAACATCGGCCAATGGAAATCACCCGCGAACGTTATCTTATCTTGCCGACCATCGCGTAACAACATCCCTTGATGGCCACCAGTGTCCACTAACATCCATTGGCGGCCATTGGTGTACGCCAATGTACTTTCCACTTCCGGGTATATTACTCGTAATCTTTAGCTTTCCATCAAAGTTGCCAGTGCAGAGAAATTTCTCACCGACTGACAAGCTTTTCCGGAACAGCTGTAATACGCCGACAGAACCCATCGATCATCCAACAGCGTGGGGCTGCCGCCTGCAGTGCATGCATCACCAGTGATTTATAACGCCGACAGAACCCCAATTCTTAGCGCCCGCAAATTAGCAGGCGGAGATAGGGATGGTCACGGGTAAACCCAAGGGGGGTCAAGGATAAGAAATTACCATATGGGGTAGAGGGGGGGAGGGGGCGAGGGTCCGCCGAAAAAAAAAATTGCATGCAATTTTATTTTTGCCCAGGGAGGTCCGCTGGGGAGTTTAGGATTCACGGAGGACCTCAAACATGCTTTTAAAGACTAAATACACTATTGCGGGCCTCTCACTCATCCCATTAGCAGGGTTGGGTCACAGTGGTTCATTTTGAACCAAGTTTCAAGCAAACAATCTGTGTAAATATCAAGTGCGAAGACGTCAATGGTTCAGTGAAAGCTTACTCTCACATATAGGGCTGTTGTTTTGCTATCGAATCACTGCTAAGGGAACATCCTACTGCCAAAATCTCGCAGCTCGCTATTCTGCCACCTCGGATATCCTTCTCTGTAAGGGAATTTGATGGCATCACCGTTACGTAGGGGGGGGAGAGGTAGGCCTAAAGTCGCGAAAAAAAAAAAGTTGTAGGTGATATCATTTTTTCTTATCTTTGATCCCCTTGGGTAAACCCTTCGGGTACACCACGGGTCTGCAAACATCGAATTTATTAATATTATGCAATTTGATTCATTTCAGGGCAGTTCTTGACGTAAGATGTGTTGCTCTGAGACCTCATGTCCGCTCGGCCTTCTCTCATCCAGACTCGTTCGTAGCATGACTCTCCGCCGTGACGCTCTCCTCACTCCTCGTAGAGAACTACGCCGCCCCGCTCGGCATCGACGTCACTCCCCGCCCTGCGCCTCTGTCCTGACGCCTCCATCTCTCCGATCGCTTCAAATGTCTGGGACTCTGGACCCTCGCTCCCGCCCATCCATCCCTCGTGCCCTACGCCGGCCCTACGCTCGTTTCCGACACGGTGTACGTCTGGACCGTCGCGGTCGCCACGAGCGCCGGGGCCGCATCCGCCTCATCCAACTTCAGCACGGCTTCGTCGCGCAGGCCGACTAGGGTGAGCGCGTAAATTGAGACGACCGTTGTGCCTGCGGCGCTCACGAACGCATTCACGACCACGGGGCAGATCTTGTGCCTGGTCAGAGTGCCTGGTCAGACGCCGCCTCCGCGGCCGCGGACGACCTCTTCACGTTCTACGCGAACGGCGCACTCGTGGGCAGCGTGCGGAACACGGCGGATCTGTGGAAATCCGCGCACATCTTCCACAGTGCCAACCTCTGCGCCGCCTCGACGTTTGTGTTCGCCGTGCGCGCCACGAAGCGCCCTGACATGGGCACGGGAAGCGCTGGCTCCGCAGGCCTGCTGTTCTCCGCCCTCGTGACGTTCTCGGACGGCTCCTCCTCGCTGCTCTCGTCCTCCACGAGCACCAGCACCGCAACCGGCGCGTGGAAAGCCACCACCTCGATCCCTGCCTCTTGGCCCTCCTCGCTTTCCCTTGGGACCTGCAGCGTCACGCCGCAGAACACCTCCGTCGTCGTCGCGCCCCCGACCGCCTCCACGCCGTCCCTCACCACGGCCATCTGGATGTGGGACGCTGCGGGCGCCGCCAGCGACGCGCTCGGGGCAGGTCGCCTATTGGGACACGTTCGCCCTCGCCGTGGTGCCAGCGAGGTGATCACGGCGGACGACCTGTTCGTGCTGTGGGTGGGCGGCGTGCAGGTCAGCACTGCACCAAACGAGACGGATGTTTGGGAGGTCGCGTCGACGCTCTCTGTTCCCTTCGGTGCAAATACGACGACAGAGAGATGTGGTCTTTGCGGTGCTCGCGTGCATCGTCATTAGGCTGGCGATCGACGGGAGCTGGAAGGTGCGCGGCGGTTTTGTGCAGGCATCCGCACTGACATGTGTGCTGCGCTCCAGGTCATCGAGGGCCCGACGCGCGTGGACGACGTCTTTGGCGGGGAGACTACGACGGTGGGTGACATTCCGCACGCGTGGCCGGCTATTTACCTATGAGATCATCTGCCCACAGCGAGCTACGAGATTCCCGGGTAGGACCTCCCGTCGTTCGACGACAGCAAGTGGAACGACGATTCGTCGCCATCCTGCTAAAGGGCACGCTCGGGCGCGCGCGCCAGCCGCTGACGCGCGTCTTTGGGAGTCTCACGCCCGTGTCGATTACGGAGCGGATGCCGGGGTGCGGGTTCCTGATCCTTTACTTGCTTTTCAGTACCAATCTAAGCGCCGTAAGTGAGATCCCGTGAGCTGACGTCCCGTGCAGTCGTCGAGGCGGTCGGGCGCATCATCGCTGGCTGGGTTCCCCTTACCGTGTCCGGCCCCAAGGTGAGCCTCGTCATGTTGCGTCATGGCGAGAAACTGACGCGCGCGCAGATCTGCAGCACTACTGCTAGAACAACTTCCAGTCGGACCGCTATTGGCTCGCAGGGACGGGCGCGCCCGAGGTATTTGAGCCCAAGTTCTCGTACGTACGTACAAGGGTGCGTTCCCTTACTCGTGTTGCGTCCTGCTTCCCTCACACACCGGCAGTATGTGTAGGACCTGCAGGCCGCGCTCGGCTGTGACCGCTCCCGACAGACAAACAAAATTTAGCAGGATTCAGAGGAAGTTGTACTGTGGCGGTGGTTTCGAGCCAATAAATAGCATTAACCGCGTTACTTCCCAATCTGCTCCTTCGTCTGCCGCTATGTTGTCCAGGAATAGCCCAAATAGAAGACATGGTCGATGAAGCATTGTCTGGGACTCTCGCCCAGAACAAGGCAACGTTTGCTCGTGGGTCGAACCCAAGTCGAACCGGAACAAGTAATCTGCCTTCGGGAAGACTCATTAATATTGAGGCCGCCTATCTCCAGGGCGGAGGAAATAGCTCATTGTTGTTCCGATTGCCGCGACATCAGCCAGTCTACATTCAGAAATTTTTATTCCAGGGATCTCGGATGAGCACTCTAATTCGGGTTCAGGGCTATGGCTGTGCCCGGTAGGATCTCGCATTTACATGGAAACTTTCACACTTTCTGCAGCCGCGGAATTATTGATAAATTATCCGTTCCATGGCTCACATACTTATGGCCAAGTTCAGTTGGGCTTAGGTTCGCGGTGCAAACGTCCGTGTGTAACATTTTTCGCTGTCACCGTCACTACGTACAGACACTGCACAGGGGCGCTTCTGGTGGATACCGTGAGGCGGCAGGAGCTACATACTTGTCACCGCCAGCCAAAGGGGTGATAGAAGTTACACGCTATGTTCCCTGCCCTGACTTTATCCTTTCTTAGACCTACGCTCATGGTCTCATCGTATGCGCAGCCTGGCGCTCGAAGAGTCCTGAATCCTTCTGGGGAATCTGTCATTCCCCACTTCCTCGCATGAGGCTTCAAGCGCTAGTTTACTTTTAGCCTGAAGAAAGCTGTTAACTGCATCAGCGACCGACGACTCGGACCTGTTCTTTTTCCGTATTCTCAGCGGCTATTCTATGATAATTATAGTTACAGGATTTCGCACCAATCCCCGACCTTGCATGAGGCTTCAAAAAGCTGTTAATCGCATTGGCTTGCCATCTCAGCGGCCATTCGGTGTATACCCACTTCCGATGTTCATTTTCAGCCTGACATCGTATACTGCTCATCAGCCTTTCGACATTTTGGTTGCCGGTTGTTTGACGTTGTCAGGTTGCCGCAACCTCACAACATCAAAGTGCATAAAATTCCCGCTCAGCATGATGAAGAATGGCTTCAGAAACAAGGTGAGATGGAAGCTAGAGACTCAAATACATCTCCCATGTAGTCAATTTCCCGGTGCAGCTTTCAACAAAAAAGATATTGCCCTTCGATCGGGTCGAACTTGCGAGGTTGTTCAGGAGAATTACATAGGGTTGCAAGGTTGCAGGTTGTGTCGAGGTTGCGCCGATTTTGGTGGGGGTTGTAAGGTTGTACAACCTGACAACCTGACGTGTCAAAAGTCTGATGCTTCACGTGTCGTAATTGGATCTCCCTACTTATAAACAAATCCCCAGAGACGAGAATCTGCATCTCTCCCCCTTTACTTGATGGATAGTGTTAATTCTCGGTGAGTACTCAAATAATGACCGGGTCCGTATCGAGTCCGACATTCGTCCTTTAGCGTGTTCGCTCTCATTATCGCCGTCGATAAAGTGAGACTCAGGTCCCGATTATCTTGTGATGTTTACTCTAATGTTCGTTCTCGTTCGCAGTATGCTTATAATGAAAGCTGGAGCTTGAACGAGTGCGTGAAAGATGCCGAGTTGATTGTGTCTTTTATCCAGACAACGTTCGATACGAGCTCCATCTATCGACTGTACAACGAGAAGGCTACACGTCAAAGCATCCTGGACAACTTTCGCTCTCACCTCATCGACAATATCTATATGAACAAGCCTGGGGACATCATAATATTCTACTTTGCTGGTCATGGCAGTCGTGTCACAGCTCCTGTTGGATGGCAATCCAATGATGGCTTCATCGAGACGATTTGTCCGTACGACCAGCGCGATGAAGCTGCACAGGGAGCTCCCGGTATCCCTGATGTTACCATCGCCGCGCTACTTCGTGAGCTGGCGCGCAATAAAGGAGATAACATTGTGAGTATTGCGCCTGGTGTTCAAAGACATTGTTGACGTCTCCTTGCTGGTTTGTAGACTGTTATCCTCGATTGTTGCTATTCTGGCGGTGTTACAAGAGCACCTGGTGAATCCCTCGAACGATCCCTTTCACCAGATCATCTTCCGTTCCCAGATATCGACAGAGACATCTGGACTCGCGACGGCAGTAACTTTGACAGCACCAAGAAGGCGCGAGGATTTGGAGGCGTTGACTGTCAGTATGTCCTCCTCGCAGCATGTGGAGAGCTCCAGACCGCTTCTGATGGCTATTTCACGAGTTCACTCGTAAAGAGTCTTAAACAGAAACCATCCACATACGCCGACCTTCTTGCTATCATCCCCCCAAAACGTAACCGGTCCGGGATCACAGTGCAGCATCCTCAGTGCGAATGGAATAGTAATCGACTCTTGTTCACAACAGTTATTGGTCCCGACAACAAAGCGTTCCGGTTGACAAAGACAAAAGATGGGCAATATACGGTTGCCGCATGGGCAATTCATGGCGTAAAAGTCGGCATGTGTTTCAGAGTTAACAGTCCTCCTGCCGTTCTGCGCATAAACAAAATCCTCGAGTCCTCATCCATCCTGGTGGTGCACGGCGGCTCCACGGATATTTCGTCTGGGGTTGCGGCGTTCGCGATGATGGATCTTGGAATGAAAGTATTTCTGGAACCGTCGGTCATCCTCCCGCCGGATCTTTCCCTGATTGATTCGTGCTTTACCATCGTGTCTGCGCGACAAGACGCCGATCTCATCCTCAGTTTGGAGTATTCGGATAGCGGAGAAAAACTGCGTATCGAGAGCGTGGATCCACTTCTCCGTCACCTGACCTGCCATGTCACACACATGGACTGGAATGAAGTCCGCGATCATCTCCCTCGTTCTCTCGACGCGATTGCACGCTTTCGGTATCATCTTGGAAGACGCAGTGATTGTGGCGACCCTTTCACAGCGTCAGAGATGTCGACACATGTCGCTGACGACATATTGTCCGACTCAGCAATCTCCCTTCTTTGTTTGGGTCCACCGACTTCTCGTTCATTTCGTGAACCAGAGCAACCTGAGAGAAACCTTTTCTCTCTCTCCGATAGGACGGCCAGGCTACTCAATCGAAAAGGCATCAAGTATGGTATTCGACTTCGGGGCAAACCGTTCCACGATGATCCCTTTTTCTACGTATTTTATATGGATCCTTCCGACTTCAGCATTCAGGTATGGGTCGTGTTTTTGTCATATTATTCCATCTCAGTCTCTTTTTCATTAGGCCTGGCACTTGCCCAAACCACCCCCCAATCCAGGGTGCGAAACTGTCCGTATAGGTTATGGTGCAGGTGGCGGTTACCCGATTGAATTTGTCCTTGAAGGCAAGGATTACGATGCGGGATTCCTGAAAGTTTTTATTTCTGCCGAGTACGCCGACATGCGTTCCCTGGAGCAAAACTCGGCTGCAGCTCAGAGAGGCACTGGTAGGAGGGTCCCTGACATCACCGGCATTTGGGGTGCTTGGTTGGGTGCAATCACTGTGAACGATGGCGCAGAGCAGTGCGACACTACCTAGGACATCTACACAAGTTCCTCATGTCAAATTTTATCGCGTTACATGTATTTACTGTGATTGACAAGTCCGAGGGAATTATCCGAAGTTCAAACACTAAAAATGTGGCTAGGAATCTGCTCCAGAAAGTTTGTCTTTCCCAGACTATCGAAAGCATCCAAGGCAGAAGAAGTCCAACCAAGACCACCAATATCTCGATTCCCTCTTGGACGCCGTGGGATTGAGTTGATGCTCGGTGGGGTTTGTATCAACGATGACCTCCGAGGCACCTGATATAGGAAAGGCGGTAATCTGATTGTAGGAAGTTGAATCGCCTGTTGTGAGAGTCGGCATTGTAGCGGTAGGTACCTGAGATCTTTTATTAGTACTCGACATTGTCACATAATTCTAGGTACTTCATCAGCGGACGGCCTTCCATGTACTAAATCTTCGAACGGAGGATGCACACTGCATGACGGGCTATGATGGTTTTGTTGAATTGGTGACACGGAAAAAGCTTTGCTGTCGTTATCCTCTTTCATATCTGTAATCTCCTGTTCTGCGAGAGCGGAGTCCTTTTTTCTTCAGACGAACGAAAAAAAAAAGGCAAAGCACTCACATGAGGGAGGAAACTCCCAGGCGCCATCACTGTAACTGCTCCTAACCAGGCACCCCAAATACCAGTTTCCAGTATTTTTGCACCGGTCAATTTCTGGGGTGCTTCTGCCGCAGATCCTTGTTCCATGTATCTCATGTCGACGTATTTGGTAGAAACAAATACTTTCAGGAAGCCAGTATCGCGATTTTTTCCCTCTTCGAGCAGGAATTGGATGGGATATCCACCACCAGCACCGTACCCTACAGTAACGGTTTCAGGGGCAGGACCGGGTGCTTTCTGATGGTGAGGAGGAAGATACCAAGACTGATGACATTCAATAACGCATTCAAGCGGTAAAGGAATTACAGACCTGGATACTGTAATCGGCGGGATCGAAGTAAAAAAAGTAGAAGAAGAGATTGGCTGCGGTTGTGTTTTTCAGTCGAATGCCATACTTGAAAGCATCGTCCGACATTAGATTAGCAGCCCTGTCATAAATGAGGTTCTTCCCGGGCATCTGCGGCTCTCGGAATCCGCGAGAGGTAACAGGCCCTAAACGGAACATATCTATAGCGACATGGTCCAAGATGGCGTCCATGGTTTGTTCCGATAGCTCCAGATCCGTCTCCAAGTCATCTGAATCTTTGTGTCGACCAAGGTGATAGCGGAAGTGGGAGATTCTGTCCAGGAAACGCGGCAGGGAGCTACACACGTCTGACCAAGCAAAATGTGTTACATGACACATGGTGGATCGCAAAAGGACATCCGTGCTTTCGACACGTAATCTGTGCTTGCCCTCCGCACCAGTAACCCGGGTAAGAATAAGATGTGCATCTCCTGGAACAGTGACGATGATGAAGGATGAGTCCTTGACCTGCTCAGATGGAATGCACAGTGGTGGGTAAAGGAAGACTTTCAGCACTGCATTGCCTTCATCCAACAGTGCCACCGCCACGGCCGCATCAGGGATGGGGATCGACGCGATTTGTGGCAACAGAATCGACAAAATCTTTCCAATATGCTCGACGAAGAGCAAAGCACCACTGTCGACAACTTTGAATCTTGTACCGCGTCGAAGGCCATGTATTCCCCAAGCTTTCACGGAATATTTTCCATCCTCCAGCTTTGTCAACGTAAATGTCTTGTGATCTCGAGAAGCGATCCTGGTGTCGAATATGATCCTGTCCCCGCTACCTTCGCATTGGGGATGTTGATCAGATTTGATAGAAAGTGCAGTGGCGAGATCGGCGTAGGTAGATTCCGCGGTTAGTTTGTGTCGTAGACATTCCACAAGCTGGTTTGTGAAATAGCCATCAGCTGCGAATTCATCATCTCTGCACGCAGCGAGGAGTGCATGTGGATTATTGCCTCTAAAACCGCTCTCTCTGTTGCCCGTTAGTTCCATGAAAGCAGCTTCATGAGTCCAAATATCCCTGTCGATATCCGGGAACGGGACCTTGCGATCAGATGCGCGAGATGCGCGACAGCGCATGAGCGTTCCGTCTTTCGGCCGGCGTGTCCCCCCCCCAGAATGGCAGGAGTCAAAGATCACAGTCTGCAGAAAGGACAACAAGGTCAGTAGAATTTCATTGAATAGGATGGAAACTGACGACGTTTTCCCCCCTCTTCCTAGTCAACTCGTGAAGCAATGAAGCAATAGTAAGGTCTGGTATGCCTGGGACCATGTCGCATTGCGTGCCGTCAACCAGTGTCAGCTCGTCATAGGGACATATTGTCTCGATTTCGCCGTCTCTAGTCGACCATCCCACTGGCGCCTTGACCCGACATCCATGTCCAGCAAAATAGAATATGAGGGCGTCTCCAGTGTTGACATCAGTGTTGTCTATCAGATGAGATCGAAACTCGGATAGTATTGCCCGCCTCGTGGCGGCTTCATTGTAAATCGAACGAATATGCAACTGTGGCTTACTAAACCTTTCTAACAAAAATGTTTGGAAGAGTGTAGCATCGTTGAGACACTGGTGTAGGTCATGTATCTCGTCGGACTGATACTATATCCCTGGGAATCAGCCAAGAAAACGGTATACGGAGCTGGCAACTAAATCACACCTTGTCGATGGCGACAATGAGAGCAAATGTTCTATCTGACATTAGCTATATTTCCTTTGAATGTAGACACTAAACGTACGAAGGCGACATTGCAGGGTGGGTGGATAATGTCTCGTCTCCTGCTATCAATTTATATAGCCCAGGTGTCACATATCACGAACAACGGCAGCTAGACACCTAATACTGTATAGTATTTCAGTCCGGATGACTGGAAAGGCGAAGGTGGTGGCTATCATTACGGCGCACGTTGTAAATGAGCACTTGCGGTAAGGAATCCCCAGGCGCGGCAGCTTACCGGATAGGCGGAGGTGGTTCTAGCTATCATTACGGTGCACGTGGTAAGTTAACACTTGCCGTGAGGAGTCCTCAGGCGCGGCAGCCTACTGGCAAGCTTGGCACGCTCATTAGGCTCCGTGAGTCTAATGCCATAAGCAGAGCTGTTGGACAGCAACAGGTGCGGAACTATGTGATAATCGAATTTGGGACGACACTCGGAAGACTTTGCAACCTTTTCGTTGAGCCAGTCCTACGAGATAACCACGTCCATGTGTCCGCGGCCATAGTGAAACTGTGGATCATGGTATTCATTCGGGACGCGCGGTCATGAATAGCGCACTGTAAGTAGCGTGAAAGCACGAAAGGATGCCTTAGAAGGCCCGAGATCATCTAGCAGTGTTGGGTATATATGCACCAGATCAGAAGTTGCCAGACAGGATGGGCGGAAATGAACTTGAAATATGAGGGGCAGAATACCACCGGGGAAATTTGTGAGATTATGAGCGAGCTCTGGGGGTGGATAAGCTCACTCTGTTACTCAAAAGAAGCAGTGCATCGCCGCAGTCCAACAGCATGCCATACTGGCAACTACGGGCACTGTTGGAAACGAGTAAAGTCTGTAGACTTTCGAGCAGGAGAGCAAAGAGTCGGAACGGGGGAAGTCCTACAATAGAACCAATGATATTAATGCTAGACGCCTTACCCGCGATCGATTGATAGGCGTTAAGAATCGCCATTGGGGGCCGGACGCGGTGCACGCTTGTGGCGCTTGTTTTTAAGACGGGGAAATACCGCTCAGTTCCAAGCCCAGTCACTCTGTGACGCTGAAAGTCGTCACGACAGGTTATGGCCATGGGCTTCGCATGCCCAGCATCAGTGCCGAATTCCCGAGTGTTCTGGGCTGCTAATATGTCACTCTACGTCGGAAAACAAACACAGAACATATCGAGCATTTGCTGGGTATATAACAGAAATTCAACATGTACATTGGCATTGGGTGGCTTCACGTTCAGCGTGCCAGCAAGAAGTCTCACGTCACGCAAGGTTTACAGTGGCGCAACTCGAGGCCTGGTTACAGCATGATACACGGTGGCTTCTTCGCAAGTCCGAGGCGCAAGTCTGGTGCTCAAGGAACACGGTGCATCAGGAAAACCCCCTTTTCCGAATTTGTATGAATTGTACCGATTGGGCACAATCCGTCCAAGCGAGCTTAGCGAAGCTAAGCGACACAAGTGATGCTAAATCGCTCAAATGATGGCTGAATTCGGCCAAATCCAAGAGCCGTTTGGCGGAATTTCACAAAGTTTTGGTGTTCTCATAATCCAAAGTAAAGAGGACACCTTAAGCCAGAGGGTGATGAATTTCCTACCCCGATCCATTTAATGTGTTCTAACAACAATAGCCATTCTAACAACATGGCTATTGCAAACAGGCTTGGGTGTTGCAGGGTGTGCAAGTGAAACCGGGTACATACTGCATTTCGGTCGGCACAAGATGAAATGTTGGGTGTGTGTTGGCAAATTGCTCTGAACTACACATACAGAGGGTTAATCAAGGGTTAATGGTATACTGGGAGCTGGGCAGGAGACGAGGGCAACAAGTCCAAGCGAGCCTACCCGAATGTCCGTGATATCGCGTTGCCAACCGGAACGTCGGAAAGACACACGTGAGCGCGTGAAATGGTTCGTTTTGATCGGCCGACAACAATAGCAAATACCTTTCTTCCTCTTCCCTCATCTTCCCCCCTTCTCTCCGCCTTCTCGCGGTTAATCTTGCCTCTCGCTGACCTCACTTACCTTGCAGATAAGTCCCAGGGTCTTCCTGCAGCCTCACTGACCCTTCTTGACCCTCAAGGCTTCAACCCCTCAGTTTCCACAAAGTATACGGCCATATCGAGGGTATGTCTGCCCACCGCCCCCATTAATTTGTCTGACTAGTTTCTGTACTTTCGGTTCCTCATGCCCTCGTGCGATTTGGGGGCGGGCGGTGCTTGCGAGCCTAGCAGATTTAGATTCGCAGGGCGGACGGTACGTTTCTTTGAAATCTCTTATTCATTTTGTCGTATCTGTCGCCTATC
Organism: Mycena metata; assembly: GCA_029378385.1. Lineage (NCBI taxonomy): Eukaryota > Fungi > Basidiomycota > Agaricomycetes > Agaricales > Mycenaceae > Mycena > Mycena metata. Next base: position 81,478 of record JARKIB010000230.1, read on the forward strand.
TTTTCCGCACCACCTACCAATCCTCCGATGACATGTCCGTCTCCGCGCTGCCCACGTACCTCAACGTCGCGCTACTCACGTGCCTCAACAGGACTTTTGCCCTCGTTCGTGTGCGTGGTCTCTCAAAGGTATGTGGCTCTCATCGCTTCTTTCTTTCTCACACCCACGCATTTACAGCACGAAGGAGGAATCGTGGAAGTCATCTCCTATCCCCCTGTCCTCCGTGCCCTCATCCACACCTTCCTTACGCTGGGGAGCACAGATTCGCACCCAGCCGGGTCGACTTGAGTAGACGCGGTCGACGTGTTGGGCTGCATTCTCGGCCGTGCCCGACTGCCTTCTTCGCACGTCAATAGCTGCGTGAGACTCTTTCGTTCCGCCGTTTACCTATTAACTATCGCCTCAGATGTCGTCCGCCCTCTCGACGCTGCGCTCATCAAACTCCCGAAGGGGCACTACCTTGCTTCGTGCAACACTGCTTCATGCAGCCTTTGCTGCTGCCTGTCCACAAGTACGGTATGTCTATCACCTTCGTTTCAAGATGTTGCACGCCGTCCTCTCCACGTTCCCCAACACATTTACAGGGCATGATCCCATGTCGGAATGAATACTGAGCAGCCACAATGTGGTTAGATTTGGCGGGTTGCAGTACTGAGTCTATGCTATCTTAGTTTACTTCATGTAACATAGCGTATGTACAAAGTTTATAGTTTGAAATATATTGATGTTTCTACCACCTCTTGTGTCCTTTACGCGCGTTAAAAGAGAAAGAAATCAGCATGAACAGCGCTCAAATGCTGCCAGAATGCTGCCAAATTGTGCCCAATTTGTTACAAATCCAAATTGCACGATCGGGTTTGTCCGATTTTGAAAATTTGTGATTTGTGCTCGCTAAGCACAATTTGTTCAAAATTTGTTTGTAATTTGAACCAAATCCACCAAATCTAGCTGAATTGTCGTAGATTCAGAAATCTAGGTTTTCCTGATGTGATAAGCCGGGAAACTGCTACATGTGAAAAGAGCGAATCTTTTCATTTTTAACAGTGAACTATACCGAAGCTATAATCAATCAGAGCGGATTGTGACCTCACACAAGTCTGACTAAACGGTCCAGATGGCTAGGGTGACCTGGATATGTGCAACCGGTTCTATGGACAGGGAGTACCACTATTAAACAGAGTCCCCGAAAATCAAGTGCACGAACTAGACGGATATGTGATAAGATCCGGAAGGGCCAAAGTGCCAGCCAGACCACTTACCATGAGGAGTTGGATTCATGAACTATACGAGGCGGAGTAGCGGCAATCCTGAACTAGTTGGCTGGAAGCCGTCTGTTTGGAGGAGTTTGAACCGAGGACGCGACGCGATTGAGCACGTGACTTCAAAACGTGATAAAACGGGGAAATCACTCGGTGCCTTAACTTGCCTCGGAAGACCAGCCGGCCTGTCTCGCATAGCCAACCGACGGTCTATTTCGAGACAGGCCCGGAAGACCAACCGAACGGGCTGTTTGGCGAAACGGGGAAACTGCTTCGGGTACTTACCGAGCTATTCTGGGATAGGGAGTGACCTGTGATCGCCGGAAGGCAAAGTGATCCGAGACAGAGTTGAGCCAAGTCCAGTCGAACTTACTGGCATGAGCTATACCAAAAACATCTACGAACTAGACGGCCGTCTAGTTGGCCGAGTCAGGACTACGAATGCGTTCCAGAGGGAGCTGGAAGCGACAGGATGAAGAAGACATGGTCAGGAAGAATCAAACACCCTCACTCACCAAAAACGGACCAATCTCCATCTGGACCACGGAAGCCAGCCGAGCTAACCAATCAGAGAAGAACCGGAATATTTGAAACAATGATACCGGATAGTTTACCGAATGGACATCAATTATTTATTAGTCACCTATTTTCTGAATCATGTATAAAAGGACAGTAGAGTAGAGTAGAAGGCAGCAGATTCCCTGGGACGGTGGCCTGACACGCCATTGGTTCTAGTTAGTCGTGCTCTTGGACTGCTAGTTGCTACACGCACTTGTATTTCGCACACCCTTGATTGATTGGATTGGATTGGATTTTAAACACAGACAGATCGAACTGAACGGACTTGATTGATTTGACTTGCACGGACTTGATTGAACGGACTTGGACTCGCACGGACTTGACTGAACGGACTTGAACTTGAACGGAATTGAACTCGCACGGACTTGATCGAATTGTATTGGACCTGACTCATCGAACTGATTGGACTTGAATATCTGACCGAACCCATTTCGCGACTTGACTAAGCGTTCTGTTGTGTGTGTGTGTAACTGTTATCTAAAGAGCATTGAAAAACCCCACGCCGGTCTGAACCACCGTAACTTGCAATAAAACCCGCTTTCGAGCAAAAACCTCAACTTGTGTTGAATCAGACTAGTCAAATAGACCGTCCTGCTCCTTCGATCTGAAGTAGAGCCGCAGCCTTGTGTATTGAAAGAACTTGATTCCTTTGGTCTATACAAGCCTAATACTTGGCTTACACCCCCGAACAAACCCGTTCATCACCCAGTGCAGAGAGAGTGGTAGTTTTGGTGTTTAGTTTTGGTTTAGTTGGATATACTCCGTCTATCTCATTTCTAGCATTTTCCATCCGTGCACGTAGTGAAGACCTTTCAACGGAGTAGTGAATGTACTAGCAGCGACGGATTTGCATGGCAGGCTCACACACTGGACCGGAAAGTTACGCTGGAATGCATCCGAAAGCAATACTTGAAAAATCGAAACTTGAATTGGTGCCGCGCGGACAGGGTTATTACGTAATTCGCACCGGAAACTCACGCCTTGACCGCGCGGAAGTAATATGGGCATAAACGGCGCTAAGGAATGGAATGCTAGGAATTATGAAAAGTGGTCTGCCGGTAAAGTCTCGAAAGGCGACTGAAGCCCAAGCCAAGATGTTTAATGGTCAGCCTTGACGGTGTCGACTTGAACCAGAGCCTTGACCAGAGCTAACTTAGACTTGTTTACGAGATCGCAGGCTGTCAATCAATCGCATCAATCAACCTCACGCCGTCGCACGGTCGTGGTGTCCCACACCACGGCAGGTCGACGTTCTGACACAAGCAGGGAACTACGTGCCCATTCACCGTCGAGCTGTCCTTAGCTCCGAGTGGGCACGCATCCTCGACCCTCATCCAATTCAATGCACGTCCGCTCTTATCGTACGCCACCATCCGCTGTACGCATTACTGTACCATTTCATTCAATTCGTATGTCACGCGTCACAGCGGCCAAAATATACGAACTTTTTCGTACTTGTCACGGGTCACCGAGGGGATTTTCGAACTTGCGAAACAAGTCACAAAATCGGTGAAAATCCAAATTTCGCGTGTGCGGCCCGTTTTTTGCACTTTTGGTTCGAAAGAGGTGAGTATTGGCCAATGCAGATTGAATTTACACTAATCTCCCTTGCCATTACTATATCTGCTCATTTCCTCTCCAGCTGAAAGCATTTCCGACTGCAGGGCTCGTGGGAAATATACGAACTTTAAGTTTTAGTGTCACGGTTTGCCTGGCCCATATACGAAAACCAAAGTTCGAATTTCCCGGTCACAGGTCACAGCCAGGGAGAATTGAACGAAATGGTACAGTACACCGTCCTAGCTTCTCGTCTCGTGACCCAGACACCGATCCGTCTATTCTGCCACCGTCCCATTGACACCGACTTCGTCCCATGAGCGCACCCGCCCCTGCGCACCGGCTTCATCGCGCACTCGTCCACATCCACCGCCACACCAGCGTCAGTGCATCGGTAACCATGTAAATGTGCACGCCGCCTGGCCGCCTGGCCGCCTGGCCGCTGCCCCGCCCTCCTTCGCAGAACACATCCTCTACTCCCCATACGCTTCGCCACGAGTCCCCTCGCACCCCGCCCGCAGCGCGACCTAGCGCGCCCTCCCCAGCCCGCCGCACAGCCTACCTCCGGCCCGTGGTGCTCCATGCGGACGCGTCCCGTGTGGCGTGGACCACCACCTGCGGATAGCAGCTCCGCTGTCCCGTCTCGCGCATACACCCCTCCCTGCAGTCTACCGCCCCACCGACCCGGAGGCAGAATAGTCGTCGTCAGTGCGCCCCCCTCCGCGTCGAGGCGCAGAGACGTCAAGGGGATGTGCGCTCGTACACGGGGCGGGAGGGTGGATCCCGTCTTTGGCGGCATTCTACGTCGGGCGTAGACACGCGCAACAGAGGGCACCGTCCGTCCACTCTGGCAGGCAAGGCGACATCCCTTATTGTGCTGCTATGTATGCTGAGCATGCACTCATAGCCCGGCGACGATCGATGGGAGGCACGGGGAGCCGTGCGTGCACGTCGCACCCTACCATCCGCCCGCCGCCGCCGCCTCTTCTCCTGCAGCAGCTCGACTTCCTCCTTCGCGCGCTGGTGCCTTACACGCTTCACAGGAGGCGCTCTCCTTCATGTGCCCGCCGACCCTCTTCTATTTCCGGTGTGCGACGCAACTCTCGAGCTCGATCCGTTTACGCGCACAGTTCTCCACGTACCGGGACGTCGACGGGGTACGACCTACCCTTGCTCCTTCTGCCTTCCATCACCTCCATCGTCACCTCTTCCTCAGTCACCACCACCCACGACCGCGACGCGCGTCGCCCATCAACCACAGCACTACGAGGACTACGACGCACGGTCTGTTCTTAAGCACCACTGCACCGTCGGTCCTTTCTCGGCGGCTCCGCTGCTCACGCCGGCCAGGGCCACACTGCGGTGGAAGTGGGCAGTTGTTTCGTGGGTGAGTGGCGATCCTTTGCCTGTCTTTTCTTTCCTTGTTTTTTCGATTGTGGGGATGCGGAATGCAGGGGATTCTCTCTTGCATGTTTCGGTGCAAGAGGTTCTGCGGAGCGAACATTTCCCTGCATAGGAGGGATGTCGCTCTGCGGGGCGGACGCGGAGGTCGTGCGTCGCGGCCCCGCGCTTGCTTGCGGATGCGCGGACGTCGCTCCAGCCCTCTTTGACGCGCTCTACCCGCTGCGCGGGCGTCCCGTCTGGGCTTTACTCCCTTGCCCTTCGAGTTCCGTGCAGCATGCTCCGCGTACTGCACGTCTTCATGTGGAGTTTGCAGATGTCTGCGATCTCGCTGGAATTTTAATCCTGCTGCGAGAGGGCGGGGGAGTGGCACTTTGGCTATCTCGTGAAAAGGCGAGACATGCATTCCCACTTACCGGAGTTTTCCTGTCTCTCCCCTCCTCCGTGCGTGTTATATACCTCGCGCCTTCCCCCGTTGTTTTCCGTCGCTCGCTGGATGGACGTCGGATGATTAGGTCGGTGAATACACCGACGGGCGACTGAGCTCGCATTTCACTTAGGGTTCATTACTATTGCCTTTATCTCCCCGTGGACCAACGAACATGAGCTCGATACCTCCATGCACCACCCGCGTGATTGTGATGTGGTCTTGCCTGCTCCTCTTTGTCCTGCAGCTGTTCGTCGTCGACGGGATGTGACTGTGCCTTGCGATTATTTGTCAATTTTCTTTTCTCACCGTTATTTCTTTGCTGGGACGTGGTGTGGATTTATCCCGTTGTCCTCGTCATCATGATCCCTCCTCTCATCGCTGAACGCTCTTCTCGTGTTCCACGTCGTCTTTTCTTGTGCTGCGATCAATGATTTTTGTTACTGACCTCTTTTCAAGCGAGCACTTTCCAGCTGGTCCTCCTATGCACGCAGCGGGTTTTGAAACCGCGAAGAGGGAGATTTTACTTCTCTCCGCCCGCCCTGGTGGATTTTCTTCCCGCATACAAAGCGTTAGCTAACTTCTCCCGTTTCACTCAACCTTCACTGATGTGCCGTTTTAATACTTGTAGAATCAGGGACCGAGGTACCAATGTACTCTTCCGAGGAAGTACGCAAATTCACCAAGGAATACACCTCCCGTTCAAGCTTCGAGGAGCGTGAAGAGTGTCTAAACCAACTCCATATATATGCGCATGATCGCAATGTTGAAGGTACGCTTCGCCCATGCTCCCCTACGCTGTTCGTTAATTTATTGCTTAGCACGCGAGCGCGTGCGCTTCCCACTGTCAAAGAAGCATCGCCGCCGGTGGTGACTCCAAATATCCGGAATACCCCGTCGGCCGGCGCAGAGTACGTGCCTTATTTGGAGTACTTATTCCCGCGATGCTGCCTTTTCGCGGAGGTTTGTGAGGAGGCTCTCTCCAGGTCCATTTTAGACCGCAAAATTTTAACTAATTCTTTCGCACGATCTCTGAAATTCCTCGTGCGTTGACCGATCTCGGTACTTGGAGATGTCAAGTTAAATTTTAGTGTGCCTCGTGAGTTCCTCTCTGTCGCTCGGCTATCCAAATCCTTCCCTTTGAATTATGTACCCTATCCACATCTCTCTAAGTGCGAGTTCGACGTTCAACTCCTTACCGCTCGTATGATTATCCGAGGTAAACTTATCTTTCCCTCAATTTTATTTTGCAGTACCGACGTTCCTCGCACAGAATTCCAAGAAGCTCAATTTAACATCAGTTCAATCAGCTCGACGCGTTCAAATACAGCGTTGTGAGTACCTTGTCACTCACTTTCAGAAGATAAGTTTTCCTCGCAAGCGCAATTCTTTGACTGATTTTCCTTCTCACTGAGCTCGTCGAATATTTTGCCTTCCTTTCCCCGTTTTTAACGGTATGTTCACCCTTGGGAAAGCGAGACGCTGAGCGCTGATTAAGCTTTGTTGGCTTTTTTTTTTTTTGTGCACCAGTTTTCCTCAACAAGATCGGCCGCGGCTGTCCTCGTTGGTTGGACTCGGACCGTCGTGCGATCCACTCAATTTGTTCTCGGTCTTCACAAGCTAATTACAAAACAGGTATAGTAGGGACGGTAGATTATGTTTCGCGGTAGTTACTTGTGAAATATATTTACTTCTAGCAAAATAACAGTGTTTGAGTTGAGGACTGCATAATACTAGCCCAGGCGGCTGCCATCGTATGTCAAAGCTCTATTACCAACTTTAATATTAAAAACGAATTATCGCAGGCCCACCAAGGTAATGGAGGCCCTCCTGTGTTCACTGCGACGCGTGTCTAATACCACCTTACATCATTACCGCGACTCAAATTATAACTTGGACGTATGCGCCTTCCATTCCACTCGAGTGACTAATGGAGCTCCCGCAGTCAAAGTCCCAGCACCAGCATTGCTCACCCGACCGGCACTGGGCTTCCTGGGGGGCCAGGAAAGGGAAACTAGTCCGAATAAGTTAGTTCCAAGGTTCTTCCTCAGGTATCTCTCTCGTCGGAATCCGTCGCAACGGCTCGTCTAATTCAATTTAGTTGGCACAATTTCGTAGCGCACGTCCACGTCTGTTACCTTTTCGCCTGTTATATTTCCTGGTCCGTATGCACGAGTTGGCTTCTGTGGTTCAATAGCTCCAAGTTGTGTCCAAGATTGAGTTGCGAGGGTGGACAAGGGTTACTTTGCGTCCACGCCGTTGCCCGCCTGACCTTTTGGTCTCCGATGGTCGGCGACTCTTAGATCTCCGCCGCATTTCCACCTCTCTGTAAAATATTCATCCACGGACCACGAGACTACATGGGCTTGTCCAGTTGAACTCAGGTTGTTGGCAAATGGTTTCGAAGCGATCACTCAAGTTCTGACGGGCTAAAGGACATTCACTGAAACCAACATTTTCCTTCTTGCAACACTGAAACGACAGCTGGTACATGAGGCTCATTGAGACAAATTTAACCATGAACACGAGTCACGAGACCAGACGCGAGCACAGAGTTCAAGCAAACAGTGAACAACAAAGCGTAAAAGTAGCAAGTCCAATTAATTATGTATGCCAGGGATGCGAAGCGAGTTCAATCACGAGAGGTCCGGAAACTCGACACCCTAACCGTGCAAACCACGCATTGCATGCCAAATCTTTATCTGTCTGGAGACGACGCGAAGGAGAAAGGCAGCACAGGGCGGGATGTTAGAGCCCGGGGGCCAAATATTAAAATGGACGGCGACAAGGGACGGCGTATTGAGATCTTGAAGCACGTGGAGCACTGGCTCGTTTACGGTGATCTCGAGTTCCCGTATACGAGATGAACACCGTCGACGTTTCAGCCACATTTATTCAGCTGCAGGTTTATTGGGTCGTCGGACAAATGCCCCACGCATCCTCAGCGAAAAGGTGGAAAAGTCACAGGGTACCACCCATCCATGAATTGCTGAAGGCTCCACTGCAGAACGGCAATTGGACTCGGAGCACCGTTGATAATCCGTACGCCAAGTGAGCACCGAAAGGGGGGGGGGGCGCCCGAAAAAAAAAACGAAAATTGGTGCATATGTAGATCTTGGTGAGAAAATCATTTTCCACCCGCTAGTAATATTCCTGCTATGGCGACCCCCCTTGCTGTAGTTGGCCTCGTATCTTACTGAAAACTTGGCTGATTTCCACAATCCTTGGACTACTAGAAAATACAAACTTTTGAAATTCCAAATCTGAAGAGACCTACGCAATTGGGCAAGGTACTGTACCATTTCGACCGTAGATTCAAGTCACGGGTCACAGCGGTGAGTGAATTGAAGCTATTTAATGCAGGTCACAGGTCACCGGGGGGCTTGAATTAGCGACCGTTTTACCCCGCCCAGGGTGTAAAAATTGAGATTTTCCTTAACGTAAAAAATGGCTCACTCATCGTGACTCCCTGCATGATTCTCTCCCTTGCACACTTGCTGGCTCGAGTTGGGGCCCTGCCAGGCCTGCTGTGGGTGTAGTGGTTGAATCTACACGGAGTTCAACATTCTATCAGTTGAATGTTTTGAATGATAAAAATGGTGGTCACAGGTCCCAGTCCACTTTGAATCTGTTGAAAGTTGAATCTAATGGGTCACAGGTCACAAGGCCTGAATCTATGGTCGAAATGGTACAGTAATACACTTTGCAGCAAGAGGTGAGCGATCAGAGTGATCTTGACACAGACCTCTTTGACAACCCCCCCAAATCGGGATGTCCGAGCTCCGCGGCCGACTTTCCCTTTGCTAATTCCTCAACTTTCCACTGCGACTTCCACTCGGGTCTGATGACTCCCAAATTTTGGCTACCCCCCATTTCTGCATATCCCACATTGATATGGCACCTCAGAATATTTTATCTTTCGGAGCAGGGAACACAGTAGATTCAATAACTATATTGATGGAGTGATTGTGTTCGGCAATTCCCGACAAAAATAAACGAGATCACACAATGACGCTGACACATGTGCCCACCGGTTCCCACCCGCCAAAACCAGAGGTACATTTGTGCACGCAAATGGCGGCAAAAAATTGAGATACTGTACTATTACGTTCAAATCGACAGGGGGGGTGACGCGTGACCGGTTCAACCAATTCGACATTTCAACAGCCCCCCGAAAGGTGCGTGACAAGACAAAAAATTCGACATAGGTCGGAAATTTTACGCTTCTGTTAGAGGTAATTTCTTGGGTTGGCACAGAAATATTTACAGTGTGTTGAGTCCTCGTTGATATTTTATTTTGTAGAAAGTTGTAGGTTGGTTCGAACGGGGGATACAAGAAATGGATTATTTATTCAAGAAATATACGAGGTCTTTTATACCTATCAAGACAATGGCACAAATAACGTGCGTAGTACAATGAAATCCAAGATACAAATGGCGTCAGTGAAGGTGAAGCTTGTTTCACCTTGGTTGAAACCGCCACCGTCAGTTTCAACCCAATGCTGTGTAACCACGCGGTTGCCTGGTCCGCGGAGTTCCAACATATTTTGGGTTCTTTTTGCAGGCCATTTCAGTTGATTTTAGGCCAGAATCCCAACCACACGCAGTTGCAGGTATGAATGGTTCAGGAACGGGTTTAAAACACGCTCACCAAAGGTAGGTAGAGTTGTAGGGACTTTTCCTGCAGTTTCACGCGATTTTTTCCCAGCGTGACGACCTGCTGGACCTATTCGACACCGGCGTCCGTGACGCGTGACCACGACCAAAATTCGATATCGACAGGGGGGTGCGTGATGCGTGACTGTCGATTTGAACGTAATGGTACAGTAAATTTACTAATCATGTGGCATTAATCAGCAGGCGAGGTTAGTCTCTCGTAGACAGACGCTACAAAAACTTGCTCGTACCTCGCAATTTGTAGTCTGTTGATTAGCGGCATCAGTTGATCGCTACACCGCTTATTACCAATTTTCGCGTGATGTCACATCGTGACAAGTGCCAGCGACGCGTCTTCTCGACCCTCCACCACTTCCCACCACCTCTCTTGCCACTTCATACGTGTGAAATCTCCTACTAAGCTGGAACAGTTGACGAAATGAACGAGAATCCGTCCCAGCCAGCTCCTAAACGGAAATACAACAAAACCCCAGCACCGCTAGCCATTCCGAGTCTCGAATCCATCCGCGCACGAGGCTCTGACTCTTCCTCCAACACTCCCATTACTGCATCACCTTCTTCTGCTTCAACTTCTTCGACTCAGGTCTCTCTTCGAGCTGCTAAACGCAATAATTTCCAAAAAATGGATGATGTGCTGCGGACGTGGGGATTTCGCAGTTTGGGGGAGTTTTTGACCACTCTCTTCCACCCCCGAGTCCGTGGAGAGAAGGACTATCGAACCACGCGGCATAGGCATGCTGTGGCTGCATTCCTGCAGGGCGAAACCAAGATCGCGATGGCAGATGTTATCCCACTGATCTACACTCATCACAAAAGTCGGCCGAGAAAAATCAATATCGCGGACCGAGGCGCTGCATTCTCACCGTATAAGCCCCTTTCCGAGATTCGTTGCGCTGCACCCTGCCTCTCTGCATGGGCAACTCGAACTGTTGGCGATGCGGCATACTCTCGGGTCGGTAAGATGGCGCGGAAACCCAAAGATGGCAGTCGGAATCGCCGCCACCTGCGAGCCTCGACGAATGGTCGAACTCCGAGTACACAGGTGGTAGAGTGGGAGGATGTGGAGTTCACGATAGACGAACTCGCTCGCCAGTACAAAACTGAAGACGAGTTCCTTTGGTGGTTGACTGAGTGTATGGCGGGATCAAGAAAGAACGGCAAGGTCGTTGTGAAGAAGACACGGCCACATCCAGTTGTATGTTTGCATTCTTTTTCCAATGCTCTTCTACAACGTTAAACTCTTTCAGATTCAAGTTGGTGCTATCAGTTCGTTCATTACCGCGCGCAATCAATATGCAAGCGGAAATTTGGGTCTTTCTATCGGCCTCTGGCTTTTCGCAACCCAAGCGCACATTGACGTGAAGCGCGTGATGTGCCGCTTCGGCTATAGCGTCAGCAGTAGCACAGCTCACCGCGCGCTGAACACCTTGACGGACTCGGGCTTTGATAGCTTGAGATCCCAAGTCCAGGACGCAACACGGCGCACCGAGGTGGAATGGGGCAAAATATCGGATAATATCCAACGTTATGACCGTGTTTACGAGCACGGCATCGGGCGCGAGAACGAACTCAAGGTGGGAACCGCCTGTACCGCCTTCCGCCTCGACGACTGCAAACCCGGTGCATTCCGTGCGGACGATCACATCAAGCCTGTTATTCAAAACGACCGTAAAGATATGACCACCGAAAGCCTCATGGCCGATATTAATTGGGACCACATTGATTTTATAACCGAACTTCACTACGTTCGAGTTCTTGCCGAATTCATTCCCCATCTGAAGCATCTTTCCCCCGAGATCTCTGCACGCTTTCGCACGAGTCTCGCACTTCACCGTCTTCCTCCTAACAAAACAATCTTGCAACCTTTGGGTACCAATGGCGAGCACCAAATCGAAAATAAAGGTTACCAGAACGGATTCTTCGACTTTGACCAACAGATGGGCATAGAACCTGACAAATCGGACAATCTTTTGTCTTGGAATCGCGGTGATGGCGCTGCCCATGCTACGCTCATGCGGCTCAAGAAAATACAGGTCACCACTCCGAACATATATAAATCCTTTCGAAACGCAGTCAGCACGCCCGAGATATGTTGAGTCCGTTCGCGATCGCTACGGTTGCCACGGCGACTTGGCAAACAGGGTCAGTTTCCAGCAGGCGAATTATCTCTTCGTTATCCTCGACGGAGCGCAGGGAGTGGTACATTTTCAAGCGGCGCAAGCGGTGGGAGCCGGGAGGGAGACATTTCCAAAGATACAAGAAGACACGCAGAACGTCGTCGATGGTGCGGCAATGGATGATCGCTTTGCGACCCGAGTTCAGGATGGCAAGAAGTTGAGGGAATACCTTGCCTCCTACACCGTTTTCGAGAGGCTCCAATATGAGCTGCGTGTTGAGGCGTTCGTTCGACAAGCGGAGGAGATAATAATCGTTACCGAACATGCCAAGACTTGAACAAATGGATTTAAGTGGAGCGCCAGGCAGGATGGTGGCAGAAAGCGCCATGATGGAAACGCGAGAGGGAAGACGTCCGCGAAAGAAGCTGCCGATATGCCGGAATTGTGGACGGAACTCGGCGCCCCAGTCGCGAATCAGGTGTGCTTCATCTGTGCAGCCGTACACAATGTTAGCGCGGAATACGTTGTTTGCGGTAATATCCCGCCAGGCTTTGTCTCGTAGGTGTTCCGGGTCGACGCATATCACATTCCATGTCGTGCAATCGCCAATTTCGCGTGCCAGGCTGCGCCCCGTCTTGCGCGCTTCGGTGACCGTTTCATGGCAGTAGGAAAGAGCCGAGACGCCGAGATTCTTGAGTTCCAGGACCTAAGAACGATTTGTATTAGTGGTGGATGCGAGAATAAATCGTACGATGTTGGCAGCGAGTCCCTTCGTCGGTGTGATGACAATGCCGACTGGTAGCGCGTAAGACGGTAAATCGGGATACAAATCTGGGTTTTGAGCCAATTCAAGGAGAATGATAATAGGGACAGCGAACAGGGCCGATTTGCCGCCTCCGGTGGCCATACAGCACACAATATCCTCTCCGTCGAGGATGCGGACAATGAGTTGTTCCTGCGGGGGATAGAGCCCGTTCGGCCACTGCGGAATTCGTTTTTTGATGATAGACGAGACTGTTCTGTGTCCTTGAGGACTCTGCCAGCAATATTGGGGCGCCATAGAAGTGGGGAAGGGCAGAGAGTCGACGGAAGCAGGAGGTGATGGCTGGCTCTGCCAAAAGTGCCGTGGGAACTAAATGATAGCCGAAAAGATTGGTAATAAGCGAGGTAGCCGTACACGGTGGCGCGGTCAACTCTAGACTAAGGCGAGGTTGGCGCGGAGAAACGGACCATAAAGGTGAAAGCTGGCGGTAAAACCAAATGCGGATGCTTACATACCCCCTCCCCCCCCTCTGACGGGTGATGGCAATTGAGGCAGGTCTGTGTCACCAACTTTACTATCGCTCACCCTCTTGCTTTACAGCGCTAATTCCGCAAAGAGAAGGCTTCTGGAACGGATACAGCGAGGCAAGATTTGATGCTGCATATCAAATCAATGGGCAGTACACTCATGTCCGATGCTGTTCACTAATACACTTTACAGCACTAATTCCGCAAAGAGAAGGCTTCTGGAATGGATACAGCGAGGCAAGACCTGATGCTGCGTATCAAATCGATGGGCAGTACACTCACGTCCGATGCTGTTCGCTGATACACGCGTGCCGCCGGCTACAGTGCTGATTCCAAAAAAGGGAAGGCGTGTGAAATGGATACAACGAGGCAAGACCTGCACGCGTGCCGCCGGGCTACAGTGCTGATTCCAGAAAGGGAAGGCTTGTGGAATGGATACAAGGAGGCAAAACCTGATGTTGCGTATTCAATTAATGGGCAGTAAACTCATGTCTGATGCTGTTCACTAATACACTGTACAGCGCTAATTCCGAAAAGAGAAAGGTTTTGGAACGGATACGACGAGGCAAGACTGCATATTAAATTAATGAGCAGTGCACTCATATCCGATGCTAATAGCTATGCACCCATACACGGCTGCCAGTGAGCACTGAGGTCGTTACTTTCGGGTGTTAGCACTCGGCCAGGGAGCTTGAACAATGAATATCAACACCGACTTTGGTTTCCTTCGCCTCTTCAAAGACATAAACCGACTTGGAGATCTGCATCTCGGAGGCCCGCCCGTTCGGAGGGAATGTGTGAAAAAAAAAAAGAAGCGGCGCGCCCCTCCCGACTTACGGCCCTCGCGTAACTTGCGCGGAATAAAGCATCCGCCCACAACCTGCGTGCTTCCCGAGAGATAACACCGGAGGCCACGTTCATTGCGGAAAGCTCCGTCGCACTTCGTCAACATCTTCAAAGAAGGGACGGGGAACGTGACGGGAACATACTTAGAGTATATCCAGACCGCTACCATCATTCCCCGTGATGTTCTTGGAACGACCGCCCGCCACCGTAAAGACGCGCGGGGCAGGAAAAAGTGCCGCCGTCGACTGAGCTTCGTCGCGCAGGAACAGCTTGCAATGGATGTCGGTTGACGGGCCAAAACGCGGAGTAGAGGCACACCTCCGATTTAACACGGCGCGGCGAATACTGCAAGCCGTTCAATTTATTATTCCGCGACCTACCGCGTGGATGAACAGACGATTGATAGAACTGTGGAGGGAGAGGATACACACGCCATGAAGGTGAGATATCAAAAATAACTCAGCGACGGAAGGCACCGCATGTCATCGAATAAAGAGGGGGGGGGGGGGTGATGCACAGTTGACGCGTGGGTAGAAGGAAATAACGATATACGCATGTGCGGAAATTGTGTGGAATCCACCCGAGAACGCGCGCCGTGCGTATCGAGACGCGCAGCAGCGGCGCGTGGACAGGGCGCGGGAAGAAAAAATTGGGCTCGATACTGGTAGCGGTGGAAGATACTGGAACTGGATACTGGCGGAGTTTGAATATTGTAAGCAGTGCTTTTGATGTGCACGGGTTCGAATCCAACAGAGTGCTTTTCATTTACCACCCAGAAAATGGGAGCCACGTGTTCGGGCCGGTGGCCGGATACGTCACCTCGTTTCTTTTGTCCTTGATAACAGTCTCGATAACAATCTGTACAGTCCTTTACCTCTGCCCACAATCTGCCCACTCCTACTCTCTGGTATCCTTGCTTTGCTACCCAATTTTTGGCTCCCTCATCTGCAAATAGAGCCAGCTTGGAGAGTGCTAAGCTCTTTTCTCAGTAGGTCACACACAACGGGACACAGTACTAGCCTGATTTAATGTGGTTTATCTCAGGTGTGATCTGGAGGTGCCTTTAGACCAGTAGAATTGCTCTCACATGAATCAACTTTTTGTAGCCTGACTGTCAGACTATAGAGAACAACAAGTCGAAATGAGCCAGGAAGCAAATACAAGTTCTTTTCCAAGTGAAAACCATGAAAATCCAAATGGCCTGTGTGTGATAAATGCAATGCCCATCTCATATTGTCTCATAAAATATTATCAGTAACTCATTTGTGTCTCCTTCTGAGCCAGAAAAACGTGGCCCAGGGCGTCCCAAGGGTTCAAGAAATAAGCCAAAACCTTCTGATGCTTCATCATCTACCCCAAAGCCTCGTGGGCGGCCCCGTGGAACTGGTTCAAAGCAAAAGGCAGCACTTCTAGGTGAACCAATCCCAAAGCGTCCTGTGGGCCGTCCAGCAAAGAATCCACCAGCAGGGCCCATGTCAGTACGCTTCAGAAGTGATGGTGAACGCTTGGTAAGTAGTTTTGTTTGTTAGTCTTCTTCACTATTTTAACTCATGTAGATGGTTCGTGGGATGCCTGCTCCCCCGCCCCGCCAGTTTCGAGGGGCAGAGGCAGCCAACACATCACATTCAGCACCGAATGATGGAAGTAATCCAATTTCTTCATCCATTCCCAGGTCCTCAGCACCACGCGAGCATCAATTAATTCCAGATGGTGAAAGTGTCACAAACATTGATGTCCCAGATGAAGAGGACGATGATTACTCGGGTTTGCTCAATGATGGTGTGGGAGATGATGATGGCATTGAGCCGCCCTCTGCAGTGGACGATGATGATCCTGATCAAACTGACCCAGGATCGCTAGCAGAAGAGGAGGACTCTGAATCTACCTCACCCAGAGTCAAACCTAATGGTACTGCACGCCCACTTCCAGCCTGGCTTCAAGGCCCATTTGATGTCCATGTTGCAGCATCAGCCATCCGCAGAAAGGATGGACTTCCTCCCCTCTATAGAGATGCAAAAGCATTCTGGTTTCCTCGCCAAGATCCATTCTTCGCGATGCAAGAAACATCAACTTTAACACCAACTGACTTGTTCATTCCTGATTTCTTTCTCTGGGATCCAGAATGCCTAGTTGATGGTGGAATTGGTTGCCCCTTGTGCGAGCATCGTCTCTACCGCCATGGCTCAGTCCCTCGCCCTCGCAGAATTGTTGATCATGACAAATCATTCTGGATAATTGGCTACAGATATCGATGCTCATATTGTCGTCATCCCACTTCTGGCAAGCATACAGTGACCTTTCGCAGCTGGGACTCTCGAATTCTAAAGAGGCTGCCTCATTCCCTCACACTGTGCTTCCCTGCAGTACTCAGTCATCGCAGTGGAATCTCAGAGAGCCTGTTTATGTTCATGCGATCCTGCTTTCAAAGTGGCATGGGAGCAAAGCAATTCTCTGATGCCTTACGAGTTCGACATCTAGAAACTTATGACAAGATGCAGCTCTCATATTTATCCACAATCTCTCGAACTAAGGGCATTGCTGAGTGGCGGGGCCAAAAGTTCAAAGGTTTTCGACCCTTTGATGATCTGTCCTCAGAGGGATATCACGGATTTGTTCCAAGCTCGAAATGGCTTCGTGATCTCTTTGACAAGTTCATTGAGGAACATGGTCATGAATTCGATCAGCATACTGCTCTGCTTGAAGGATTCATAAATGCCCTTGATCATAGCTTCAAGGTTTGTCTCATTGGCTACTGGATTTCATACTACTCAACAATATTTAGCTTGCAAAGCATGTTGCCAAAGTGAATGGCGAGCAGATATTCATTGCTCTGCTAACCGTCACCAACCAAAAGGGTGAAATTCGAGTGTGCAACTTGGTGGCAACCAAATCACACTCCCAATTTGAGCTTGCACTCACTCGAATGCGTGAATCCCTTTCCTTGTATGGCCACAAGCAGCCAGCCATCTTTTACACAGACAACATGGTTGACAAGGAATTTCTGGAACGTATATTTCCCTCTCTGCGGGAAGCTGTTGTTTCTGTTGAAAAGTATTCGCACCTCCCGGTTCTTGAAATCCCAAATGACTTTCATCCCCCTCGCATCCTCGAATCCACTCAGCTGATAAATGAAGCTATGCGAAGCATCCAACAAGATGTTGTTGCCGGGGAGCCTCCTGTTGTTATATTTTGGAGCTCGGAATTCAACATACAAATGGATGCCCGAGAGTTCATAACTCATCGTGACCCTATCTCAATCATCCAGATATCATATAATAGTCATATATACATTCTGCAGGTATGCTTTACATCCTAATCAGTAGGAACGACACTGATAATGTGTGTTAGATTGGGAAAATGCTTGCCAGTGGTCAATTACCTGATATACTGAAGCAGGTTTTATCAAACCCACGTATTTTGAAGGTTGGATACTCTGCTATCAGTGATCTCAAATATCTGCAGGAAGCTTTGAACAGTCCTATTGCATTTACCGGTGGTCGGGACCTAGCAAAATTGGCCAGGGAGCGTCTAGTAATTTCTTCTGCACAGATCGGGCTTGGTGATCTTTGTGCCAAGGTTCTTGGAAAACGGATAAACAAGAATGTTCCCGAATATCTCAGTGGTGCCTGGGGAAATGACGCGTTATCAGCATCCCAAATTCAGTATGCTACGGTTGATGTCTATGCTTGTGTTGCAATTTATGCAAAGCTCATGGAAATCTCGGTTCCTGGCATACTTCCAGACGATGTGGCACTGGGTACTACAATCTTGCTTTACAATGATGACCGCACCCGTTTAATTGCCCACGGATCCATCTATGCATTGCATGGCGAGTACGACGACATAAACATCTCACGTACAAGGTGTTTAATCGAGGTGACAGAGGTTGTTGTTCCTGCAGCAATTATCAAGACACATCATCACAAAAGTCTTTCAACCTTTGGGACTGCTCCGTTTAAGCTTGTATGCTTGAAAAATCACCTTCGCACCTCGAGTCCCTCTATTCTTCCACCAGTTGATCTACCACCCTCAATCCAACCAGTGGTCCCTGATATAACTCAGTCTGACCCAACCTCAGTGGCTGGCATGGGAGAAATTCAAGAACCAGAGTCTTCTGGGTTTGGGGATCTTATCCGAGCAGAGCTTGGCTCTGCTGTTGCAGCAAATTCCAATGCCCGGGGGAATCTTGAGGTGGATGAAGCCAGCCAGTATGAGGGTGACAAGATTCTTGCAAATACTCCAGACTGGAACACTATCATTCGCAGCCGGGTTATTAAAGATGCCTTCCATATTTTCAACATGTTCTATATCTCCGTTGGGCATGGCCTTCGTGTCGAGTTTGCTCGTACCCTCCGTGATACTATATTTATCCCAGATCTTGAGGATAAAGCTCGGCTTGTCAGCTGGGGTCAACGTCAGGATCCCCCGGAAAGCTGGAATGACATGGTTACTTATAAGTCTGACTGGGTCTGGCGCCGCTGCAAGCGAATCATTCCGCCTGCTGAGCAACTTTATCCAGCAGTGGCTGAAGTTTTCCGTGTCTTTGGACCGCTAAAGGATGCAACAACAGGTCTTCCACTGTTTAATTCAGCTGCCTGGGGTATTGCAAAAAATGTCCTTGAGTTGATTCGCAAAGGGTTTGTTTCAGACCCACCAGGAATTCCCCTCTACTTTCAGCTGGGTATTGAAACAAAGACAGCATTGCCTCTCTACCGTTGTTTCCGGGGAACCAATGCAACTGAAGGTGGAGTACATACCCACCTTCGGTCTCGATTACCAACCTCTGGAGCTGGAGTGCGTCATGCAAATGCCTGTCTCAAGGACTTTATACTTCGTCATAACCTTCTGGTAATTTCTTTCCCCTCAGTTCTGTACCTTGAGTTAATTGTTCTTGACTAGGTGGGGACCTTCAATAGTACTGGCCATCGTTACCAAGGGCATTACAGCATCTGGTTGGTTAACAAAATTCAAGAGCATCTCTCGTATCTCCAGGATGTGCTCATTGACCCCATACTCATTGCTGGCTGGGTTAACGGAAACCTGTACCAACAAACAAATGAAGTTTCTGGGGTTCTACCTATCCCTAAGGATATACGACTCCAGTGTGGCATGGCCGAGTTTATACCATCTGTCCATTCCAAGCAACGGCATCAGCATTTGGCCGTGTTGCAAGGCACCCGGAAAGCAGTTCTCCCAGTTCATACCAAGGCAGAAAAGGCATTGTTCAAATCCCTCATGGCCAGCAGTGACTTGGGGAATTTTTCTTCTACACATGCCGTCGACAAAGCAGTTAAGACTTGGAATGCCCATGCCGATATGAATCCAGATGTTTGCTACAAGGTTACTAAGGTTCTCATTACCTCCCTTGATATCTAACTGAGTCTTTTCATAGGTTGCTGAGCAGCTCAAAGCATACTACACAGGCCCATAGAAAACACGAGGAAACACCAATCAGACTCTTGCAATGACACACAGTGCTCGTGCCCCTGTTCTGAAGCTCATCCATGATCAGACTCGCTTGAATTCTGTACCCTCTGTCCCGGAGACAACAATGTCATTACATCAAGCCCCTGACGGAATGTTGGCGCTACCAGCCAACTACCTGCAGCAGGATGACCTTGATCTTGACCTTGAATTCGAAGAATTCTTGCATGGGACACCCCCCACCTCATTGAGCATATCATACTCGGGACTATCAAGTGCAAACTCAACAGCTGAAATGATTTCTTCAACAATTTTTGCTGCTGGTTCCAGCCGCCAGGCAGCCAACTTCTTACCCTCCACTGAATCCACACGTCCAACAGTTCCTCGTCTAGATCAGCCCAACCTCCTACATTTGTTAGGACAGAAACGCACTGCTGACTCAATTGTGGGTCCAGCAAAAACAAAACAACGCAAGATACGCACCTGTACTAAATGTCGTGACCCCAAGTGCCCAGGCAAGCGTGGTCACCCAGGTGATTGCAAAGGCAAATGTGCAGATTGTAGCCGTTTTGAATGTCGAGGAAGGAACTCAAAAAAACCTGATAAGAGGTGCAGTGAGGGATGGTTGTAGACCGGTATTTACTTGACCTTTATCTTACATTGAACAATTAGGCTTGAATTACATGTGCGTTGTATGCCCCGAAATTACCAGAAAGCTTGAGCCAGTGTTATGACACAATTTACTTACTTATGTATGAATTTTTGCATAGTGTGTTTCCCAAGAACCAAAGTTGAACCTTGGTTAAACTTGAGTCTGTTCACCCGAGATTGAAGAGCAAAAATAAAGCAGGTTTCTGTCAATTGGTAACCACATAAGATGATTATCTTCACCTGGGTAAGGGAATGCATATGAGGAAAAAAGCTTTGGATGCTGGAGATTGTGTAGAGGAAGTAGGAAGCAAAACTGAACCCGGTTTTGTCTGCCCAGTCATTGGAGAAAATTGAAGGTGTAGACGAGGCTTCTGCTAATTCTCAACCACAGGAGATGTAGAGACTCACCTGATAGACAGGTCTGGCATAATGAGCCAAGCTAGAAGGAATCAAGGGGCAAGGGCAACAAAAAATCGAACACTTTTGCACTTAGATTAAAATCTGATCGGGGCGCGGGTTCGGCCGAAAAGATCACCGGTGCATGACATGCCGTGTAATTCAAACTCCGTTAGTATCGTGCCGGTGGGATTCTTTTGATTGTTGCACCAGTTTCACTGGATAGATACTAGTTTTGAGCTCAGATTATATTTCCTTGACTATGAATACATGCTATAAAAAATCCCCAGGTGAAGAGGAGGACAGTGCATAACACACCAGATATTCTTCACTATTAGGGGGTGGATCAGGTGGCTGTGCTGAGACAGATCAGACAAATTGAGCCAAATCTCCCCGCTTTTTATTCGATTTATTATATTTATTTTTGAATTTAGTCCACCTACACCAGTATCGAGCCAAAATTTGCGCAGACCACATTGAATTCCTCGCAGAGTTCGATGTCACCCACGCAGAATTCAATAGGTCGGCGCATCGGCGAGGCAACGCGTCGTGAACGTGGATATGGAGGTAGGCGGAGGCAAGAATGGGGATGCTGACGAAGGATGGAAGAAGCAATGAAGGCGCAGAGAAACAAGGCGAAGATGGACGCACCGCACATCCCATGCCATTTACATGAACATTGTATGCACGTACAGCTTTGCCATCGCGGTGACGTTGCCTTGGGGGGGGGGGGGGGAGAGGAAACGGAACGAGAGGACGGCATGGGTGTCCGGTGACGGAGGAAGTGGCCACTGGCTAGCCTGCCTGTTGCATTGTAGTCGGCGTGTCTTGATATCGGCACGTTACGGCGGAGGACGTGGGCTGGAGATGGTGATGTGGAAGTGTAGGTTGAGGAAGGTCGAGGGTACACTAGGAAGTGGAATCGGCGGGACGGCGTGGTGGGCGTTTGGCAAGGGAGAAAAATCAAGGGGGAACCGGCATTCAAAAAAACTATATAGGGCCGTTTTTCTTTTTTCCGACTCGACCACTGGACTAACTAACTAACGTAACGTTCCCACGCACCATATATGGTAATCTATTATTGAGCCCTTTCAATGTAGGACGCCAGCTGGAGTATCCAAACGTTCAAAACAACCTTCCAAGACAAATTTCGATCTTTCGACAATTATCATCTCTTACCATATATGGACTTGAACTCAGGCAACAAGTGCAGATGAGTAAACATGCTAGCTTAAAGGTATACAACACTCAGAAGTCCAAATCAATGTCTTGAGAACTCGTCAAATGGCGGTTCTCGGCCAAAAAGTGGTAGTTGATTTTATTTTTTTCCGGCCTGGCGGCCGGACTAACTGACCGGCCCTTAGTCGCCGGTTTCAATGCCGGTGCCCCGTTGAGAAGAATGTGACCTCCGGTGATAACGGCGCTGATACAGGAAAAATCGGTCATTCCCAGGGCTTCCAGATGCCAGGAAACGGCCGGCCGACATCTTCGGTCTTAATCGGTCGTCGAGGTCAACCCTGGGAATGGCGGGGTTCCCCCCGGGCATCTCATTGCGACTGGGTCAGGTGACTTTATCACCTGACATTATCAAAAAAAAAGCTATGCTTTTCGTGGTTTAATGCATAGGACAAGTTGAGGGGACCCGCCTTTGGCGGGTGTTTTGCTGCACAATCTGTGCTCGCAAAGACATAGTGGATTCCAAGCTTGCCTGTTTTTGGCCCTCGCTAACGCTCGGGCATCTCACTGGGTCAGGTGACTTTATCACCTGACATTATCAAAAAAAAGCTGTGCTCTTTGTGTTTAATGTACCAGCTTATTCCACCCGTGCCTTTGTCACGAAGCTCGCCCACTGTGGATTCCGAGCTTGCCTGTTTTGGCCCTCACTAACGCTCGGGCATCTCGTGGGAAGAAGCATGTGACTTATCATGTGATATATCACATGACTCTCAGCTAGTTGTGTTTTAGTGTACTGTACTGTCTCGACCAAGTGTTCACAGGTTGTGATGTGTGACCTCAAGTGTTCAGAAAACCAGGTGTTCATTTCGTGGGAATTTGCCTCAAATGGCAATCCGGGCCGCAAAAAATTCGGTTTTTGGTGCTATTTACCCCCAAATTCGATGGTTTTGAGGCCTGTGATCCGTGACGGTGTTCAAAAGTGTTCAGTTCACCAGTCGCCGTGATCCGTGACATGAACACTTGGTCGAGACAGTACAGTATAGGATAGGATATTGTCCTGCTCAACAAACTTTCTGCCCTCATCGGTGATCCCTCCATGCACAGACAGCGTCCTTGTCCTGCTGACCTTTAGGCTGCCACTCTACCACCCTTTGCACCATGGAAATTACTTCCTCCGGATGAAGGGGCAGCTTGTGAGAGCACATGTTAACATTCAGTCCCTGCGTCCCTCTTCGCCATTGGTTTTCAAGGTGGTGAAATGAAATCTTTGAGTCGGACGAGACCTTGACTAGAGATTTGCTCTGCTCCAAATGGTTTTGCCAGCATGAGATTAGCTCTATTGGAGTTATGTGTGCCTGTTGAATGTTCATGAGCAATTACCAGATCATATTTATGAACACGATGAAACGGCGCAACAACAATGTACCGACATCTAGCTGCATTTTGCGATTTTTAGCGCTAGTTAAATGCAAGGCATACTAGGCTTCGAGTTGTAACAAGCGAGCTTTCTAATAGGTGCAATATTCCTATTGGGACTCTGTTTGGTGATACAAAGGAGGGTCAGAGTGAGCTCCGGCTGCTGACCGTAGTACAAACTTAGTGCTAGGCGCGTGAACAAGCGTTACACTAGGGGAGTATACGCATTAAGGAGGATTACTATGGTCTAGTACCTCATAGTGTGGGCTAGCGTGCCAATAGACGACTTCCAGAGAGCACAGGATAACAAGAGTTACCAGCTAGCGTAAAGAAGAGAGACATACGAATAGCCAGTGTGCAGCTAGCGGGATAGCACCGGGCTAGGGGCCATGTTCCATAAATAACTTGGCGCTAGCTTCGGGTTTATCGGACTAGCTGGCGATAGCGACGGCTAGGAGAAACTGTCGGCAAGAGACTAGGCCGAGTGATAGATCAGGTGATCGACGCGACGCGTTTGAGAGCAGCTAGCTGCACCAAACAAACTCAAAAGAGATGTATTGCAGAAGAGATGGCACGATGCCTGAACGGCTAGATGTTCAGTCCGTGCGGAGACGGAGGATTGGTGAGCATCCGATGGCGGGAATGGATTTTCCGAGTCGTTTTGCAAATACAGCGAGTCCGGGAGCTGTAAAGCTGTACGGAATTGGCAATATACCCAGCCTAGGCCCCCAAGATGGTCAGCTAGCTGACTGTCTGGCAAGCCTAGCGCACGATAGCACCGGCTAGCTCGCCGTAGCGGAGCTGCACGGACCAGTTTTTACTCATTTCACTTTACCTCATCTCTTTCTCTCAACTAGTATAAAAAGGACATGTAAATACCGCTGAAGACCAGTTCATGCCCCGCTCATCGTTACGACGATAAGGGTGTGCTCAGGCCTAGCTAGCGGAGATAAAGTATCTTCTTCGTTTGTAAAGTCTATAGAAATCGAATCAGTGTTGTTGGATCCACGAGTAACTGTGTGAACTAATAAGCAAAGACTCGCGTTGGGAGCTTGTGAGCAGCAACGACCTCCACGTATAAATCGGGACCGAGCGCACAAAGAGAAAGTTTGAGAGTTGTCGTTGACTTCGTGGTGGACTTCGCAAGGGCTACGCATTGGGTGACTAGGAAACGCCTCCCGTAAAACGGACTACGACCAGCACAGCACTTTGGTAGAACTCCTTGGTCGATTCATTGGCCGATCAACGAAGCTTGAGTGAACCCTCTAGGTCCAGTATAAGCCCAAGTGTTAAGGAAAAGAGCTTAGATTCAAGGTTCTAAGTCGGCACCCAAATATCTGTTGATCTGGGATCGTCATAGAGGAGAGAATAGCTGGCGCAGCATAGTCCGTAACTGGAAGTTTTCAGAAGACGCTTTATCACCTCGCCTAGGACGACGTAGCAATCTATGTCCGCTTAGTAAAAACCCTTTTTACCCCAACCCGTTCATTCCAATCCCTTGGAAAGACTTGTTTCGGTCAAACGGTTGAGCTAGCTCAGAGATTGAAGTGTTTGTTGGGATAGTTGAGGCCATAAATCATCGCTAGTGCACTAGGGAATCAAACCAGCAGTCGCATACTGCGACTCGGGACCCGAACTCACTAGGAAGACGCGCTAGTCTTAGTGTTATAATCATAAGGGGATTGGTGTGGTGTGTTAGGTTTTAGGTGTGGTGTGTTAGTGTTCAAGCTAGCCCATACTTTAGCTTAGCTAGCCTCAATTCACTGTCAGCGCATCTTGCCCATTTCAACGAACTTTAAGCCATTGGAGAACATTGTGGAAATGACTTGGATATAGATAATTTCCGTGGTTGGAAAAATAGTCCCATGGAGGGTTAAACTCTTGAAGCAAGTGCAGAAGTTCAGGGTTTGGTTGTGGGGAATATCGGAGGATGACTCCCCAGCTTGACCGGAGATCTGGGCCTACTTGGCGCCTCCGGGAATGATATGCATTATGCGAGTCCTGCACAGCGGAAAGCATGTCACTTTGAACAAGGCAAAGACAGTGACAGGCTAAGTCGCAGAAGAGTGTAGATGCACTGGTGGGGTATAGTTCCAGAGAGTGTGCTAGTATGGTAATCATAGCAGCAGCAATGGCAGAAAATGGTTTGTCGGCTGTATATGTTGTAGAATGTAAAAGAGAGATGGTATTCATAATTTCATCTCAGGTTTCATCAAGTAGGATTCCGGACTCGCAGGCAGCGCTACGCGGTATTACCTCCACAGCACCGCGCTCGGGCCAATACCGGGCGGTCCAATATGATGGGATGGTGCGTGAGGCGCTGAAGGCGGTACCGCACCTTTCCATCATCAACCTCTGGACACCGGCGCACATCGGAACCGAAGGAAACGAGTGGGCGGATGAGGCGGCGAAAGGCGCGATGGAGTTGGAACCGGACCCCCCGCTCTTTGTGTCCCTCACCACGGTGCGTCGCAAAATCCACCTTCAGATGCTAGAAGAGTGGAATACGCGCTGGAAGAAGTCTACGACCGGCGAACCGCTGCGCAAAGTCGACCGCTCCCCGCCCTCCCTTGTCCCCCGCCCTGTCTACAAGTCCGACTCGCTCTCCTGCAAAGCTTCGTCCGCCATAGCCCAGCTCCGAACCGACGCATCGCCATTGAATGCCTATCGACACAAGATTGGCGTGGTGGAATCCCCGAGTTGTAAAGCGTGCGGCGCTGCAAATGAGACGCGCGCACATTATCTCCTGGAATGCCCGCGTTGGGAACCCTTCCGCCAGCCCCTGCATACGGCATGTCGGGAAGTGGGCTTCTACGGATCCCTACACCTCGCGCCGCTCCTCACCAGCCCGAAACTCCTGAAGCCGATGGCCGCGTTCGTGGAGGCGACGGGCCGATTCAAGAACTAAGCTACGTGTCCATTACTTATTTTCTTTTTCTTTTCTCCTTCTCTTCCCTGTTCTCTCTCCATCTTACTATATACACATATAATTAAATGACCCAACCACGCAGTAAATTACCATTACGATACCGAACCCCGTCTGCGATACCAGGACCCCTAGATTTAGATTACATCATAGCAGAACTTTACCGCGACGCGACACCTCTCTTTTTCTCTTTTACTTACAAAAATATGTACAAAACAGCCACCCGTAGATACAAACGTACCCACTAGCGCACCGTTGTCATAGCCACTACTGGCCTACATACAGCGTAATAAAATGACTGATGATGATGATGATGATCAAGTAGGATTCGGATATGGGACAAGCTGAGGCCGCCGAGGCGGATATTGCAGCCGTTGAGCAACCACATGGCCTGTAGGATGCGAGTGCAGCTGGGGAACTGAACCGCAAGCTGTTGATATTTTGCCAGAGGGAGTGGTAAAAGCCTGGCCATCTTGGTTTGGAGCTTGTGAAGCATTTTAGGGATAGAGAAAAGATGCTCCGACATCAGCAAAACAAAACACGTCTGGCTGGTCTGGCATCAGACCAACCAAGCGCGCCATACCACCAGAATTGAATCTGGCCGCATAATGACTGGCCTATCGCCAGAACATTTTCTGGCGGCCAGACACGTCAGAACGTACTTCTGACGCCAGAACTTGATACAGAATTGATGCCATATTTCATTCAGAACTTTCTTAGAATGCTCTCACATACTTAGAATGAAACGAGGGTTGGCACAATAAAGTAAAATCATATTGGGGAGCAGGAGGAGCGGCAGAATGTATAAAAGGAAGAACAGACTGCGCGGCATGTTACAGGGTTTTAAGCTTAGGGTGGATGATTAGAATTGTTGATTAAAATAGATGGAGCGAAACGTACAGCGTCATCAGAATCATCTGAAACCTGGATGAGCCCACAGGAACCCTTCGTTCAATCGTATGTGAACCACAAGCACGTTCCGCAAGCACGTTCCGCAAGCAAGGACGGAGCTAGAGGGGAAAATTAGCTGATGATACACAGTTGGCAAACGCGCACCCACACAAGTCGCACCCGCACCCGTCGGCTATTGACCTCAACTTGATGTTTACCAGTCTGAAGAGGCCGCAGTAATAGAAGATTCGGACACGACTTGACGAAGGTTGCCGTAGGATTTGATGACACGCCATGAGAGCCACTTGAGGAGGAAGAGGGGACTAGGTTTGAGAATAAGCCTTGAAGCTTGGAGGGAAGGTCCAGATGGCGTGGCTTCGGACTTGGAAAGGGACAGGAACAGTGTCTCAAATCTTGAGGAACTTGAGGAGCTTGGGGACTCGCATCATTCTGAGAACTGGTGCGATAGAGTGTGCGTAGGACATCTTGAGGCTTGTTGCTAAAGATCCAACTGTGATTCTTGAGGCTGGTGAACGAAAAGCGGATGTGTATGGCAGAGGGAGTAGGAAGGGAGGGCGACATGAAGGGAGAGAGCAACGAACCACTTGATCCCATCAAGTCACGCCATGGCAACGCGGCCTCGAATCTCCGAATCTCCGCAATCTCCGCATCATGATCGAGCGGAGTTTGAATGACTTGAGCGAATACTAGTACACATAAACACGGATCGGTTTCTGCGTGAATAGGCAACAGCACGGCATTATCTGACAGCTAGGTTCAATGTGAGTCATGTGTCGTTTTCTTAGTGGCTCACCACGGACAGGAAAACACGGAGATGCTCAAGAGGTGTTCAGCCCGGCGGAGAAATTGAAGAGAACACCCCCCACTGAAGCTCATTTGGAATCAGCACACTCAAAAAGCAGTATTGAATGCTCTGAAACCAGAAAATGATAATGGAATAAAATGGTTGATGTGAGTAAACTGGCCAGTATATCAGTTATGGCTGAACTGCAAAAAATGGCAGGTTGAAATTTCTGATGTGGTCTGGTTGGTATGGCTGCCATACCTGTCAGAGCCGTCAGACGGAACCAGACAGTGCCATGCGTGCCAGAGATATTCTGTTTTGCTGATGGAGTCTGTAATACCACACTCTGTACCGGCATTCTTTCCCACAGGGCTGCGAGACAATAAGTATTCCAGCGCCGGATTAACATAGCAGGTGGAGTCAATTGCCTAATTGTGAGAGGGTTGAAGCTGGTGTAACACAGTGAAATGAAACTGACCTTTAACCAAGCCAGGATCAAGGTTACAACGCGCAGCACATCTCCAACAACTCCACTATGTTTGGAGGGAGAGTGATCTTGATCCCTCCAAATAAAATCAAGGCTGATCCGTTGAACAAGTGGTACCAGCTCCGGTGAACGTGGAACAGAGGTAATGTATTGAGAGAGAAACTGGGTCACCCTTCGGAGTTAATCATCAGATATAACTGCAAAAACTGAGGATATACATACCAAGGGTCATGGCACTTAGGCCGGGGAATGAACTCATCAGCGGCAGCTGTAAGGACGGCTTGAGCGACCTTCATGTGATTTTCCACACCGAGATGAAAACTCAATGATCGCTCTCGAGCTTGTAAAAAGTCTGGGAATGATGCGTGATGGAAGCCAATTCAGCCATCGTTGGGTTGTATGCTGAGCACAGAGTGTAGAGCACGGAGGATCAACTTGGTATCTCCGGATTGGAGTCCAAGGATGTAGTCAATTTCGGCAGAACCCAAGGCATGGCCGTAGGCAACACATTGCAGAATACAAAGCAATCGAGAGTGAAACTGAGGCCGAACACCGGACAGTATTTGGTGGTAAAAGTTGTCCAACACCTCAAATGGGGCATCATGGTGGGTTGGCTTTAGGTCCTGGATGATTTCCAACCGCTCGGTCGGACGAGAATACGGGTCATCCACAAACTTGATGACTGTGGATGCATAGACGAAGTATCCCGAGGATTTTTTGACCAAGTTGTTGAGAATTTCCGCTGATGGCCATGGACGTGGAACACTGGCCATGGTGTCCCGGTGTTCACTATGGATGCGTGTAAATTCATCCCGCAAGTAGGTCTGAACATCATGGAAAGACTGCTCAACATCGGTCGAGTTGATAAATCCGTCGAACAAAAATTCTTCCATAGTCTCCCAAAGATGTGATTCGGGCCTGCTAGCCACAATGGTCCGAATTCCGGTTGGACACTGGCCCGCAGCATTTCCTATCAACCTGAGGATTCTCTCCTGAGTACGCTCGTCCTGGCACTCGTCAAGGCCATCGAGGAGGAGAATAGCCGGCGGGGAATATGTGAGAGACTGGCACGGTTCAATGATCAACTTGTGCAGCTGAACATCCATCTCCCTGGTCACGATGGAGGGATCAATCTCAACAGTTGTTGATATTATGGGCTTCAGATCTCGATTGTTCAACGCAAGTTGATAACCCAGTGTTGCAAACAACACTTTAGCATTTCCGCGGATAGGATGGTGTCGCTTGAAAAAGAAGGCACCTCCCAGACGGTGTGCATCCTGCAGTCGCCTTGAGAGGGTTTGCATTATGGCCGATTTCCCCGCCCCGGCAGGTCCGTGCAGCCAACAAATTGGATGCTCAGTGTCATCCTCGGTGCACCAACTATACAATTTGTCCAGCATCTCAGTGCGTGTTTCGGGATGGCATCGAGGCTGTGGATAACTGTGGGCAGAGTCGTAGAGTGCCTCAAGTGCCGCAGTTCGATGGAGGATGTCTATCCCTGTGTCTCCGCGCCAATGGTGGTTGACATTTTGGGCAGTTATGTGTGCTCCGGCAAGGAAGGGTGGCGGAAAATTTGGATGGGGGTGTCCATCCGACGAATTGGGGGTGTAGGCCGCATGCTGTGGAGGATCACCCCGAGGCTCGGGATCAGGATAATTTGTTGGCAGATCATGCGAGGAAAATGACTCCGGGAAACCCTCCTCATCCGAGTTAGTTAGGCGGCGTGCGCGCCAGGCCACATCTAACAGTAATAAGGAGCTCGAAGGTTATCCGCGGGATTACTCACGTACCGTACGGCGCATGCCTTCCTATTGCAGCATGACGGCCCGAATGCCTCGTGGCTCTTGGCAACGCACGCTCAGTAGTACCCCCTCCGAGTCCGATATCCTCCCCAAACTCCGGCTGCGGCATCGGATCGCCAGCACAATCCTCAATTGCTGGAGGCCGGCGGGATTCCCCGCCGTCGCGGCGCTCGAGCCAGGGCGCTGGCATAGATACTCCATGTAGGGCCAGGTATTGGTGCATGTGGGAGTGCACATTGATGTCGCCCCCCTACGTTGTAGAAGGTGGCGCCGTTCACTTGAGCACCAGAAAACATCTGAAGCCAGGGCGGAGGATGTGGTGGGAAGCAAAGCAACGCTGTTCTCTGGGTGCGGTGTTTGCGGATCTAATTAACAGCGACGTTGACAGCTCTTATGCTGTGCGAAGTTGCCAATTTTAACCGAACATACTGTACTATTTCGACCAAGTGTTCAGGTGACGGTGACACCCGATTTTTTTTGAGGTGTGCTAAAATCGCCTTAAACCAAAAGAAAATTTATCGGCCACCCCGGAGATCAAAATTTTCCAAATTGATGAACACTTGGTCGAAATAGTACAGTACTCAACACGGGGCCCGAGGGATGAGGTGGAGTCGGTCATAGCGTCTGCGTCGGAGAAGCTATCCAGAAGCTGAGGATCTTGTGTGATAGATTGAGTCCAAGTTGACAAATGTTGGAGAAATTTCAAGTTGAACCGAGGGAGTCAGTTCCCACCGCGCATAAGTGTCTTCTTGTGCCACCCAACGATCCCTCCGAGAAAAGGGTGGTCTGATTTACTGAAGCTAAAGGTATCAGTAAGGAAAATTAGCAGAACGCAGGCTGTAAGTACACGGAATCCACAACTGATACTAGGTATATGATATCTACGACAGGGGGGGCTGTCGTACAGGACATATTACTAGGTGTTGGAAACAAAGGCAAAAACTCCACTGGGTCGCGTAAACGCCCCCGTGTCGATGTCGACCCCCA
Organism: Mycena metata; assembly: GCA_029378385.1. Lineage (NCBI taxonomy): Eukaryota > Fungi > Basidiomycota > Agaricomycetes > Agaricales > Mycenaceae > Mycena > Mycena metata. Next base: position 112,592 of record JARKIB010000230.1, read on the forward strand.
AGGACAAGTTGATTCCCCAGAGAGCTCAGGTACGACTTAAAGCTTTAAGTCGAATTGCGCTGATTCTTCGATTATGCTAGTTTGGAGAAGGAGGAGGTCCTCCGACTCGCGCTTGACCGTCTGCATCGCGGACATAAGATCTGAAATAAAATTAGTAGGAAAACGAATAAAGGAGGAGACGACTTATTATTGTTCGAGAAGACGGTGTACTCGGACAAGGCCTGAACCCGTTTATGGATATCCTCGGCGGTCAGAGTGTGCGAGCACATAGAGTACTTGCACGACTCGCAACGCTGCCCGGTGATCCGCGCCTTGCACTCCTTGTCGAAGCAAATACAGGAGAGGCAAGGGAGCTCGAGCTAAAAACATAAGTCACGGGTGAAATAACAGAAGAAAAGATATAGTAGACGCACCAGAGAAGACATGCCACGGCGGATAGCGTCCACCAGATTCGTATAAGAATTCGGCGGGGCTCGCGCGCGGTCTTGGTGGTCTGCTTGCCCTTCTGCTCCCCACGGTGCGGACGGATAGGCGGCGGAAAATTAGCGTCGAAACCAGGTGAAGCGGTACGGCGCTTGCTGGACTTCTTCTTCTTCAGCTTGGACCCCTTAAGGGTCTTATTGGACGCAATTTTGGTGCGCGTGCGTGTACGAGGGCCAGGTGATGGCGAAGGCGACGGTGACGACAACGAGTTGGGCTCGGAGACGGGCGCCGCGGTGTTGGAGCGAATAGCGTAGGCGTGGAGAGCAGGGTCTCGTTGGATGACCACTTCAAGCGTCTGACGCGGCCGTTTCGGTGCTCGCTCTGGTGACGAAACAGGGGTCACCTGAGACACCTCAGTTAAAGCTTTTAGTTAGGGGAAATTGGACTTACCTTTGGCGCTGTGGATTTTCCACCCGCGGACGCATTTGAACGAGGAGGATCGGCAATCTGATCGCCGTCCTCAACTCGCTTACGCTTCGACGGCTCGCGCTGAACCACAACCTTCCCCTTCCCCTTTGGTGTTGGAACGGGCGACGAAGGAATATTCAATTCCTTGTCGGCCGCCGGCATCTCGACGTCGTTCTCAAGGGGGCTTCCATGGACTATGTCCTCTTGGCCCTCCATCTCTTCGACGGTGGCCTTGGAAGGAAACACCTAAAGCGAAAATTAACTTGGACAAATTAATAGAGCGAATAGAAAAACTCACCTCATCGTCGTCCCTTGGAGAAAACAATTCCTCCGCGGGCGAGTTGAAAAGAGGCGGCTTGGCCGCAGAGACGGGCGTCGCTGGAGTGGACGCAGGAGTAGGCGTTGCCGGTGCGGACGCAGGAACCGAAAGGTTGAGCGGGATCTCTGAGAAAGAACGAGGCTTGCGCGAATAACGCGTTGGGGTCTGTTTTTCAGTCGCGTGCTTCTCTTTCAAAGGACCAGCAGAAGGGCTGCTGTCCGGGAGAGTCGCAATCTGAAAGATATGAGCGTTAAATTATAAGAAAGCAGTAAAAGAAACGTACCGGTGGGACATATGGATCGGTCTCCAGTAAATCCTCCGCATTGAGGCAGCAGCCGTCAGGTTCTCCTTCAAACATTGGATGGACGTTGCTGGGCCCTTCATGACCCGCGGGACGAGGTGGGTAGACCGTCCTCGACAAACTATAGCCGTTAGTGGGGAACGGCACGTATAAAAGAGTAGATAAGTCGCAGTTCGACTTAAAGCTTTAAGCCGAAAATCACCTACCTTGCCTCCTTCCGGGATAACTTTGAGCCAACGCTTGGTTTGACGATCCTGGGTAAGGTTTTCGATGCATTTGCGCAAAGAGAAGCATAGGCGCTGCTGGATCGGCGCGAGTGGCACATCTTTTTGACGCCCGTTGACCCAGAGAGTCTAAATAAAGAATTGAGTAGGTGTTTGATGAAAATAGTCATGGAGGCACGAAAGATTCCATCGCACACGCGATGTGGGGAAGGAAGCGCGCCTCTGTGTCTTCATTGACGGCTTGAGGGAAGCGGAGGAGCGTAAAAATTCGAACAAAAGGTTCGACGCAGAAAAGCGCAACGGCGGCGCGTTCGTCAGCTGTGTATGGATACGTTTCAATGAACAAATCGGTGGGTGGTTTGAGACCATGCAGAGGGAGGTCGAAGTTCAGTGGGATGATTCCAATCTGAAGAAGATTCAGTGAGAAGTCACCCTAAGGAACGTATAAACACGCACCTTTTTGAAACGTTCCCGGAGTAACAAAGCGCGGATGTGCGACGGCAAAGAACCACCCAAAGGAGCGGCAAGGTCGCACAGGCGGTGTACAACACCACCTAGTAGCTGAGACCTGTCAAATCTTTGCTGGTGTTGAAAGAAGAGTTCCTGAGAAGTAAATTAGTGAACGTTCTTTCAAACAAAATTATAAACACGCACGAAAACAGGAAGAGCCTTCGTCAGTAGTTCCCTCAAAACTGCTGGGGTTTGCGCTTCGACGTGTGGCGGACGCCGAATAAGAGGCATGAGGTGGCCTATGGCGGGGTGCATCAGCACATAGAAGGACTTGGCGGTGGTCTTGTCCATTTTGAAGGACCCGTACTCGTGGTATGCGAGCGAATTCAGGACCAAATTGGCTGGCCAGGCGAAGCTCTCAGGGGAGGGCTTATGAAAGGGCTTCTTGTAGTCCACTTCGGAGAACTTGGGCAGAGAAGAGAGTCAAGGAAGGGCGGGAGTCGACTGCCGCTGCGCGACAGGACTTGGCGCCGGAGTGGAAGGCCGACGAGTCGAACCGGGGGCCGGCACCTTGATTTTGATAGTCGAGGAGGTCGAGGGGGACGCTTTCGCGTCCTGAGAACGAGTCTTGCGGGTAGAGGACTTGCGGGACGACATGAAGTCAGTGGCGAGAGACAAAGATGAAAATCTTCATCTGAGTCATCAGGCACATGACTTTCCGTGATGAGCCGACACCTGACTGATCCGAAAGGACCGTACCTACACAGTACGGGGCCCAAGGAACCAGAATCAACAGAAAAATGAGTGAAAAACTTCAAAAATGACTTAAAGCTTCAAGTCGGAGAAATCCGATTTTATCGCGCCTAGTGATTAGATAACGCCGAAGATAGGGACTTATCTATCGCCGATATGGCCGGGCAAGGGTCGTGAAGGTCCCGTAGCGCATTCCGAGCGCGGATTGAGCACGGAGAACGAATTCGAACCGTGGGACAGTGTTCAATGATGTCAGGCGGGGTCTGACACAAAATGTGGAAGATCTTGATCCGACGTACCTAATGGGGTACTAAGATCGCCGAAGCTTGGCACCGGTGGGGCAACTGTTCTGAAAAAGAGACTCAAGTGTCAGGAAAAGAGACGAATTGACCGGGGACGGTCAAGATTTAAAAATGGGGGAGATGATAAGCCAGCAATTGGGCCACGCACGGAATTTGCCAATTTTGCTCATTCAGTGCCACTCGCTGTAGCTCACGACCATCTCAGTTGAATCTTTTGTACAATATTTCGGTAGTTCTCACTACCTATCGCACTCTGGAGGGTTCAACCCCTTTCCCAGACCCATGACTCGTCTTGACTGTCGTCCAACTCGTACTACACTCCTTTGCTACACTCGTTTTCATGTCCAGTATGCCGTAAGTTCAATTCTATGCCGACTCACGGGCCCGTGATTCAAATCTTGACCCCTTTGAGCCGCCGCAACCGCTTACTGATCCGGTCAAGTTTTCCCCTTCACAGCAGTTCGTTTTGAACACCTTAACACTGGTACACCTTCTGGGTCATCCTCGACTTCATCCTCAACTTTGTCAGGTATTTCATTACTCATATAACTCTCCTTATCTGAGTCAACTTCAGACTCTTCATCTAAGTCCCGACGTTTGATTCTGATTTTGTGGAATTGCATGTCTTTTCCCAGGTATTCATCCTCATCTGAGTCGTCTTCGGCCATTACATCCAAGTCTTCCTTAGATAGGTCGATTAACTCGAGAATGTTATCAGGTAGTTCAATCTTACGCCGCTGCTCGAACGGAATAACTCTGAACTGCCCTATTTTACCGTGATACATGGAACCATCCATTTCACAGCAAAGGTACGAACCACCTTTCGTTCGTCTAATCACTATCATTGGCCCAAGGTATCTGGTAGCCATTTTAGTATTCAAAGACTTCTCGACTTGAGTGTTTCGTACGAGGACTAAGTCACCTGGCTCAAAATTATAATTTTTGATTGTGTTCCGGTACTCCTCCTCATAGCGTCTGACTGCACGTCTCTTTTCAGCGTCTACACATTCTCTCATCTCCTCAACGTGTGCACTATGCTTTGCCAGCGCTCTGGCCCTTAGACCAATTAATTCAGCCGTTGAGAGAATACGTCCTGGATATTCAACTAACCAGGTCGCGTCTTCAATGTCAAGTGGAATTATAGGATGAGCCCCACATACTGCAAAGTATGGTGAACATCCTAAGCTTCGCCGAACGGTACTTCTATCCGCCCAGAGTACCTGAGGGAAGAACCAATACCATTTCTTTGCATCCCCACCGGTGGCTTTGTATAATGATTGGCGCATGTCCCAGTGACCTCTCTCAACTGGTCCGTTTGCCTGCGAGTTATACGGTGAAATCCTGATACCCAGAATACCATACTTCGCATACAGCCATTGTAACGCTGCAATAAATTGTGGAGCATTGTCCGTGACGATCCATTTAGGACATCCCCATCTACAGATGATTTCTTCGAGAAGAAATTGTCCTAAAGTCTCACCGTTGTCTGCCCTTAATGGCCGCCCTTCTAGATACCTAGATAGCGTGTCTCTGGCTGCAACTACGAATTTATGACCGTTTGAAGGTGTTCCCGTAATCATCACGTCCGTATGGACTTTCTGAAATATGCTTGGTGTCATCGTGGCAATGGGTGGGATCTTTAACAAAGTTTTCTGCCTTAACTGACAAGCGACACAGGTTTTGATAAACCAACTAATGTCTTTGTCCATTTCAGGCCACCAGAATCTTAATTCAATGGTAGACTTTGTGGTATACAGGCCTCTATGGCCCAGAGAATTATGCGACGCATGCATCATATACATTCGATTCTCCTTGTTAACCACCAACTTGTGCTTCGAATCTTCTCCTCGACGGTACAATTTACCATCGTGCATGAAGAACTGCCTTGAATACTTGATGAATCTCTTGTATTGGTTGCAATTCATTCCCTTTGGGCGAACCAATGGGTCTGTGAACCAAGTTTTAAGCAGTTCCATCCGTTCATCCAACATTTTTCCAGTTTCTGTCCGATGTTCCTCATTGTAAGGTTCCCTTTTAGCCTCACCGTCCCTCAATCTGATATCAGGTAAGAGTTTCTCAGCCTCAGGATCCTTTATTACCATGAACTGAGGTACTTCTAGGTCGGCATCGTATAAGCTTTAAGTATGCTCGTGGTAAACGCGGCCTCTTTCTCCCGTTCAAGTATCATATCCTCATCAAAATCATTCAAGGATGTTACAACACCTTCCATTGTGAGGAGGTAGCCTCCCTTGGTGTCAATGTCGTGCTTGAAATCCTCGAAATCGAGAGGTTGTTGACCTGTTTTATCAGAGTCCGGATGTTCTTCGGGTGAAGGGTTTTCATCCATCCCTTCTTCAGTATTAGGGAACTCCTCATCTCCTGGTTGAGGGTCTCTGCGAGAGAGTCCATCTGGAGGAAACGTGGCGCCTGCAACATGCTTCAACTTAAAATGGAACATTAATATTTGTTCGATCCAGCGGTTGATGGTTGCATTCGGTCCCATCCCTGGATTTACCAGCATGCCTTTAAGATACAAGGCATCTGTTTCAACTACTAGGTGCCTGCAACCTAGCAGCCAATATTGCAGAGCTTCTAGGGCTCTTTTTAACCCATACAACTCGCGTTTTGGTTGCGAGAATCTAGCTTCTCGTTCATTCAGCCCTATCGACATGAACTTCGCATAGTATCTCTTTTTAACAGGTCATGCTGATATACCTGAGCACCCACAGCTTTGTATGAAGTGTCAACAGCCAATACAAGGCTTTAAGTTCCCAGCAGCCGCCATCTCATCTTTTATTTGCTGAAATGACTTCTGCTGTTCAGGACCCCATTCCCATTCAATATCTTTCCTGAGTAGCTTCTGCAAGGGTTCAGCTACGTCCCGAAAATCCTTTATGAACATTCGGCTGACGCCCACAGTACCGAGGAATTGCCTCACTTCTGTGGCGTCTTGCAGGTCTGGCCATCTCTGAATCACCCCAACTCTATCGGTATCCGGTTTCCTGCCTTCATAGGAGCATATATGCCCTACGACCGCAAATTCATCTGCACAAGCTATGCTTTTGAGTCCTGAAAGAGTCCCACCGCAATATTTCATGCGTTGAACAATTCTATTCAAGTTCTGGAAATGTTCCCAGATGAACCTTTGAATCCCTTTATTCTCCGGGATGGTTTCATAGGTGCCATCTTTATCTTGGTATCGTGTCCTTGGCCCACGTATTGGAATATCGCCAATGTAAGGAATGATTACATGGGGAATTTCTTCGCGCAAAATATAGGTAACGTCATCGTGAAAAATAGGGACAGAGTTTGTCCACCCCTGAGGTAATTTCACGATCCTAAGTGCGCCAAACAGAGTCTGAAACGTTGTAAAGTCTCTAGAACCCTCCGCTATATCCCTGTGATCATATCCTGAGTACAAATCCAAACATCCTCCACATGCTCTTCCTGCGAAGTGGTTGGCCAATTCTTCTGTTGGAGGTGGCACTCCTGAGTGAGCGATGGTTACAGCATTCAGAGGTTCTAGCGAATGAACCAATCTAATGATCTTGCCATCTTTCTTTACTACACCGAAGAACTTGCTACGGTAAGATGCGTTTGACGGTTCGTAGACCCCTGCGTCAATCTTTTTCTTGATTAACTTGCAAGTTTCTTCGAGCTGCCCTCGAGGGATAGGAATACTCCTTTCTACCCACACTTCATGCTCAATGACTGGTATTTCAATCGGAGGGAAGAAGTCGTGGCAGAAACTCCCCCTTTCTTCATCTGTCCACGCGAACGCTGCTTCTTGAACCATATAAAATTCATGGAGCAACTTTCGTTCTTCAGGCCACAGAAATTCACCTTTATGTAGTTTATCTACCAATATCGTCTGTTGTTCGGAGTACTTGCCTGTGGGGCAAAATTCTCTTGGGTTGGGTGGGAGACCGGGCATATCCTTTAATGGATCTCCCTTTATATCCCTCTTGATAAGGTATTTCTCAGGTAGCTCAGTGTATACTGGTCTAACTTTGAGTCCTACTGGTTTATACTTCTTTCCTGCAAATACAGAAGCCATTTTCGTCTGCCGCTTACTTAAAGCTTTAAGTCGTCTTTTCGACTTGGGCTGGCAATCTTCAGCCGATTGGCACATAACACATCTAGAAGTGTGTTCTGCCTCTCGAACAACATCATCCCCTGACTGCTTCCTTGGAAGGTCAGTCTCTGGACTTTGTTTGGTGTTTGGCCGTTCCTCACGGCTCCAAGTAAATACATCGTATTTCTTGCCGTCAGGATGTTTCGTTTTCGGGCCTTCAACGAATTCCTGGAACAGACTACTGGCTGCTTTATCTCTCTTCATGGATGTTGAGTCCTTGGAACCACTGACGGCCTTCTGTAGTTCTGTTGAGGAGAATTGTTTCCCCTTGGGTCGAAGATACCCTTGTATCTCAACCTCATTATTCTCATCCAAACCAAACATTAACGCCATTTCCTCTCCTTCATGCCCTTGCATCAATTCCTCGAAGATGGGCGAAAACCCTCGGTCTGACCCGTCGAGTCAGCAGTCTTATTTGGTCGAATATTTTCCTTGTCCTCCACAGTTTCAACCGTAGCACGTCTGTGCTTAGGTGGTTCCTTTTTATTGCCTCGCGCCTGAGTCAGCATTGAACAACGCTTCCCAGTGTTCGGATCGCGCAAGGTCAATATCTGAGAGCCATCTTGGTTGTTCTGGACGCCGCTCTCCGTTAATACTTCAAAGGGCCTGCCCAATAAAATATCATATGCTGGTCCATTTATTATATGTACCTGCAAATACACGGTAATGTCTCCGAATTTAAACGAGACATTTCGAGCCAACCCCACCGACTTTTCTAATGAACCGTTCGCACTCTGCATGTATATTTGAATATCAGGATTCCAGTTCAACCCTAATTCCTTTGCCTTGGCATAAGACATCGAAACTATTTGTGAACCTGAGTCTAATACCGACTCTATGGTTCCTGATTTATGCACAATTGGGTATATAACCCATAAAGACGCTGAGTCCCGGGCAACTAACACCTGTTTAGGTGTCTCATCTGAAGCTAAAGTTTCAAGATACTGTGTGTAGACGTCTGGAACGATCACCGAGCCGATGGCAAATCCATCTTGTGGTGTTGATACAACAAATACATGTTCTACCGGAGGAAGGTCTTCCGCCCTGAGTGCGTTGTACCTAAGGGTCAGATCATCCTCAAATTCGAAGGGTAATGACGGGTCCTCATACATGAGAGCCGTCTCCTACTTTCGTGATCTCCTTCTTAAATTCCTCCCTAACTGGAGGCGATACCCCGAGTATCTCTTCGCCTCGTAAGGTAATTTCACCCTCTAGGAGCTTCTTAACCACCCTACGAACTAATCCCTCCTTTTGTACCGGTGCTCTGACTTGATACAATTTTTCTTCGGCCTTTTCGGGCTGAGGCTGACTTAAAGCTTTAAGTGGTTCTTTCCGCGGAACGGTTATTACCACTTCAGGGACCCTTCTATAAGAGAGGGTAGGTTCTTTAGGTGCCACAGCATCTTCCTGATCCTTGTAGACCTCCGCTATTCTGAGTCTCCTTCGCTTCGTCTCCTCAGGGAAATCCCTTTCTATCCTATCAATTTCCGTCTCGCCATCCTCACTATTTCCTCTGGTTGCTTTCATACACCAGTTTCTGCTGGTGTCCGATGGTGTTTCAGCTTCTATACGGCCCTCAGGGGGCTTGGCTGGTTCAGACCGTCTGGTCTTTACCCCCATCCCTGAACCCTCTAAAAATTTGAGTTTGAACCGCCTTGTTTCGCATTGGATCTAGTATAAGCGAACTGGTCCGCCATATTATCACCATTGCTAGCTGTTAAACCTCGCAACAACAGAGCTTGAAGTGCGTTTGCCAAGTCATTGACAGGTGGTTGAGTCTGCGGTTGAACATTCTGTGCTACCGATGCGGTAAACGTTGGGTGAACGGGTTTTTGTTCCACACGCTGGTAGGTATTAACCTCTTTAGCCTGGGCCAATTTGACCTTGAGCGTGCGTATCTCGTCCATCGCCGTCTCCAACACATCAATAGGCCTCTCACCAGGACCTGGAATCTCTTCACGAGAGTACCAATTCTGGCTAACGGATTTGTTCCGCCAGTATGCCTCAACTCGATCCTTGCGTGGCCCATCGCCTTTAGGAATCCAGTTCCCATCGCCGAGCTTCAACTTGCCACTTTCAACCGATATCCATCCCTTCATTATGTGTTCCTCTTTTACAGGACACCCTCTAGCATAATGACCTGTCCCGTCGCAATAATAGCACTCTTGGCTGTTATCCGTCCGGTCTCTAGTCATCGTGTAATAATCATCCTGGCTCGGCCGACTAGGCATTGAGCTAGGTTTGGATTGTTCCTTATGAGGAGGTTCATCTCTCTCTCTTACAGGTGGTGGGTTTCTGAGAACTTGTTGAAGGGTTTTCATCATCTCAGATTAGACAGATTGACTGTCTTTCTGCATGAGCATAACCACATCCTTTAAATACGCCACCGATCCCGCAATATCTTCGAGTTCCTCTGAACGTTCCTTTTTCATCACACTAAAATCTCTCAAGTGTGAAGTGCTACCAACCCCATGGGTTAGAGCTTCTGAACCTTGCTGACCTTCAGCCATAGCCTCAGCCATGTCTATCAGGTTGGCAATTTCAATTGGGTCCTCTTTCCTTCCATCCGCAATGGCCACCAAAGGTACCAGTGCAGGGTTATTTGAAGCCATCTGCCGCTTCAAAATATTTTGACTACTAATAGTCATGTTCAACGTAGTTGAGAAGGATGAATCCAAGGTCTCCAGATACCGTCTACAGGCTTCTGCATTTGTGATTATGGCCTTTCCAGCTAAAAGCTTTTTGACTAAGGTCCCATATTCAAGACTAAACCTCTTCAACAACCCTTTGTCGTACACTCAGATGCCCTTATATTGTCTGCACAGCCGATCTAGAGCCTCTAGTGACCCGACTTTGGTCGATTTTACTTCTGGATATATTTTGTAAATATCCTCTACAAACTTGTCGTAGGTTGAACCGTCCGTGTAGGATTTCATAGCCCTCCAGAGTTCCTTCTTCGATACCGAGAGGTAGTCTGTAAGTCTTTTCTTCCTATCCCCGTCGGTGGTGATTCCTGCGAGTGCGAAGATCTGGTTCGCGTGATCCACGAACTTCATCAAATCATCAGCACTCTCGGTCTCGAATTTTGGTGCATTGTTGTCCCATACCCATGGCATTTAAACAGGGTGGTACATTGACCATTCCTATTCCCATTATTATTGCCGTTGCCATTGTTTCCGCCGGCATTATCACCGCCTTGATCAGCCATGATTATTTCTTGTACTGGTTCTTGTTCTGGACTACGGGGAGATTCAGGTGACTGAACGTCCTCTGGTAATATAAGTCCTGAAATCTCAATGGGTTCTGGAGATGGGCTAATTGCTCTAGCTTTCCCCTTGCCTGACTGAGTGTCTTTGTGTGCTTTTGAACGTGACTGAGTAGAAGCTTTAACTTCTTTCCTAGCTACGTCCGCTGGTGAAGGCTTGTTGATCCTTCTTTTAGATGGAAGAGGTCGTAGATTTACTGATGTAGATCCACCGGCCTGTTCCTTTGTGATCGTCGTGGTTCAACGACTACTGGAGCACCTAATGTAGCGTACTCCTCTACTTCCCGAGAATCTGAACTCTCTCTTGGAGGCAGGATGACTGATTGATGTCACTTCTCAAGATATAATCCTGAGGTATAACTTCTAGAATAATTCCAGAAGCAAAAGTCCAATATTGTGTCCTTGAGGACGGTAGATTTTAAGCTTTGTGGAACACTGGTTGAAGATTTCAACTATAAACCCCTCGCGGTGGGCTCCAGATGATACGCCGCGGATCGGGACCGACCGGGGAAATGAGCTGGATACTGGGTCTCGATGTATGGCTAAACCACACACTAAACACACTCCAAATCAAACACCTAATCACTTCTCCGCTTGTATATGCGTTCGTGGGGTTCCAACCGAAGTATTACGGCTGTTGCAATAGCTGAAAACTAGGTTTCGACTTAAAGCTTTAAGTCAACCGTTTGGTTTCTTGGACCTATTGGGCGCTGATGCAACCTTTATAGTTCTTAGAAGAGTTGTGGTTTTCAAAAAGGTTTGTGGTGATATACACCGGGTGGTTGTGTGGTGAACTAAACTTAGTTCGACACTGGGTTTGAACTGTAACTGAAAGTTGACAAGTTCCGCTGTAATATTCGCTGACGCTGACGCTGAGACCCTAAAACGCTGACGCTGACCCCAAACGCTGACGCTGCACAACAAATATAATCCAATCCCAATATATTGGTAGACACTAAAGTATCTAAAGACACTCAAATGTACACCGAATGGATTCCGTGAGACTTCCCGGACGGAGGCACGTGTTAGGCTGTGCTCCTAACAAGAAGGGTACGGTCCACTGGCTTCTACCTAAGCTCTACCTCTACTTATATACTAAATCCTACATACCAAATACTACAAAACATAGAAACTCGAAACAGTGATGTACATAATGGTCCAAACGTTGAGTCCGTGAAGATACGGACTCCTACTGAATACAATCTACTAATTTACATACGAATCTTGACTTGAAAAGGAGAATAATCTGCATGGATGTTGGTACAATTAAAATAAATAATATATGTCCGCTTCTGGCGTGTCCAAATAATATCCCAGCCTCGTCATGTCGTCCCAATTCGGTGTGTGTGACTCCTGGTGAATCAGCCTCGAGTCATTCGAGTCAATTCGAGTCATTCGTGAATAGCCATGTGAGTCTGTTCGAGTCAAGACTATTAATAGCTTCTTGGCATCACAATTTTGGTTTAGCCGGCGGCAAGACCTTGCTGCCGCTACTGCTCCCTTTGAGGTGCCGTTCCTGACTATGCCGTCGGACCTTTCCGGTCCTCGGATCTTCGGCTTGATTGACAGGAAATGCCAATTCTACCGTAGACCAATGTTCTAGTCAACATAGGTTGCCCCTGCAAAGCTCCCATCCCTCAACCCTGGTCATGGATGGATATTATTTCCTCCTGTCCTTGATTAGAGTGAACACCCAACTCCTACGAACCCTGAGGGTTTGTTAAAAGAGAAGGTTTGACTTAAAGCTTTAAGTATGATTTTGACTTTCCGGCCAGTATTGACCTTCCAGTGAGTTCACACCTTAAAGCTTATAGTATATACGCTGCTGTCTCCTAGCTAGCTGCCCGGACTGACACTAGCCCCTTGCTGAGTGATTCATATAGCCGATTACAATACAACTAGTGGTACTGAATGAGCAAAATTGGCAAATTCCGCGCGTGGCCCAATTGCTGGCTTATCATCGATTGCATGCCTTAACACCTGAAACGGTCCGATATTTCGCGCTTTGACCGATTTTGATGGCAAGACCGCACCGGCATCTCCTCTTCTGCTATTTTCAAAGACATCACCGATTTTTCTCCTCTTTTGAGTGCGACCCCACTTTGCTAAATTCCCGTTGCTCCGCACCTCCGCACCTACACACGAGGCCGCCTCCGCGCTCCTGCAGCGCCGGCGCCGAACTCAGTATGACAACACCGAATAAAGCCGACGCATCATACCCGACAGCACCGCACCACACGCCTCTTCCCGCACGACCACGTCGACGACGGCACCTCCCTCAACCACACCCACCCGCACCCCACCGTCAACAGCACGCACCCACCGCACCTCGATGATCCCCGCCCACGCCGGACCGCGCTCTTTAAACCAAACGGACCGAGTTACGGAATTGTGGTTACCAGAAAAGTGTTACCAGACAAAGTGATACTATACAACGGGTTCCAGACAAAGTTAAACAGCGAGAGAACACAAGATTTATTGTGCACGAAGTGGGACTTTGTCCGAAACGGTTACCTGAAGAGAATCACAATCGAGCTGAGAAGCTATAATATCTACAAGTCAACACAGGCGTTCAGGACATTGGTTCTGCACTTGACAAGGCAAACAAGCGGTGTTTTCACACTTAACCGGTGCAATTCATAAAAAGACTACTTAAGCCATCTTGGTACTTGGTCCTCGTCCTTGGAAGTACATTTGTGTAATCTTGGACAAACATCTTTACTCGTTGGCAATAGACTTTGAAAGGGGTGTTTTGGTGTTAGTTTTGGTTAGTAGTTGTTAGTTGTGAGGCCTTATCCACAGATTTGGCTACTTTTGTGGTAAATCTCCCACTTACAGTGCAAAGCAATAGGTCCACTGTACTGTTTATGTGGATTTCTGTTGTCATTTCTCCTTGTCCGTGCCTGGTCATTGCAGGAATTTTCTCAAACCCCGTTTGTCAAGTTTTACTGTGAATTAATAGGTCAGATTCGTCCCTGTAGGACACCCGATTCAATGATTCATTAGCTGAAGCTCGCATTTGAGCTTGACAACGACGTACGTAGTCATATTTCTGGTGCAGGATCGAACTAAAGACTTGAGTTGCAGAACTTGAGTATCTGGTGCGTAGAACTTCAGTTCGAGGCGGAACTTGAGTTCCTGCAGAGCTTAAGTACTACTAGTAGCTGGCGGGTAGAACATGAGTTCGAGTGGGAACTCGAGTTTGGACCCTGGGTTCCCAGTATAATTACTACATCTTCAGTCTGTTCAAGGTCTTAAGTGGCAATAGAGGTAAGAATTCAGGGCTTATTTTACAGCCACATAATATTATTTGTTGCACTTAAGTTGCTGGAAACTTAAGACATGATGCTGATGATTTCATCCAGAACTTAAGAGGAGCTAGTAAAGTATTTGAGTGTGTAAGCTCTTATGCCCTCCCTTCTCGCCGGCTCACTCTCACCCTACAGGCTCTTCATCCCTTCTTTATAGTGTGGTTCCACTTGCACTTAAAACCACAGTGATGTGGCCGGCGAACGAGCAGACCTGCACCCGGACACCATGTACAAACTGCGTGTCCCACTACTCTTGCCTTACTACATGACACCCCACCCCGGCAGTAGCGGCGGGAGCACGTCCAGGGTATGATGGTGTTTGGGACACGCACCGTGGTGATACATCTCTGTTTTACCCATACTCTTCCTCAAACCGACCTTGTTTTCTGAGTGTTTACTTGCGTGTTTCTGTCTTTAGGGCTTAAATTTCCTTGCGCTGAGACGGCGCAACATGTAACGGTGCGCTCTTGCGCGATCCAACCAATTTATTTTTGATCCACAGATACATTTCTTGGAACCTTGATCTCGCCTTGACCCATTTATTCCAGCTCCATGCTGCTCGACGCGTCATCCTACTCCTGTATTTCCTGGCCCTTCGATTTTCCGACTCCTAATTCCTGTAGTATAAAACCCTGTGATATCCGTAGTTATTTCTTTGGTCAATACTATCACAAAACCACTCACCTCGTTGGAGTACGGCTGGAACATTATGATTAAATACACCTCCAGGGTGTAATATAATGTAATCTGTTTTTATTCATATTTAATTGTATTTAATTGTATTTAATGATCGTAGTCCTTGAATATAACAGGGCAGTTGGGAAGGCCTTTTTTCAGTGTTCTATGGTCCCAACCCGGTACAGTATGCCAATGGAGGTGGCCTGGTACTTGTGAAAAGAATTACAACCCCTGTGCACCCTGTTTTTCAGTGGTATTCTCCTGTCACATGACCAGTCACGTCAGAACTTCTGTATCAACATGCACAAACTCCGGTCCAAATCTGCAAATATGGCCTTTAACATCTGACTGTGAGGTATATTACACTCCAATGGGCCAGGGTAGTTTCATACAACTGCGAGAAGTTCCTACAGGACTCTTACAGCCTCTTTTGGGCCATTTTGGAGTGCATTTGAATGTAACCAAGTATACTCAGATTACTTCAGATTATACAAAAATACATAATATGTGTATTTAACCATAATCTCAGGATTATATTTGATTATACAATTGTATTCTTATCCAGCCTTACGTTGGACTGACCGACCAACAACCTCTCATGTGCCAGAACTAGCCGCCACCTACTCTTTAGCTGGCCTGCTCTCCATCACACAACACCGATTGTGTCGCAGCAGAAAATGGTCATTAAGGCCGTCTAGACGGACTAGCATAGTTGGGCTACAAATCTTGGCTTGTCTAGACCACAGGAAATGCCGTCTAGACGAACTCTGATCAACTTCCTGAGTTGGCAATGATAGTATGTTGAGGAAGTCGAACTGAACACTTCAGCATACGAGCAAGTGTCAGTCATTTCGGAGCTAAGGGGCAATAGCTCCGGAATATTTCGGAGTTGGGGGCCTTAGGCTCCGGGATAGATCTAGTCAAGGCATAGGATCGTTCTGGACCAGTTTGGGGATATCTGACCCGGAATTGGCTGCAGGCCCAGATAAACAGCACAAATCAGTCATATCAGTTGATATTTGGATGAGGACTCACCCCAGTATGCTTATTAGGCAGGTATTACATCATGGACTCTAGAATAGTATATAAGGACCTAGTAATTACTGCTAAAGGCTGTTTCATGCCCTGCTCACTGCTACGGCGGTAACAGTGTGCTCAGGCCACTAAGCAGGGATAAAGTACATTCTCTATCTATGTGTAAGGAAGTCTATATGATCGAAGCATTGTTTGTTGGAACGTTATGTGAACCTATAAGCAAAGCAGCGCGTTGGGAGGTTGTGAGCGGTGACTGCCTCTACATATAAATCAGGACCAGATCCACAAAGAAGGCTTGAAAACTGTGACTAGCTTCGCAAGTGGACTCTAGCAGAGCATCTGCATCGGGTGACCAGGAAACACCTCGCTGAAACCGACCACACCCGGCACAGCACTTCGGGAGAACCCTGGGACAACCACCGGTCGTCTAGTTGAGTTGGAAAGCACTCTGAGGTCCTTAATAAGCCTCCAAGTTATGGAAAAGAGCTTGGATTCAAAGGAGTTTAAGTCTGTGGCTAGTTCTCGAAAGGCTAGCAGTGCAATAGGGGAAATTTAGTTGACAGGCTCTATTTACCTCACCTAGGCATCTGTACATTTGTGCGATCCCTAGTAACAATACTTTGCTTTGTACATCACAAGCCTAGGGTCATTGAATTTGAGGAAGCATTGCCATGAGAGTTGTGTTATATAGAAGAGTGTTGGTCAATAAAGTCGGATACTTACAGAACAGGCACCATCAGAAATGCGCTCTAGGTGCGTACACCGCGCCCTTACCCTTCCGTCATTTACTCACCCACGCTACGTGGGAACGCCGTCAGCCACGAGCGGGGAATTAGAGGGAGAGAAAGGTACGTACAGTCTCTCTTTGTTTTGCATACTTTCGCGTACACCGCCGCCCTCGTTCCCCACCCCCTCATCGTCTCTGCTCTCGATTGCATCAATGTACACACCGCGCACCGCCGTGCACCGTATGCGAGGCACCGTGAAGTTCATGCGGGTGCGTCTACACGCATGGGCTCGACTCCTTCGTGTGCGGCTTTGCGTGGACTCAGCGCAGGCGCTCTCCTCCTCCTTCCTCACGCTTTCCCTCCATTCCTTTCCCTTGAATCCCTTCTACAAGTCCGTACCGCCCCTCCCTACATAATTCTTAAATATATTCACTTTGCCAAAATACCTATGGGAATTCTGTTTGGATTGAGAATGCGCAAGATTGAAGGCAGGGGATGCTTCCCTGGAGTCGAGGATTTGAAGGCCTCGAAGACCCAAGTACTCGGAATGACGCGCCACCGAGGGGAATTCAATACACTGAGCGAAACCCAAGTCAACGTAAGAGTCCCAGTTCAAGTTTACTTAGCTAGGAAGTTGAGTTAAGCTAAAATTAATCCTGCAGCGCCGAATATCTAATCCCACTACTGATAATGTTGAAGAGTAAGCAAAAATGAACGAAATTGAATCGAGGAAATAAGGGGACTCACGATGCAGTGAGTATTTGAACTGCTAGGGGAAGTTCAACGCGCCTTGTTGGACTTGATTAGATCTGAAAGATAAGCCACTAATAAAGAACTGTCAGTGATTATGAACGAATGTGGACTCACGAAAGATCATATAGGTGCCCATAGATGCCTCAACCGGCCCGCGATGCGAGCGCAGGAGCTCGAATGGCTGGAAAATTCAAGATCAGTTCAACAGACCAATCTAGAAAATAATTTCAAACTCACCAAAGTTCGACACCAAGGGACAACAGATGGAGACCTAAACGAATTAAAAGTCAGTTTAGGTGGAGGGTACGTAGTACTACGTATGTTGAATCAAGTTGAACTTCGAGTTCCCCAAGACTCGAGTCGCCGTTGACCACCGCCAACTCAACCAATCTACTACCCAAGTTCCGTTCAGCCCCACCCCAGAGCAACATAAAAACGAAGTAAATGTACCTCAAGTTAAAATACAAGGTCCTTCCATCTACTAATTTCATGCTGGCCTCAACCTCGGGCATCTCGGCTATGGGTCGGGCATCTCGGGAATGGGCTCGGTGCTTGTGTTTGCTTCCGATTTCGTGTTGAGGTCTGTTTACTTCGTCGTTTAGGTACTCTGAGTCTTCCTAATGGTTTTGTGGTCAGTAGGATAAGGTCAACGTTGACTGTCGGCGACAAGTCAAAGTTCAACTCAGTTCAACGTAAGGACCTTTTAGCTTTCTAGTCAGTGGAACGTTCAATCAACATTCCATTCATCGGAACCTGCAACCCTCGTCTTCTGACTTGGATTTTCAACGGTACTCAAGTCAATCGTGGCTTCAAACTTCTGTCAGTCCTCAAACTTTCATTTCCTCCTTTGTGTTGAACTGACATTGAATCCCACAGCCCTTCTCAACGACCGATTCAAATACCCACATGATCTTGTTGAGTTGTTTCGAGTTTTCTTCGCATTCCTTCCTCCGGTGATACTGACTTGGGTTTCAGAGTCCAGTGCAATTCAACGCCGGTTCAAGTTACGTGGAATTCAATTACTTATTGCGGCGTGAGTCCTTCCTTCCTCTCGTTCAATTTTACTTGCAGTGTTCTCAGTGCTTAGATTGAATATTCCGCGCCGCGCCGCAATTTCAAACAATCATCATGGTACTGACCTTTGTTTCGTTCCCTTTCACCCAGAGCTCAGACTTAGTTGGGGAGCAGGTCGGTGAGGGGAGGATGTAGCCAGGACCAAAGTAGAGCCAGAGACCGTAGACGCTGCAGGATGTAAGACATGAGCGTTCAGGGCGAGGTGGACTTAGGCGTGACCGACCCCAGCCCCTGAGCGGACATGGTGATCGAGTTCATCATCCGCGGACATTTTGAATAACATTTGGCAGTTTGCATGAAAAGCGGCGACGTTCCACAAAAGTTCTACGGCTCCTACGTGAGTATCATTATCATTTAAACACCTGGTGGTTGCGAAGTAGCTCCTCCACGCTCTCGTGAATAGCAATTGTGTCTGAGCTCATCCCCCTGTGCCTTTCAACTAGTTCCGTAACTTCGCGATGGACCTTGGCTCGGGATGGTGTGCGGTGATATGCATCAAATGCCTCTCCCAGGTCAACCCAGGTAACACGACCAAACGATTTGAGTTGTAGCATCCAATCAAACAATTCCCGCAGCACCAGGATTAGGTCCACGGTGTACGCGATAAAGACACGCTGCACTTCCGGCCTACGAAAGGTTGATGAGATGTATTTCTTGGTAGATGGCGGAGACTGTACACGTTATCACAAACGGCATCCAAAATCCACTTGACGAAGATAAACGATAGTCCGAGGATAGCTGCCGGCGGCGCGATAGCAGATGCTGCCGTAGCGCAAAGCTCGACCACTTGAGATATTTTCTCGATCTCAACAGAAGGACTAGGAAGGTGCTCAGCTTCATCAGGAAAAACCACCCTTGTGATTGTTTGCAATAGTTGCACAATTTTTTTTGTGGCCACGAAACTTTTGGTAACTTTTGCAATTTTCGGCAACTTTGATCAATATTCACACAATTGTTGCAGAAAAACAAGTGTGCCACATGTTTTTGGAAACTTTTCAGCAACTCTGAAGGTACAACATCCAGCTCTCTCATTTTCGAGGTAGGCTCATTTAGAACCTCCTGCCTTCAGTCTGAGAAGCCTTGGGCCAATATACACCCCAGAGGCAAAAAATAATAAGGATATCTCCCAGGCTTGACAGACTCAGCGGGTATTGCTTCGTTCCACGTGCACAACACGCAGTAACACATATGCGCAGATGGTTGGTAACTTCAAAACCTGCCAAGGTTAACCGAGCCCTACCGAGCCCCACCCTAAAGTCTGTCGGATCAAAGACGGGGACATGTGGCCGTGAAAAATGGTTTGTTTCGATTCTGTCACAACAACGTACAACACCTTTCTTCCTTTCCCTTCATCTTCCTCCTCCGCCCCTCCCTCCTTCTCCCTCAGTATGCCTTCCCCTGGCTTGCAACTTGTTCCCTGAGGAGTGTATAGCTCTCTCATCCATATTCTGACGGTCCCGTCCGAAACTGTCTGTCATACCTCGTGCGGCTGCCTGCCTACTTTTTGGCACTCCTCCAGATCCGCAACAGCGAACGAAGCTAAACACGAACGCGAAACCCCGACCGCTTTGCGCACGGGGATCATCTCCTGTACGTTTGCAGTCTCACTTACTTGATCGCACTAACATTCATCTTCTTTAGCTTCCGCATTTTTTTTTCCCTCTATATATTGACACAAGTTCGTTGTCGTGTCTCTGTCCTCACTTCTCGTTACATTCCCTCCTACTTGCTGTCGACGTTTGACCAGATTTGTATCCAAGACTCACGACATCGGGGAAATGTCGCACGTCAGTACTTGTCACGGCTACCCGCGGTGAGAAAACCCCGTCGTATCCATGTTTGATTACGGATACTCATCCTTTCCAAGTGCCCGACCTTCAAGCACTATCTGCTTGTCTCCACGGCAGTCTTATTTTAGGTATGATATTCCTTCGCCTTCGTGTCTCGCATCTTGTTTCGCTAACTCAACACCATTAGTGTAGAACGAGTGGCCGTTAAATTCTACATCTTGCCTCTCCTCTGTACCGTGGTACGATGTTTATTATAGCCCCTCCGTCTCTTTTTGCTGAGCATCATGACTGGAAAGCAAATGACAATCTGCTTACCCACGGTGCATGTCGAAGAGGTGTGTTTGACCTCGTTCTCCTTTATTCCACTGGCCGTTGATCTCACTTGCAGATTGCGGCTCAGTTTTGATAAAGTGGGTGGGAGGTCGTGTAACGAGAGGATTACGATAGCATAGGGTCATTTAAAATAGCATAGTGTAGGTAGGATACCTGTACTCCATCCTTTTCACTTGCAATTCAATTGTTTTGTGCTCTATTTGTGTTTCACAGTGGGCAATTCGAATGAAACTGCAGTGATAATTGAAGCAAAAATGTGCGAACCTTGGGGCAACTTTACAGCAATTTCAGCAATTATTTTCGGGGACAACATGATTTGGCACAATTTCTGTCACTCTAGCAATTTGAACAATTTTCTGCAAGAATAGCACACAATTACGGGGGGTATGTTCCCTGATGTTCGACAAGGGTAAACACGGATGTGTACGATTGTTTGTCGTCTTTATTTTTCATGTCCTGGACGACGTAAAGCAGTGGATGCCTGAATTCTTCGCTATTGAGCACCTTGGACATAGGAATGGGAATGAATTTTGAGTACGAGGAAGGGAAGAGCTTACGGCGTCTGTATCTTGAAAGTTCAAGCACATGATAATGTCTTTGTGAACGTCGACAAGACGGTTGCTCAGCAATACCTGGCCAATCCCAGGAACGCTACCCATCAGAGCAAGCGAGTAATCTGATAATAAAAAAAGGTATGATGACAGAAAGAAGGCATTGATTCGCTTACGCGTCATTGCTTGACTTTTTGCGGAGTTAGTAGTGAATAAATAAATAAAAATGGAAATGAGCCCTTACCTGACACAAGCTCGCATCTTCGATGGGAGGCTGACCCTTTGCGCCAGGGCCCAAAGGAACCATGCGTCGCTCTCTGGAAGATGCTTCTCAACAAGTCTTTCAGTCGTGTCGACGAGCCCCAGGATATTCTCAGTGTATCCTTCGCGTACTTCAAAAAAACTGTTAGGTGACGCCTTCTGTGAAAACACAGACCCACCGGAAACATTGACACACTCAGGCGGCTGAATGCCCAGGCCGGCTGCCGCATTTTTGAGGTCCTCGACGTGCCCTTCGTAAACATTCTTGGCCGCTTTCTTACAGTTCTCGCAGGTCTCGGCGCTTTTGCGTTTCTCGCAGGTCTCAGCGTTCATGCATTTTTCGCAGCTCTCGCAGCTCTTGCAGTCGTCGCACTGCTCCTCAAACCAGTTGACAAACATGTCGTAATGGGTAAACACAACAACCACGGGCACTGCAATATTCGATTTCTTAAGTGCGGTGTTTACGCGTAATGAGCTGGCTCACCGCTACGCTCAGAAGCATGCTTCAGAAACCTTTCATCCCCGGTCTCCAGCACGCGTGAACCAGAGAATGGAGTCCGAACACAGAGCCTGATATCATAGTTCACATATGGACGGAAACCAGGAACAAGAGCGACACTACCATGCAGCAAGCAGCCGATTCTTCAGCTCCAGGTCCTTACCGCTTTTCTCGACGATGAACCGACGAACAGTATCGAATTTGTCCTCCTTTGACGGCTCAAAGCCTTCCGAGTCGTGTACTGTACTATTACGACCAAAGGTTCACGCCATGTCACCCGTCACCTCAAAGGTTCATCGGGATTAAGATTCATTGATCTGCAATCACGAGAAATTGCCAAAAATGGACGGACGGCTGCCTCTGGCGGGTGCCGGCCGACAATTTTTGACAGTTTTCACCCCCATTTCAGGCCAGAAATGGGAATGTCACCGTCACCCACACCGAATTGGTTCAGTTCATGAGCCTCTGTCACCCGTCACCTGAACCTTTGGTCGTGATAGTACAGTAGTACAAAGTGCTTATTAGTTTGGGAGGTGATTTCTGAGTAAATGTCTGCTTTCCCCGGTTTGGAGTTCGAGACTTTCTACCATAATGTAAATGGTTAATGTAATGATGTATCGCCAGCCTTCTCACTGCATCGTTGACATCGAACACGCGATTGATCAGTGATGACTTCCCCGCGCCAGCCTGGCCCGTAGCTCAGTAATCATGAGGTTCTAAGGAGCCATACATCTCACCTTGCCTACTGAGAGAATGCGGAACCTATACGTGCGATTGGAAATCAACGAGGCGCGGAGTGAAAAGACAAAAACACTTGCCGTTTGCATTCATCGAGGATTTCTTGGGCTGTTCGACCTGTATACATTCTCGATTAAGTTGGGTAGGAAACACAGAGGCAGGGCTTGGGCAAGAGGTAGGTGTAATACCGCGTTGATTATGGTCCGTTTAGTTATCCTTGTCACTCGGGTGCTCTCTCACCCAGTTACGTGACAACGCCACTTTGTCGCCGCCTCCTTCTTCAAATCCACCCCCGTTTTGGATATTCTGGTCGATTCCGGATTCACTCAACCGTCCGAGACTGCTTTGAAATCCGGCTTTCGCGGGATCTGCGCTTGCAATTCCATCGTCTTATACACATATATGGCGCGAGTTTATCGCACATAGCCTACGCACATTCACTCACATGCGTGTTCACATGCGCAAGTTCTTCTACAGTTTTACGTTTATCTGACTGATTTTAGAGCAAAGCCTCCAATGAATGCGTGAGCTTCCATGGCGCTATTTATTCTCTTCCAAGACAGCCCACCAATGAGCATCCACGAGGATGACTGCAGCCGTTAGTTGAAGCAACATGTCATAAATGGAATAATCCAGGGCACGGAACTTTTCTGATTGTATTGGGGTTCCTCGTCGATAACAGCGGGTATGATTTTGTTTCACTGTTGTCTTATCGGGCCGTGATTGACCTATTACTTTGTTCCTTTTGCAGAATATATTCGTGAGAGGTAGATATTATGTTTGATATTACAAAGTAGGTAGGTAAGTATTTACTCCTGAATGCATTACTGTTCAATGATTCTTTTTCTGGTTCTGCGTGTGGTCTATGAATACCTGAATTGATTGCAAAAGGACTGGTAATGACTTAGAAATGGAGAGTAATGCAAGGTGCTTTCCCCGAATTTGGGGGAACCAGAAAGGGGTGATGTAAAATGGGAAACCGCGGTAATGGAAGGTAATGGAGGCAATTTGGGCTAAATTGGGGGAATTTGGGTAATTCACCCAGGAAGGGTTTTTCTCATGTTACGAGGGCCAGTAAAGGGCTACAGGAGCGGGAGGACTGTGGAACAAGACAAACATCAGAGGGAAATAATTGTGTTGCAAAAGGTGCTACACTACAGGATATATAGTGACTCGGAGTAGAACAGGAGGAAATAGAGGTTATACAACAAATAGAGCGATGATAGGGTGCAGTCGACGTGTTCAAGTCTTTCAGAACACGATTTGCACTTTGGGTGCCAGCCGGAATCAGAGGATGAACGGCGGCACGAGTTTGTGGTTGTAGGAAATCAAAAGGTAGGCGTGGGAATATATCCAGAGATCTCGGTGATATTGCAACAGACGTAGCTCGACACCAGGGCAATTTTCTTGAATGTATGTATTGTGCATATACATTGGCACCGAATACTGACTTGAAATATCTCTTCATCCTCTTCCCCTCTTTCCTTTTGGGCACCTTTTCTGTAATTCTTTTGGGAACCTACCGAGCCTGTTACGTGACATCGCTGCGCTTTTTCGCCTTCACACGGTGCACGATACGAGCTCTTGGTGGTGTCAGGTATGACGTCAGCGCCATCAAGGTAAGACACCGGGGGCAATGACCCACGCACATGAAAATCATGTGTGATAAACGCCACATGCGTCGCTGCAGATGTGCCGCACATGCGGTGCACAAGGTGCTTTGTCTGATTTTCTTTGTGCACCGCATCCCCGGTGCATGTGTGATGGATGTGCGTTTATCGCACATAGGTTCTATGTGTGTGAATTATTGCCTCTAGTGAGAGCTGTACTAATAGACATGTTCCCCTGGTCTAATTCTGTCGATGAGCGAAGGGGGCCCAAAGATAAGAAAAAAGGATATCACCTACATATTTATTTTTTCGGCACTTTTGGCCTACCCCTCCCCCCCTACGTAACGGTGATGCCACCAAATGCCCTTTTAGAGAATGATATCCGAGGCGGCGCAATATCACAGCTCGATATTTTGGCAGTAGAAAGTGGCTGTACTAGCAGTGATTTGACAACAAAGGATAGCAGTGCATGTAGGAAGCCGCTACTGCACCATCAACGTTCTCGCACTTGACACTTACACGGCCTGCTGGGTTGAAACTTGGTTCAAAACTGACCGCGGTAACCCAACTTTGTTAATGAGATGAATAAAAGGCTTTTAATGGCCCGGTTATCCTTAGGGATCATGTTTGGGTGCTGCACAGTGCTCTAAACTCCCCAGCGGACCTTCCCGGGGGAAAATAAAATTGCATACAATTTTTTTTTTCCGCTAGACCCTCGACCCCTCCCCCCCTCTACCCCATATGGTAATCGCTTATCTTTGGGCCCCCTTGGGTTTGATGCGCTGATGGATGACGAAGCGGGCAAACAAGGCACGCGGCGCTTCACGATCAAGGAATTGTATTGGTGCTGGGGTGGGCTCGTGAAACCTACGATTCGATGATGCGTTCAAAGTTACTTTAAACGACCCGGCAGCACCGTGAATTATAAAATACATGTAGGCCAATTTTCTGTTGAATTCCTGCGAATCATGGTCTGTTCAACGGTTATGAAATATTTTCTCCCACGGTTCAAAGCATCGGAAATTTCGTTGATGGAACCTCTCGTAGCTGAGTATAGTGACGAGGAACCGGACACAGATGAACAGGAGGCCTCTGGGGAGGTTTATGAAGGTTTTTTCACTATATTCGTGTAGGGACTGGGCACAGCTATTTTAGGAATTAACCCTTAATATGACCCTTAATCAAGCACCCTTAATAAGCCTTAACAAGAGTTAAGGCCTTAATTTTGGGGACCACCCTTAATAAGACCCTTAACTACAACACTGCGCTCATCAACATTTCGCAGAGAGGGCCAAGGATTTATCCTTGCATATTCCATCACATCGCGGTCGACTTTCGACCGACTCGAGGTCTTCCACCAATCGGTGAGACGAGCCAAAAGGGGAAACCCCATTCTCCTGCTGGTCGGAAACAAATGCGACCGGCCCTTAGCCCGCGAGGTGTCAAGAGAGGAGGGAGCAGTGCTAGCGCGACAGTTCGGCTGCGATTTCTTCGAGACATCGGCGAAAACAGGCCTCAACGTGGAACGAGTCTTCACGGCCCTTGTGCGCGCGTTACGGCCAACGAAGGCCATCTCTGCAGGCCCAGAATCTGCCAAAGACGTGAAGAAGAAGAAGTGTATTATCTTGTAGATTTTGTCTCAGATTTGATTGAATTTGTCTACTGCTGTTCAACAAGCGAGGTACGAGCTTCATGGTTGAAGCGTCTGGTGCTGTGATCTCCATCTTCCAGTTCCCTTGTCATTTTTGTCTGACTTGTTTCAATCTTGTCGTTCCCGGAATCGGCGGCCTGACACAGATTGTACGACCCTTCATGTCTTTACGTGGAAAGTGCATCTAGCCCATACGGCATTTGAGTGACATACATATAAGCTCGCATTATATGTTCCACGAGTCGTTGCTCATACATTCCTCACCACCCAAACATTGCTGCAGCGCATCAATCACTTCTACATCAGGACAGATCTGTCTTGACAGGCTTGTCGAAGTCGATTGTCGGAAAAACCGAATTTGTGTGACCAGAAAATGTCTGCCCTGACCGGCGCTGAGAGGTTGATCAGGCTCCGGGGGGGTTGACCAGGTTGATTAATTCATTATAATGGTCAACCAGCACCTATCAGCCTGACCGACCCTGACCAGCCTGGCAGGGTAACATCAGCTATTGTCAGGAAGGGCCCAGGGAAAGCGAAAAACTATTACACATTTTTTCCATCGCTACTACTACTACTACTGCTACTGCTTACTAGTGGTCGTTCACTCCTTTACCTACTTTGCTACGTAGTCTATGTATTAAATCCTAATTATTACTCAAGTCGGTGTTCGAACACACGACCTTTGGGATACGCATAAAACGGCACTCAAGACTCAGGCAAGACAACAACATAAGGTAGTAAAATGTGCCGTGGCATATCTCCCTGATCAGCACTTACATTGCATGGTCTAGCATTTTCAACCCCAGCCAGTCGTGTTCCTCAAACTCTATCTGCGAGCTCCGACACAATTTCTGACACAATTTTAGCGGCGCAGATGAAGGTGTTGGGATCCGGAAACCATAATTTTGCGACATCATTCAATGAATGTGCCTAAAACCTCGGAAACGGTCATCCATGTCGATGATATGTTGTGTTAAATTTTGGTCGAATCCAATATGGTTCATGGAAAATTTTATTCAGTCTTTGACCTCCATGCCGAACCTCCAGCGGTCCATCTATGTCTTTCCAACGGTTTGACGCAAGGCGCCGGGTTGCCGAGAGCTGCCGAATCGCGATATTTGTGATGTCTCTGTTGAATCGAACAAAGGTAGGGAGTGAATAGTGCTGTCCAAGAATATGTTATGGAATGTTATAATATTAATATCTTCATGATAATATGGATATGATATGGGCCTTGGGCCCATTCAACATAATAATACGACCTGGATATGTTATGATATGATATTGATATGTTACGATACGCCAGGCCCGTATTATGCATATTATTTCCATATTATGGTTGAGATGTAGTCACCGACGAGGACATTTTAAGACATTTTGGAGGCAGTTCATCCTTATGATCTTTCTCAGGCATGGAACCACCCATACCAGCATGAAATTACCTGTGTTTCCGCAACTGATGGCTGAGGTTGAGGATCAACAACCGTGAGAATCTTTAGTTTAGGAGGTTCAAAATTTCAAAGTTCCTGTATGAAAGCAAATGGAGGGTCCAAAGTCAGGTATAATATCTGCAGAGGCATTTGGGGAGGCCAGAAACCGGTGTGTAGCCCACCGGAGTCAAAAATCCCCAGGTTCAGGGCAGTTGACCCATCTAAAAATTATATTCTTGATATATTCATAATATATCATAATATGGCGTAATAATATGTGATAATATGTTACAGATACGATATGGCCCTGACCACCATAATATGATAATGGCAAAAATCGTATCAATATCATATCTGGACAGCACTAGGAGTGAATGGTCAACGACCCTCAGGGAAGTTTCATTCAGCACCTTGTTCTGTTCATCGAGATTGTCTCATTGAGGTGGGCTCACGAAAATAACATATCTCGGATTTCACTTTGTGACGGCAAATGATGGTGGGGACGGATTCATAGGTGGTAGATAATGCCAGACAGTTCAGAAAGGAATAAGGGGTGCCTCTATATACTGAAAGCCTCAACCTACACGAGCATGCCATGGAGAACCACATTCTGCCGCGAAGGCCGACGCCTCGGCACATTTTCCGGCACGAGAAGGGTTTCCAAAATAAGGATTGAAGAAACGGGGTTTCTGAATAGAATTATCCATGGCCCATCGTAAAATGCAATGATGTTAACATTCCCGACAGTACTTACATGAACATCCTGTCGAATTTCACGAGGCCCGGGCGGCGTCGCGGTTTGACCGCACCTTGAGTTGCGATGTTCAAAAGGAGTTGGTGGGAACCCAGGACTTGTTGTGCTGGTTGTCAGATGCAAATACTCTTTCAATAAAGCACATCATCCACAGTCTGCTATTTACATCAGCGGGCAGCCTTTTCGGGTGAAAGATAGTTTCGTCAACGCGATGAATGCAGATATCACACTCTTACGTGTGGACTCGTAGTCCCAAAATAAAAAATTATATGCATTTTGAATGTGACCAGGGTCTTCCTGACCAGTCCTGACCCTGCCTGACCCTACCTGATATGTCACACCGGGGAGCCTGATATCAAAATGTTTCATCTGCTGAGCAATATTAACTGCGCACACTGGACAGCTATAAGTTCAGCCGTGGATACGAACACATGAAAAGGTGCCCTTGACTCCTGAAGACCCCGCCCGGAATCGAACCGGTTTCTTCCGCGTAAATATCTCTACACACATTTTCTAGGTCGAGCGGATGCATACAAGATGCCACGGGGCCGTAGAATCCTATGCTCGCTAAGGGAAGATGGAACAAAACACCTACTCAGTGTGCCCCAATCCGCGCACCCAAATTAAAATAAACACCGATTCGCCGCCACCGAGCAATGCCTTTGTTTCCGTGGTTTGAGCTTGACAGAAGCAGGACGCACCGTAGAAAAGGGCAGGTTCTTGTTTTTCGACCGCAACTTGGTAGATGATCCAGAGGCTGCTGAGTAAACGAAAAGACAGTGATTCGGGCTCAAGACCCCGCCCAGAATCGCACCGGGATGTCCCACGTGAGTTCGGCCTCTGTGTTGTTAAATTGAGCGGACACATCTCAGATGCTACAGGGCCTCATTTCTAGGATAATAATGAGTAGGTGGTATACCCGTCAGAGTCCGGTAGCGTCAAACGACGTACTCACATCGAATATTAAAATGTTTCATCCGCCGACGCTGAGCAAAGTTTGCGAATTGCTTACGCACGCCGGATCTATCGACAGGCAGAAGTTCAGTGGTGGGCATGCAGGCATAAAAATAATTGCATACCGGCTCAAGACTCCGCCCGGAATCGAACCGAGTTCACCGCATAGTTTTGGACTCGAGTCATTGTTGGAGCGGATGCATACCACATGCAACGGGGGCTTGGGATCTTACTGTGTGAGGATCAGTGAAGAGGGGGTCTGACGGAAGAAATCAACAGTACGCGCACCGCGAATGGAGTCAAAGTGAATAACTAGATACAGGGCTGCCGACGCCAAGGATGTCTTGATTTCGTCGCTGAAGAGTAGAGCGCACCGCGGGAAGCGGCATTTTCTTCAAAAAGTCGGGCTGTAACAAAAGAATTGCTCCTCCGCCCCAAGACCCGGACTAGGTAGATGATATCTATGACAGGGGGGGCTGTCGTATAGGACATATTTCTAGGAAGAAGAGAGGGACAAAAGGATATTAAAGATCCGAATCAAGGTGGGTGGATCGAAGAATGCGCAAGAAAAGGATCCTGTCTCGGAAGCGAGAGAGGACGACTCACCCACACCCTTCCATCCCGTTCGCTAAAGTCCCAACCTCGCGTTATTACCTTCCGAAGCTCCACATCTATCCGTCCATTGCTTGTTCGTGCCTGCCGCGGCACCCTCGACACGACGCAGATGAGGGACAGGGATCGAGGTCAGTGGATGTAACGTCAGATATTTGTGAGTTCCTGAATGCTGCAATCTCGACTGGCCGAAAGAGTACGACAACAAGTCTTTGAAGATCAACGGCGAGATCATCCTGTTTCACTTGGTCAGAGATAACGATTGTAATGCGGGAATGTACGGGTTCGATTCCCTGTGAAGACGTGCAAGTTGGACAAATCAGCTTTTTTCCGTACGTCGAAGAACTAGCAAGTATTGCATTTTCGCCGCGGAGACTAGGGTTACCGTTAATCAGATGACCACGCAAAGGACGCCGCGGTGGAGGTAACCGAAATTCTTGCGTGAATATTTCGTTCAGCTTGAATCTGGAATGGTGTTGCCAAAATACCTCTAGAAAGGCGGACAAAGAGAATGGCCAGTCTTCGAAGATCAACGGCTTTCATCCCGTCTACCTGAAGGCTTTGTTTGCATCCTTGAGACAGGACGGCGTGGGTTCGAATCCCTCCGAAGACGTGTACGCGCTCCTTGTGTGTTTTTTGCTCGCTGTTGGCTGGAAGACCAGGAGGTATTTTCTTTTTTCCGTTCCGGAGACTTGGATTGAACCAGACTACGCCAAAAACGCCGCGGTGGAGGGTAGGTTGGACTAAGCGAAATCCGGGAATTGCGAGTTCCAGAAT
Organism: Mycena metata; assembly: GCA_029378385.1. Classification (NCBI taxonomy): domain Eukaryota; kingdom Fungi; phylum Basidiomycota; class Agaricomycetes; order Agaricales; family Mycenaceae; genus Mycena; species Mycena metata. Next base: position 142,771 of record JARKIB010000230.1, read on the forward strand.
ACCGAAAACTCTCCATAAGGACCGGCCGAAAGAGATACAAGAACCAGTCTTCGAGGATGAAGGCGATCATCCTGTTTCACTTAGTCGGAGATACGTTTGTAATGCGGGAAAGTGAGGGTTCGAATCCCTCCGAAGACGTTCATAGGTCGGACAGAATACTGATTTTTGCCCGTTGTGCGTCGAAGATCAGCAAGGATATTTTTTTGTTCCGGGAGACTAGAGTTGAGGCAGACTACGGCAAGAAGGATTGCGTTGGGGACTAAACGAAGTCCGAGATCCAGGATGCCGAAAGCTCTCCATAAGAAACGGCCGAAAGTGTACGAGAACCAGTCTTTGAGGTCCAGCGGCGCTCTTCTCGTTTGCTTTGGCATCCGTTTAAGTATTCACGGGAAGGTTACTTCGATTCCCTCCGGAGACATAAGTATCGTTGTTCAAGGGCAGAGTTTTTGATCGTTTTGAGTTCCAGATGCGCAGAGAAAGAAAGCGGGAAGAACTTGTCCCAGAAGAGCAAGAAAGCCATGAGAGAACGCGCGGCAACGATGGAGGGTGGAATCTTCGACAAAGGGCCACTGATCAGGAAAAACCTCCCCTGTAATTCTTTGCAATTATTGTACAATTTTTTTTGTGGCCACAAAACTTTCGGTAACTTTTGCAATTTTCGGCAACTTTGGTGAACATTCCCACAACTGTCGTGGAAAACACAAGCGGGTCAAATAATTTCAGTAACTTTTCAGCAACTCTGAAGGTATTTTTGTGAGCAAATGAACGTCTCACTTGATCTCAAGGTCCGGTGTTGCATGATTGTTCTATGCCCATTTACAACCTAAAAGTTGACCTGCAAGTGGAAATTTGGGTAGGAAGATTTGCTAAGACAGGGACTTGTAGTAGAAGATCTACTAGACTTGAATGTGTGGGTTTCAGTCTGCTGGGAGTCCCGTGTTTTTTGCACGCAGGAGTCTGGTAGAACTTTCAACTTCAAGTTGACGAAAGTTGACAAGGTTAAGCGAGGCCGACCCTAAACTCCGCCGGATCAATGCGACCCACACGTGCGCGTGGGAGATGGTTCGTTTTGATGCTGTCACAACAGCGTCAAACACCTTCCTTCCTTTTCTCCCATCTTCCCTCTCTCCCCGTGTCTCGTTTTCCTTTCCTACTCCGTTGCAAGCCCCCAGAGCCGGTCCTCAAGAACTCCATGGCTGTCCCATCCTTCCTCCGTCGCTCCCGGACATATCCGTCCAACGTATTGCCCGCGTCGCCACCTGCCCTACTGTCCTCGCCCACCGACCCATCTTCCGCAGACTCACAGCTCCGCAGGAAAGCGACACAACCCTTGCACCCACAACACGATCCTTGCACCCACAACACGACCTTTGCACCGAAGACACGTGGTCGACACAAATCGGTACGTGCTCGGTATCGCGGTCTTGATGGTCCACTAACACCCCTTTTCCTTTCTCAATCCTAGGTCCATCTCTTGCCTCTCGTCCAGGTTCCCCACCTCTTTTATCCCACTCACGTTGAGCACATCAAAAGTTTAGATAGATGGGTCAAGACGGCGATGGAAAGGTGAAAAGGCATGTCTTCGTGATCTCTTTTGTTCCTCGACTTGTTCCCTGTGCAGGTCACTACTCGAGAGATAAAATGTGACCTCCTATCTGTTTCCCGGAGCGCCTGCATCTGCATCCAGGGTGCGTCGTTCCTTCGCCCATCCTCCCCCGTACCAACCATTTTCAGGTATCACAAAGGCCCGCAATCCGTTGTCTGGCACGTCGTGGTGGTGTGAAGCGCATCTCTAGTTTCATCTGTGAAGAGACCCGTGATGTCCTCAACATCTTCCTCAAGAACGTGCGTTGCCTTGTCCGTTCTTCCTCAACTTGCCCTTATTTGTTGTTGCAGGTCATCCGGGACTCTGTAACATACACCAGCACTGCAAGCGGAACGTCGTCTATGTACACCCTCAACGTCGTCTACGCCCCCAACGTCGTCTAAGCCCTTAAGCGTTCCGGTCGCACACTCCACGGTCTCGGCACAGAGGCTCCTTGCGTCATGTCTCCTGTACGGTATGATATTCCTTCTTGTCCTCTGTTTTCTTCTCTACTAAGCATCGTACATTGAGTAAGAGTATCCATACATTAGCAGTAGACCATGTCTGTCGAAAGGGGTGGAGCCGCCGACAAGTAGTGTACCCCGGAGAAGGATTATGCGGGTCGTTAATATACCGTAGCGTAGCGTCGCGTGTACCCTACATAGTTTCCACTTGCAATTCAGTCTGTTTTCGTGTTCTATTTCGTGTTTCTAAGCACATTTTACAAGCAATTGCAATGATAATTAAGGCCAAGGTGCGCGAACCTTGCAACAACTTTACTGCAACTTTGCTGCAACTTTACTGCAATTATTTTGGGGGACAACATAATTTGACTAAATTTCTGCAACTCTAGCAATTCAAACAATTTTCGGCAAGAATAGCACAAAATTACGGGGGGCGGGTTCCCTGATTGGCAGGTCTTTAGGTGATTCAAAGGGTTTGACGAGAGTTTCACATTTTGGATGCAAGAGCTTCGATGTTTATTACCTGAGTCAGAAAGGCAGAGAGGAATCCCCAGGTAGCGTCGCCCGTTGGCACGAATTTCGAGTCCATTTTCTCTTGATTTTCGGCAGAAGTTCTCCTAGATGACTCTTGGTCCCTGAGCCAAGTTCCAGAAGAAAAAAAGCACGCGCACCGTTATCGTCGACCCGGCCTGGCAGCCAACAAGCGCAGAGAGTAACTTGTCGATGTTGTTGGTACTGTACCATTTCATTCAATTCATATGTCACACGTCACAGAGGCCAAAATATACGAACTTTTTCGTACTTGTCACGGGTCACCGAGGGGATTTTTGAACTTGCGAAACAAGTCACACAATCGGTGAAAAATCCAAATTTCGCGCGTGCGGCCCGTTTTTTGCATTTTTGGTTTAAAAAAGGTGACTGTTGACCAATGCAGGCTGAACTTACACTAATCTCCCTTGCCATTACTACATCTGCTCATTTCCTCTCCAGCTGAAAACATTTCCGACTGCAAGGCTCATGGGAATATACAAACTTTTTTTGGTGTCACGGTCTGCCTGGCCCGTATACGAAAACCAAAGTTCGAATCTTCCGGTCACAGGTCACAGCCAGGGAGAACTCAAACAGTAAACGGCAAAGCCGGGTCGGACATCCCCGAGCTTTGCCGCGCTGGTGTTAGCCAAGCACGGCGGCACAGCCACGCCCTATCTTTCTCTCCTACCCTCACCCGCCCACCTCCTCGCCCCTTCCTCTCCCCCAAATTCGCCTCAAATACGCTTATATAGGACCCCACATTGGCCTCCGAGCTTCTTGGACACCCGCTGTTCCTTTGGGCTGCGAAAATCGGGGTAGGATATCGGTGTGTGTGTGGGCTCGGGAATTCTGTGGTTTCGGGGAGACTTATTGGGCGGTTTACAGTCGAATACGACCTTGACGGCGATATAGGTAAGGTGCTCGAATAGCGCTCGGATCGCCTTGCTGACTTACACCGAATTCTTTCTCTCTTTGCGCTCCCCTTTGCCTGGTGTACTTCGTACTCCCCCTTTCTTCATCTCGGGTTCCAATTCTGCTGCATATCGATGAATACACGCCTGGCGACTGCAGCGTTCCTCTGCCTTCACTCCGGACGTAGGGGTTACGAATTCCGACGAGCGACTATTTAGTGGTGCGTCTTTCTTTGTACATTGACGGCGTATTCATTCTCGCTCTCCTCCTCCTTCCTTCTTCCTTGCAGCTCTACTCCAGCTTCGACTACCACACGACCGACTCGACTCGACGACACCAGAGTCCACGCCGCACGTCCTCCGATGGGATATGCAGCCCGCCTTGTGGACAACAACAACAACAACGACTCGCACCAGGGATGGGGACGGGGACTGGCCCCCCGGCACCGCAGCGGCGCAGCCTGCTGGGGAGCACGCGCACGGAGAAGCAGCAGAGGCAACATGCGCACGAAGGGATGGGGATGGGCGGTGGGAGCGCGCGGAACGGCGTGGTGATAGGGACCGCGAATGGCTTCGCAACGCCGGGCGCGAGCGGCAGCGGGTCAACGGTGCCGCAGAAGCGCAAACTGGGATTTGGGATCGGGCATGGGAATCCGCTGGGGCAGGGGCAGGGGCAGGGCGGGAGCAATAAGGCGCACAGGGAGGAGGACAGTGGGCGGCGTCTGCCTCTTCAGACAAGGCAGTCAGGCTCCCCTTCCTCTTTCTTGACGACCACCCTACCTCGACGCCCTTTATCCTTCCTCTGCGCTTCGACGCATTTCGCCTGACCCGCACTGGCACCGGCGCGTTTGCTCGTTGCTCGTCGGTTTCGGCGACGTCATCCATGACACCTCCGCCTGTCCTGCGTCGACGTTGCGCCTTTGGGTGTACGGGCGTCATCACATCCTTCTTCCGGCCTCCACATTGTCTTCCTTTCGAAAACCATTACATCGTCGCATACACTTTACTGACTAGTCTCTAGACTTTCCATCCGCCACGGCCACAAACAACCGCCGACGCCGCGCCAACAACGTAGAGGCAGATTAGAATAAGTGAGTCGGAAGAGATAGCGGTTTGGAAGGCGGGTGCGTGGGTGTATGTGTAGGGTACGTACCCATACACTTCACTTCGTCAGCGGGGCCTCGAGTTGAATTGGAGGCTGAGAGAACGGCGCGGATATTCGGTGGGTGTTTTGCCGACTGTGGGGGGTGTGCGCTGGGAGGAGGGGAGTGAGGAATTGAGGTTACTTCGGTGGGTTAGTGGAGGGGATGGGGCGGCGTACGGGTGGCCAGTTGAGCAAATGGCTGGGTGGAGATTTGGAAAAGTTGGATGAGGTCCGAGGAAGGTGGGGGTTGTACATAGCTTATGTTTGAATGTTGCTGATGGGACGAGTTCAAATTGGATGAAGGAACATAATCCTAGATGTACGTTCAGAAACACCCGAACCAATAGCATGTATCGGTGAGCTATTCAACGAGGTTCAGTTTGTGTTGGAGATCCAAGTTGACTGGACTCGAATGAACAATAGAATGGGTTAGAAAGGGAGTAACGAAGCCTTAACTGGTATCCTTGGGGGTACTGCGAATATACTGCCCGCAACTTGAACGATAAAACGGTTGAGGACGAGAACTTCAAGTTAGCGTCGGCTCAACAAAACGAGCGAACCCGGCCACAACTCTCCTCCCCCCCCCTACGAGTGCCTTGCCTTCAACGGTTGACTTAGTCACTTGATAAAGCTTATCACACTTTTTCGGTAGGCAAATACATCGAGGACTGCAGAGCAAGAAGTTTCTTAAAGCCCTTCGACATATTCAAGTCCCCGTAGCGAGCTGCGTCAATCTTTTGCCCGGGTGGACTTGAAGTGTGCCTGCGCCACATAAGACCACAGGATAAGCGCCAAGGAGCGCTGAAGCAGGAAGGTTCGAGAGGCGAGTGCCGCAGATTGTTGTGTGAATATTGGCTTAGCAGGCAGTTTTGAATGGGCGTGGTACTGACGATGAAGACAACCACGCACGAGTTGAAACTAAAAACAGAAAGCAAAAGGGATTGACTTGGTCTTAAAAGCTCTTACGCGGAGGAATGACATTAGGATAGCGACGGACAAAGAAAAATCGCGGCCTAGCTAACGCCGTGGTTACCATGTCCATCGAGTTCTAAAGGTGGCATCGGGACTCCTTCAACCATGGTTGGCACTGGCGACGGCGGCCAGGACGGCGGCGACGGTGGGCGTACCAACACGCTGCGGTCCCATTCGCGCCAAACGACCATATCGAATCCGTAGGTATAGAATTTTTGCTCCCAGGAAAATGCCACGGTGCACAGGTTCGGGAGACCTTGTAGCACCCAGTGGGCGGCACGCCGTTGTGGGGTATCCGGATCAAACTCGCGGTCCATAAAGTTGAGAGAAATGCGGAGGCGTGTGAGGAGCGAGAATTGCTGCAGTGCGTCCAGAATTGTGGGCTGAATCACGTTGGAGGTCATTAACACGCAGTGATTTCCTGGCGGGACACTTACATCGCGCACGTCGGGGCACATTTGGGCGCTGAATTTGTATCGTGCGTGGCCGAGCTCCAGGAATCGCAGTTTTGGGAAGACAGTGGCGATGCGGTGTATAACTGGTGCCGTCACGAAATCGTCGAGCGTCAGAGATAGGTCGGTCAGCTCGGTGAGATGGGATATGTGTTCCAGGGAAATTAGGACGGTGTTGTGGGTCAACGGCGCTGGCCAAAGACGTGGGGGTCGTCCCTTTCCGGGGCGATATCCGTCCACCATTGCGAGTAGATGGAGAGATGGCAGCAAGCGCGGAAGTTGCGCGAATATGGGGTCTGCGGGCTCCATGTTCGAGAGGGTGACGGATGTGAGAAGCGGGGAGCGGGATTCGAGAACGGTTTGGTCTGCAGTGCCCAGTACGAAAGGTGGATACAAATCGCCTGCATCCCGGTCCCGACTGAGCTCGGCCGTGTATAGGATGACCAGTTCTCGCAACGCAGGCATCCCAGAGACCAAGTCGGGCACCGCGATGTATGGCGTCGGAGTGTGTTCTGTGATGGTGAACATGCGCAGCTTGGGCCATGGCAGGGAGGGGAAGGCAGGGGAGAGTAAGTCGCCTGAGATCCGCAGTGCCGTCAGGCAACGACTGAGGGTTTCTAGGAATGCCAGGACGTTGGAAATTTCGCTCGCTAGGTCAATGTTGTCGCCGCGTAGAACGCCTTGAAACCCAGTGATGCAGATGACAAGACTCTCAAGCCTGGTGAACGACAAGGAGGAGTAGTCGCGGGTCCCGTCAAAACGCGCCTGGTAAATCTCGAGCAAGGTTAGCCGGGGCGCAAGCGACAGTGCATGTAAAAGTTCCACAGGGACAGGTGAGTTGAGGCGCAGGGTAACTTTGGTCAGTGAGGACATCATTGGCAGTGTATCGTATATTGCAGGCGACAGCGCAATATTTCCTGCGTGCCGCATTGAACGGTCTCGGAGATGGACAACCCTACGATGGCGAGGTTTAGCAAGAGCTTGACGTCAGGAACACCTGGTCTCACCGAAAACAGGGCCAGAGAGCCTCAGGCCAGATGCTGTTGTCGGAGCGGTCCCAATTATAGACCTCGCGGAATATCCAAGGCAGTGTTTGTCCGCGCAGATATTGACAACAATGAGAGAGCGGGATGAGATATCTGCCTTTGCATGTTTCATGATCATACCTCCCGCGCTCCTCGTCACGGACCCAAGGGTCGTACAACATCTCTAGAACGAGTTGTAGAACATCTGTGGGAAGCGTAAGGAGCGTCAGTGGAACATGGGGCGAAGAAGATGGGCTGCGGGTAACGAGTCTCCGGAGAAGCCACAAGACAGTGTAGACACTGCCCAGGAGTCCCTGGAGGAACCGGAAGACCATGCCTGGTCTTGAAAGGTTTGGGTGAGACACGTGTAGGCGTCACGGTGTCACGGTCACCGGCCTGACAGCCGGCACGATGGTGTGAGGCTTTTTTTAACGCAGGCCTCCCGCCACACCGCCGTCGGTGCACACAATCGGCACCTACCACCCTAGCACATTTCGGCGTTCGCTGAATTCAAGCATAATTTTCAGGCGCCAAATATTATGAACGCCTCATTGACGCCTCAACAAGCGAATCGACGGCACCATCGGATGGCGCATTCAAATCTCAAACCCGAGCAAGCAACGCCGACGGCATGGATAGATACGTCGAAGATCTTTTCCGGAAGCACCCCATCGAAATGGATGGGAATCGAAAACGAAGTGAGCCCGTTGGAACCTACTTGAAGCTCGATCGCTAATTCAGTTGTAACAACGAATCTTCCGCATCTCCACATGTGTTTCACGTTTTTGAAGCCTCATCGATCTGATACACCCAGCGGGTGACTTCTTTTCTACTTGAGTAGATTATATTCACAGGATAGTGCGATCGATGGTGCCCGATAAACAAGACACCACGCGCTTGCCTGCAGGCAATCCACATAAGACCGTAACCTGATGCTTGCGCGAGGACAATCTACGGAATGGTCCTCCTCGATGTTCATGATTCAGCTTACGATCCCAGCCCTCGACGAAGAGGCCGAAATGGCGGATGTGAGTTCAATGGCTCATTATTCCAATGCCTGTAACGAACTCTTCCACTGCAGGCTATCGGCGTCCGCGTTCGCTATTTAACGCGTCACAACCTGGTTTCCCCCCCTTCCGTCGATGCCTTCGTCCCCAGCGATCGCGCATCCGAACCTTCTTCCACCTGCAGACGATTGCCTGAACCATCTCGCTTCAGTGCTGCCACCGCACCTCTGCGCGCGGATGCTATCGCTACACCCACCTTCGTACCTGTTCATGCGGATCGTGGTCCGGACCCGGCACGAAGCTCAAAAACGTATGACCAGTTCCTAACGACGACCGTCAACACGAAGGCACTTGGATCATGTACCTTTACCTTTGGCACTGTGTCCCCCCGTATCTAGACTGATGTGTAGCCCAGATTGTCAAGTTGTTGGGACCCTAGTGACTAATTCCATGTTCAACCAACAAAGGGCACTTACTCAAGCCGGGACTTCCACAGGTGTTCGGACATCCGCGGGACCCGTCGATCGAGCGGCGGGACTTTCCACTCGTATTTGACCTCGGTGAGGATTACTTGGTGTCCGTATGCTGAGAAGTTCAACTCTGTCCACTGGTTTATAGGCTCTAGCGCCCTGTGAAGATCCCCCGTTTTCGGCATAGATTATATTCCTTAATCGTTATTTTAGATGGGTGTACGGGCAAGATCTCCAAAGGACTGATGCATGTCCCCATGGAGCGCCTGGGTCCCCCCCTCTATTCTGGTTCCCACGCAGTGCAGAATCGAGTAAGCAAGCGAACGACAAGACTTACACTGCCGCCTACGTGGACGGCTCATTCGCTGGTAAGCTATGGATGTGGGGTATGCGTCAACCCCAGTTTTTTTTATTTAGACTACAACCTCTGGAGCGACTACGTGTATCTCCATCCGGTCGCCGCCCCTCCTCCACAAGAGCCGTACAAGCCTTGGCTGTACCTTACATTCGGGGTCGCCTACAACATCTCGCCCACGTTCAAGGTTGCTCCGACTTCAGGCATTCTTGGATTGGGTCGACGAATGTACATCTTCTCTCGGCGATTTCACCGCATATTCTGAATTACCCGAAGCGTTTTGGATAATCGATTGGCACGGTCCCCGGTATGGAGTTGCAATTCAATCCATGCGAATGCATACTAATTTGTATTTCAGACATTCCTCCAGCAAATACGCCCTTTCCTGGTGCTTCTTTTCCGCTATTGCAGATCGAAATATTCATTGAGATATTAGGAGACCCCCGAAATAACCATTATTTTAGGCAGCACTTCTGGGTTCGGTCTGATATTTCTGCCTCCCAGGGTGATGCTGACCACGGATAGATATATTACGTTTGGTCGCAGGCCGGCTGTTCTTGCGCCAAACGCAGGAAATTGGAATAACTACATCCCGATCCTCGGCGTCGAGCACTGGACGTTTTCTAGCCGCACCAAGAAATTGAATGGGGAAAACTACACATACAGCGAAGGAACGGCCGAACTGGACACAGGTGCGTCTCGCCCAATGTTACTCAGCGCATCGGCAGCTTCCTTTCGGCAACAGGCGCTGCATTTTGTTACGTGGACGACAACTTCGTGACCGATTATTACGAACGGATTCCAGGTGCCACGACGAAGCCTATGGGGGAAGAAGGAGATCAATTATATCACCTTATTCCTGTGACAACGAATACCGCGCCCCGTGTGGAATTCGACATAGGAGGCTCAATGTTCACTCTCGAGCGAATGCACCTTCCCCAAGCGGCGACACACCGAATTGGGGGTAAAACTTACTACGTTGGTGCACTTCAGTGTAGGAGCCTGCTCGCCGGTTCCGGGCACACATACAATGGCCCTGAATTGATAGGTCGGGTGAGCACAGTTTCTCCCTCCCTTTCGCAGAAGACAGACCCACTGTTCAACTCAATCCCGCTAGGTCGCACTAGTGAACATGGAGATCGTACTCCAAATGCCCGACGACAAGCCTCATACAATGTCTTGGAGACGAAAGGAAAAAGATTTCATTGGGTCTTAGACTGGAGTAATCACGCCTTTCACACACGTAGTTCGGTCATTACGAGTCCTCAGTTCATTTACCTGGAGAGCTCAATCGGGAATCATTCCGACCTTTTGAGTTTAACACATCGATGCTTACTTACAATGCAGAGCGCCGCCGCGCGCCGTTCGTAGGGTAAGGAATGGATCATTTCATTGCTTCCCCGGATTCTGTAAGAGCAACATCGGTTATTCTAATGGGAAGCCCCCCTCCAAAAATAGAGTGTTATCGGGAAGCCCGGTTTCCGAGGAACCCTTCTGGCTCGGCATGGCAACCGGCTTCTCGCCAACTCGTTTACTCATTTTGTGGTACACAGCGTATGGCTTTAGTTAACTTCAACACTGTTCTGAGACATACACAGATACAACATGAAGCTTGTGTCGGTGTCCCGTGGCACGAACAGCGTCGACCTCCAACCATTGATGGCTCGGTCCGGCCCATATTTTGAAACAAACGAAGGACAGTTGAAAAACTACTAAATGTTGGCAAGGCTATCTATTTCACACCCGAAGAAGAGCCTGTGTCTAAAGCTCAGTTGTTAGACAATTGAACAAAGCCGAGTTTTCAGCCGGTGTGCCGAAGTGCCAAAATAGTCGGCATTTCAGCGGCAACGCACTTTGCTTAGCGGAGGTGCTCGAAACAATGTACGCTCTTAATCTAAGCTTAAAAAAGACCTGGCCCAATTCTAAGAATCCTTCTAATGAGAAACCCCGTTTCTCGAGAAACCCCCCTCCAAATATGGTGTGTTGGGAAACCCTTGCCAAAGTTTTCACCTATAGAGAGTTTGGCACCGCAGTATCCTCTTAGGCATCTGTTTTTTGGTTGCCAACACATCGGCAGTGAAAATAGCACACCAACGTGTTCGGTAGGCTCGTAACCAGCCTGCCATCACGGAAGTGTAAAGACGTTGCCGTAGGCAGGCTGGTACTTCTCAGTCCACGCCAAAGGGCTGGGCCGGAGTTTGAAATTTTTTGGCAGGGGCCGATCAGTGCCGACCTAGTGGCAGTGCCTAGCCATCAATTCACCGCCAAATCTGAGCTTTTTACAGCTCTTCCTCTGAGAAGTAAAAAAATATTCTGAAGGGACAGAAATCAAGATTGAAGGTTGTAGATTACCGATTTTAAAGAAAGTACTTGAAAACTTATTGAATTGAGCAAAATCCAGCTTCGGGGAAATTTTTCAAACTCCGGCTCAGCCCTGACCTAAAACGAGAAGTACCAGCCTGCCTACGGCATAGTTCAAAAATAGAACATAGTTCTGGTTTTTGCTCTTGATCTCCAAGAATGTCGCCAAAAAACGTGACCTTGTCCAATCAATTTAAGAGTCATCTATGCTGACCGATTCACAGGAAATATTCTCTAAAGGCACCCGCACGAGTCTCGAGTACAAATTGGTCCAGTCCGATGGTTCCCTACACATTTTCTTTGCTTGTTTCAAAAGAAATCAGTGCTCGGGGATTCGGCACGCTCGGCATCTTCGGCAAATGGATCGAAAAATGAATACCTGGCCGCCGTTCTCTCCTGCAAGGGGATTTTGATTTTGAGGATATGGCTCTTGTGTTTTAAGTAAATATCTGCAAATGATACTACTACCACTTGTCAACATTCCGCCGCTTGCCCCTGTCCCGATTTGGAGATTTGATGTCGGCAGGAATTGCGGATCTGTTTGAGATCAATGATGCCACAGACGGCCCGAGACCGCAAGTACTTAAGAAGAAATCTGAAGGCCTACAAGCCTTTGCCTCAGAAGGTAGTGCTGGGGGGGAGAATGGTACTCTTCCCCTATCTCCCCTCCTTCCACATAACGGTATGTCAACGTCGTTGAATTCACCCCTTTTGCTAATCTGAGTTCAAATGATTAGAGAATCGAGATGATTACTGACGGGGGAGACCCTGGTAGACCCATCCGACGCAGGGCCTACGCCGGCCCACTACGTGGTGCAGAGCTCGCCGCCGGGCCCGCTGGGGGGAGCGCAAGGCAAACATTTTTGTGCGAACTTGGGGAGTCGATCGAGTGACCGCAAACAAATGGATGACCTGGAACCTGATACTCTCATTACCGTTGAGCGATGAGGCTGACAAGTTGGGCGAAATTAAGCCCCATCCAGTGCGCTCCCGTTGTCCTTTTTTCATTTCTATTCCATTAAAGTGTAGGCGGGCCCCTTGGGGCCCATGTAACACTATACATGTAGCGTGGAGGTAACTAGCGTGCGTAGAGGGCGTAAACGAGGGTAGCAGAGACGAGGGAGCGGAGGGATTATGCTGCAAGGGTGGATGAGTTTATGGTCGTAGCGGTAAGGTTGTATCAAGCAGTAGGTAAGGAAATAAAGAAAAAGAGTTAGGGCTGTATATTACAGCGTGTATTTGGGGAATCGGCCCGTGTCGCGCGCGAAGGCGAGGACCGCCTTGTGCTCAGATTTAGTTGCCAGAAGGCGTCTGAGGGAAAGGCGGGCGGTGCCGAGGCGCAGGATGAGGTTGATTCGTTGCTTTTGAAAGGCGCGGCAATGGAGGAGGTAGTGAGGGACAGATTCAGGGGAGGCGCAGTGGGGGCAGTTGGGGGAGGGGGCGACCTGGATGCGGTGGAGGTGTTCGTTGAGACCGATGTGCCCAGTGCGAAGTTGGGTGAGGATGCTGCATTGGGGGCGGGACAGGTCGTCGTACATGCGAGCGACGGCGTTGGACGGGGAAGTGGAGTCGAACTGGGAGAGGCGGCGGCAGCGGGGGAAGGAGGACCATTTGCGTGCCCAGCTTGCGGCAAACGACTTCGCTCCCGACGCGATGGCGGCTGCCTTGCTCACTGGGAGGTCCGACTCGAAAACTCTTATCCTCGTCTTCAGCTCCGTCGTCGACCCTTGCGCGGCTTCCTTCGCTCGGGCGTCGACGGCCTCGTTGCCCGCAATCCCTATGTGCGCCGGGACCCAATGGAGGTGGATCTTGAGTGTCTTGCGCTTGGAGAGGAGGCGGCGATGGGCGGCGTGGAAGGCGGCAATGAGATACTGTCCGGGCTGGGGTTTAGGGTCAGTGAGGGCGATGAGGGCTGGTTGACAGTCCATGAAGATGTCCACTTCGCACACTCGCGCCGAGCTCGCAACGATGTCGAGCGCGAGGATGGCCTCCGCCACCTCCGACTCGAAGACAGTGTGCTCGTCTTCGCAGCCGAGGTGCTTCTTCCGCACAGTACCAACCTCCTCCCCCCTGAATGCCACCGCCGCTGCGCCCACTCCTCCCTCGAACCCCGATCCGTCTGTGAACACGCAGAGCCCTCCCCGTTTCTGTACCGCTTCCAACTCTTTCGTCGCCCGGTCCTTCGTTGAGGCGATACTCCTGGTGAGCGCGTTGGGAGGAGCCCGCTCGGGGACGGCGTGCGGGTCGATCAGTTCGAAGGGGCGCCGGAGGATGGGGAAGACGGCAAAGAGGTGGTGGATCGAGGAGCGGTGGTAGCGGGGGACGCGGCGGCAGCGGCGGACGACGTGGTGGATGGGGTGGGACGGTGGCAGGGTGACGAGGCGGGCGCCGGCGTTGAAGGCGGAGCGGTTGAGACGAATATGGGCGGGGAGAAGATTGGCGTGGAAGTTGAGGGTGTCTGTGGCCGTGGTCTTCATGGCGCTCCCGTTGTCCAAAACACAGCTTGACTTGCCGACATCAAATTCCGCCGAGACTGCCGACATCAAATCCCCAAATCGGGACAGGGGCGAGCGGCGGAATTCGAACAGTGACTACTACCCTGATGTCTGTTCGTCGCCGCAATGCTGCGCCTGCCGAACCAAGCCGCCCTTGCCAAACGAAAGAAAAGCCAGCCGGATTTTCTTGGTATAATCGGCCGTGCTAATCCTCATATCCTGAATACGGCTTCAGAGTTCTGTTTTTGCCCCGCCGCTTGCCGGCCTCTACCAATCATGCTTGCACTCAGAGTTGCCGTAGTAGCAGGCTGGTCACGAGCCTACGTGTTCGGGCTGTGGCAAGAAAAAACACAAAGGGTTCCTTGAAGTTCCTTGAGTACAATATTCCTGAACTGCGCATTGATCTCACCTCAATTTCAGCAGCCAGAGTGTTCGTGGACTTCCTTTCAGCACAAAGCATGTTTTAATTGTGATTTGTGTGCAGCCGTGTGCAGCCGCTAGCTACGGCCTGGATTCCCTAGCAGCCAAGGCATTAACTTCGCCGTGAAGTAAACCGAAAAGGAAGAACGGCGGAGGGAGATATGAATGACGTACGAAGAAAGCTACAGGACTCGAGGACGTACGCAGCTGAAGCCGTGTTTCTGGAGGCTGAATCTGCATCGAGCGAGGAAGAAATTCCACTATGTCGACCCGGGAATGACTTTCCGCCCACGGCGAGAGACCGTTGACTTTGTTTATACGTCGTAGGCACAAGAAATCGGCGCGCTCGAAAAAAAACCCGCCAAACTCAAAATGCGTATTGAACCCAACTAAGCGCGTTCGGCGATCGAGCTGGCTCGGATTGGGAATAGACATTTGCTGGGGATTCATCTTTAACCGTGACGCAAGCAAGTGAGCGCGCGAAATGGCGACAGGCATCGAAGAAAGTCACAAGGAATTAGGAAGTACAAAAACTAGTCCCATTTAAACTTGTTGATTTTCAATACGGGGGTTTGAGTCCCTCCGAAAATGACCTCTCCTCGATTGAGTTTTTCCCGCTGGCGTTGAGTGAAGGCCATCCCGTGGCGCCCTCCCAGCTGTCAGAGCTAGAGTCGGTCTTTCTATCTAATTATGAGGTAGCGTCGACGAAATGCTGAAAGCTATATACTTGCCTTGACGATGATCGGCGTTGTACCCCATCGAGCCCGCCAGTTTGGACAGCAACCACGACTCGAGTCAGGGACAGGACTGGGTGAGGGCACCCGGAAGGTGCGAGTCATGTCTGTATTTGCGCCTGCGTTAGATGTAGATCGATACCAGCATTCCTGGCCACAGCGCACCTTGTCTCTAGCACTCCCCGCCCGCGGTCTCACAATCCCACCGTTTTGGAACCTGATGCGGCAGCAGGTCAGGTCCGTGCTCAGCTAGGTACGCGTAGAGCTCTACGTTGCCGAGCCGCCAGGAGATCCGCGCCGCCGCTTCTGGGTGCGGATGTGGACCGATCTGAGAGCTAGTAGGATTATGCTGGCGCTTGGTGGAGACGTGCGACCGGGAAGGGGCTGGCAATGGGGAAGGGACACAGTGCACGCTGCAGACACACTGAAGAGCTCGTGAAGGTGGTCGTGGAGGAAGGCAGGTGCGTGCTTCAAGCGGTACATTGCTGAATTTTGCGTTTTAAAAAGAAAGGCGGAGCGGGGAGGCAATGAAGGCGGTATGGGCGGCGAAGAGCGTGGGCTGCGCGCGTGGCTGGTGATGCGGAGAGGGCCCACTGGGGCGCGCCGGGACGGCGTCGAGCGTGTGGTCGCAAAGCATCGCGCGCGCCATAGCGCCCGTGCAGCGGCCTCCAAGCACGCACCACACCTCACACTCTCAGGGTCGTGAGCCCCAAGAACGTTCCGAGACAGCTTGCCAACATGACCGTCAAAGAACACCAGGAATCAAGACGGCAAAAAAAGCAGATGAGGGGAGGGACCACATCGAGAAATGGAATTCACAAGAGGAGATACATAATTGCAGGGTATAAGAAAAATATGTAACGTGCATGCCGAGTCAGGAAGAGTAAAAGTAAATACAATCCCATATAGGACGAGAGACGAAGGCGAATGATATATGTAAAACAAAGAACGAAATAAGCAAAGAAGGCAGTTGGATGAGACGAGGGAGACGAAGAGATGAGGCGGAAGATGTGATAGTCAAGTAAAGTAAGAGAGAAAGGGAATCAAAGCCGAAATCAGATACCAAAACAAGATCGTGAAGGCGGCGGCGGTGACGCGACCGCAACGGGCGAAGGTGGGCCCTGGCTCACAGGGTCGACCCAGTCGTCCTCGATCTCGATCTCCCCGCCCGCATCGACAAAGCTGTCGTCGCCCTCGAGCTCCGCGTACGCGCGCAGGTGCGTCGGCGTCGTCAGGCGCGGCGGAGCGCGCAGGACGAGCTCGTCCTCCATTATGGGCGAGTGCCCCGCGCCCTCTGAGCGCCCAAAGTTGGGGCTCATCAAGCCGCCGCGAGAGAAGCCAAAGTCGGGGCGTGCGTACCCCGACTCGGGGCTCATGGATCCGCCGCGCGCACGGGACTGAGGGAACACCAGTCGTCGGGGCGGGATGACGTTGTCGACGAGGAAGGGTGTCCATGAGAGGCTCGCCGAGGAAGGGGCGGAGCGGTACCGACGGGTGGGAGTATTGGAGGCCGAGGTAGAAGAGTCCATCGCCTTGGGCGCCGACGAAGTAGTAGGACGATGAGGGTCGGCCGTCCGCGATGCCGACGGATTGGGGGAACGTGTAGAGTAGCTGCGAATAGGCATTAGCGTCAGGTTTTCAGTGGATGACGAAGATGGGGACGTGCCTTAATCGTTTCATAAGAGACTGGATTAACACCCTCGATCCCAAGCAACAATAACACCGGTCGATCACCCCACCGCTTCGTCTCCTCCTTCCCATCTCTCTCCCTCCGCCGCGAGCCGGGGGAGTACGCTGAAGCCGCGTCCGTGGCCATGAGATCAAGGCGACGAGACGGAGCCCTGGAGCTGGGGTTCGGCGAGGACGAGAAGACAGGGGAGGCGAGTGAGTACGAGGCGGAGAAGACGTCCGTTTGGTAGAACGTGCCGTCGGTGGCGACGGAGACTCTGAGGCCGCAAACGGGGAAGGCTTGACGACGAGGGTTCTGCAGAGGGTGGTCAGCACGGGGTTTTGAGAGAACGGAGGCAATGAGGATGAAGAACGAGATAAAAGAGACGACAGTGGGTGTGGACGGGGAGGGAAAGCGTCAAGAAGGATGGGAAAGGGTGGATATATGTAGATGGCGCGTCGAAGTATCCAGTAACCGTAAGCTAAGCGCGGGTACTGCGAATGCGAAGGGAGAGATGTGGGGAGAAGATGTATGGAAGGAGAAGACGAGCGTCCGTATAGCGAAGATGAGGAAGTGAAGAAATGAGGAATGCGAACCCACCTTGACGTCCCCGCCGCCGCACTCGGCCCAGACCACATCCCCACATCCAACCCTGCGGCCTTGCCCGCCAGCGCCATCCCATGAACGCCGAACGGCGCCGCCGGCGCGTCGAAGAACCACGAGAGGAGGCGCGCGTGTAGGGCGCGCGCGGCGAGTGTTTGGGGCGGGAAGGGCGCGGGCGGGGTTGGCGTTAGTTCTGGAAAGAGGAAGATAGTCAGCGTTGGCCCAGGGGAGGTTGGCGGAGAAGAAGAGGGAACGAGAAAAAGAGAAGCAATACGGCGGATGGGCGAATACAAGAAGAGACTAAAAGATGAAAATGAAGATAAAATCAATGAATTGTCGGAATGCTCGGGACCATCTCCAAACTGCAGTTCTTCAAGAGCGGAGAAGAATCTTCAGGAGCCCATGCCCGTGTATCGAAGGCCGGTGGTGGCAGAAGGGCCAAGGTACAGCTACCCTCGGCGTCGAGGACGAAATCGTCTGCTCATCACCCTCACCCAAAAACCCCAAACTCCAAATCCGCGGCAAACCAGGAGCGCACTTCGCAGACGACGTCTGATAGACGCACGAATGACGTCCTGCAGTCGCCAAGCCGATCGAGGAAAACCGGGCTAGCATCGCCACGGCCAAAGTACGCACCCCCCTCCCCCCGACGCCCGGCGCGATGCGAAAGCTCCAATTTGGCGGCAAGCAGGGAAACACCCGGGGACCGCATGCCCAGGCATCCCATCTCGGTGGTGGTACAAGCGATAAGGTGCAGCTGCCCTCGGCGTCGAGGACGAGGTTGGCTGCTGTGCCCCCACCCAAAAATTGAAAAGTGCAAATTCGCGCTAACGCACAAACGCACTTCGCAGACGACGTCCCATCTGCGAGAGAACTACGTCCTGGAAGGGCGAAGTTGGACGAGGAGCGCCGGGCGGGGGTTGTCAACTCTAGATTCGGAGACATCTCTGACGCTCAGCGCGCCGTCGAAGGTCCAGAATGCGACGAACGGCAAAGAAATTGGCGGAGATGATGGGCAAGCATCGAGGGTCGGTGGTGATGGAAGTGCTAAGCCCCGCTGCCACCACAGAGCCAGTACCAAGAACGACGCGCCAAGGTCCGGTCCGCACACCCGCCCGACGCCCAGCGCCACGTTAAAAGCTCCAGTTCACGACGAGGGCAAAGGAAACTCGCGGAGGGGATGCGCAGGTATCGAAGGTCGGCGGTGGCAAGAAGACTAAGACGCAGCGGCACGCACTGTCGAAGCCCAAATCGTTTGCTCTGCCGCCCCATTGCCTTCACCCAAAAAATCGCGAACATTCGAATTCGCGCCAACGCACAAACCCGCGCCGCAGACGCCGTCCGGTACACACAGGAACAACATCCCACAGTCGCCAAGCCCCCGCGTGCAAGGTCATCGAGTATGACCATGGTGAAATTCTCGGGAGCACTTCCCAACTGGCGACCACGGCGAGCAAGCAAAATGCACGCAGACAGAAAGAGGCTAGCGGAGACGATGTGTGGAGATGTAGAGGAGGTGGAGATAGAAGCGCTAAGCATCGTCGACACAAGCACAGCACAGCGCGAACGCCACGACGGCGCAGGACGGTGGACGCCGCGGGTGCAGAAGACAACGAACATCTGCATCTGCGTGTGCGCCACCGGAAAACCACGTCAAGATCGCCCGCTGAAAGACAGCGCCGCCGACGAAGGAATAACCCAAAAGAAGAAGAAACTCGCAACGAACGCTGAATAAAGCCCAAGCCTCCAATCCAAAAAAAAACGACTCGACTCACCCACATCCCTCCCAAGCACCACCGCCAACAGACTCTGCCCCGTCCGTAACATATGCCCCCACCCTATATCGCTCGTCCAGCCCTAGGTCCACTTAAAGCATTCGGAAGGGGGCGGGAGAACTAATTTTTCTTGGCCCAGGTCGTGCCGGCGTGAGCGGGAATATCTAAATAAGAGTAAGAGGTTAGCAAATAACTGAATGAATGAGGGAAGGAGGGAGGGGGGGAAGAGGACGTACCACCCGACTGTCCACTCGCATACGACCCGCGCTCGACGCCGATGCATAGCTCGAGCGCGACGCCGAACTTGCGTGCGACGCGTGTGACGTCGTAGAGTGTGAGTGAGAAGCCCCCCGGTGCGCGCTACCGCTTGAATTGGGAGGCGGAGGGCGGGTGCTTGACGGGGATGACGGTCCCCGGCGTCGCCAGGCTTGACCGACGCGCTAGAGGCGTTGTTGCCGGAGTGGGAGTTGTTGGTGTTGGAGTGCGAAGAGGAAGCGTGCGGCGCCGCATTCGGAAATAATAAGGTGGAGGAAGTGACAGCGAGGGCAAATCGCACGTGCACCACACCTGCGCGTAGAACGTCGCGAAGAAAGCTGCGGGCGAGGGACTTGTATCGGGAGTTTGGAGCACCATTAGATCATCGCTGGGGTGCGCGTGTGAGGAGAAAGAGAGTGCGGTGGTGGAGGTGGATAGTGGCGAGTGGATGATATCCTTCGACGCCCCACATTTGTGTCAGTGTGTGATGTGCGGGTGGTGCGCGCTCGATCCATGTCCCGCGTCCGATTTACTCGACGACGCGGCGGGGGGGACAATTTTGAGGGTGATCGTGGCGGAGGTGGATATCGGCGTGGATTTGGCAGCGGGGATTGTGTTGGAGGCGGGAGAGGGAGAGCTGACGCCGGCATGGGCGATGGAGTGACGCGGGATTTGGAGGAGGACGGCGCTGACATTCCACTCCTAAGTCTAGGCTGATCGTCAGCGATGCCACCCCACAGACACGCTATTGGTTTGAACAGAAACAGCGTGGATTAGAGAACAGTATACGATACAAAGAAAGGAAGAAAGAGGACTCACGGATCGCAGCCAGGTGCGTTCACTCCAGTGATGGATGAGATCGATGAGAAGCCGTGGTGTGCAACTGTTTGGCTACGGCGTCTAATCGGACATCGGCCCGCAATAACCCCTTGCTTCAAGACCACGTCCCGCTCAACTCTGGCGACACAGCTTTTCGTCCAGCGACGCCGCTCTGAATTCAGCACGGCCGTCACGATCAATCAATACCTTGACGCGTGCCTTTCATCTCTCCGGCCCGGGGCTTCGACTTCATTGCTGGTTGATTGCTGGTCTCTTCTTCCGTCAACCTGGGCCCGTTTGAGACGCCTGACACTGTAAGTGATCCCGGCGGCTGCCACCCTTCGTTCTATTGATTACCCTGGACCGCCAGCAAACCAATTTGGTTAGAAGCGGGCCCGTCTTTCACTCGTTGTCATTACTATGCTCTGAACCTGCTGGCGAGGAATCCGAGTCTGCGATTGCAACACCCTGACGCACCATTCTAAATGAACTGCCTTCTCCGATGCGGGATGGGAAACCGGTGCAACAACAGTTCTTTTCCGGATCCCGCGGCCGTCTCTCCTGCGTTTTGCTTATTTTCCTCGACCGCCGCCAAACCAATGAGGACCTCGGCGTCGTTTTCCACTCGTCAGCGTTACTATACAAATAGAACTGTCTCCTTTGCGCAAGAATGCCTCACAACTCTTTCCTGGATCCCGCGGTTATCTTTGGTCCGTGCTATTTGTGACGGAGAGCGTCGGCTAAGTAGTGGGCGAGCGTACAGCAAGCGTACGGCAAGTCGGCTAAGTAGGCGGCAAGAGCCTCCGGCACACGAGCGAGTACGATGCCTGAAGAGTTGAGTGGTCGATCTAACGAAGAGGTAAGTGTGATAGCGATAGATTTGACCGAGTTCTTCGGACTTTTATAGATAATAGAGGATGCAGGAGTAGCGGAATAAAGTAGGCCCGTAATAGTAAGCACAGGAACGAGTTGTAAGCAGATACCGGGTAAAAATGGAGAGTGAAGGGGTTACTGTATCGTAGGTAAAAAGATTAGGGCGTAGCAAATGATGAGTGAATAACAGTGCGCGGTTGAACCGTGGGAACGGACCGCTACACTATTGATTCTCGGCAAATACTTGTGCTCGTTGCTATACTCTCGAACCACACGGTATACTGCGATCCTGCTGACCCGGCATCCACTGGTCTGCAATTCTTCGGGGCTCGGATCTCCTTTGCAAACCGAAGATAGCCCAAAAAGCAATTCTTATTCTTATTCTTAAGGGCCGAGACTCGATTCGAACGAGCGACTCGCAATGATCGACCAACTGTTTCTCATATAGAGCGAGTGCGGACCACCGCTGCTAGGTCGTTCTTACCCGGTGGATAACTTGATTACATCACCAACTTTGCCTCGCCACTCGCTACGTCGGCGTTCGTTCTTCGATCAATTCAAAAGAAATTCCTGCAGTCTTGTTCTTTCAGCTCTCCGCTCTACTGGCATCGTCAATTGGATGCCCAACTCGGCAAATCTGGGCAAGTTGGCAAACGGAGGAAAACAATGACGCAACGTCCTCAGGCCTCAGGACTCAGACTCGATTTGAACGAGCACCTCGCAGATTTATGTGTTTCGAGCGATTGTCTACATTGTGAGCCAGTGCGGACCACCGCTACCGAGCCTTTCTTGCTTTTCTGGTGAACTCAATTACACCGGCGATTTTTCTGTCGCCAATTTCCGTTCAACGCCGCTCAACCAATCCAAATTCCCAACGTAAACTTGACAAAGTATTTTCGGAAAGGCGGATGAACTGGTGGTATGAATATTTGCTGCTTCCGCTCATTATTCGATTTGGCTTGTGGTCCACTGCCTCTTAAGCCCTTGTTCCAGGTTGGTGATCCTATTTTACCTCGCGCGTTCTTTCTCCCTATTTATGCTCCAGCAACAGCAAGCGGAAGAGTACCTTGTAATTCGCCTCGCATTATTCGAAGCGTTTCTCGCCCCCATGGGATTGGCGGTGTAGTGCAAACAAATCCGCGACCGTCGGAGAAGTTGTCGACAAAATCGCTAAAGCGTGTGTTGACGAAAGAAAAAAAACATGGTAACTACTTCTACAACTCCTGGTCCATAACTTCTTTAAATTTATCAAAAGTCACATAGCCTCCGAGCGTTGTATCGACGAATGGAGGGTCGACCTCTGCGTCATGAGTCCCACGTTCGCCAATACCTTTGAAGAACATTCGTAACATAGGGCGAATCCACTTTTTAGCAACCAGCGTGAAGTTTTCAGTGGGTGGAGGGGGCTCTGTTAGCAGAAAAGATTTCTTTTTCTCCTGTAAATGCTCCATTCCCAAATGTTTCCACTGCCGGAGCGGTGGCTTGTCGACGCGCTTCCCGTCGTGGTAGCTGGTGATGATCCATACGATGACATAGAATAACGACTCGAGATCGTGTCGATATAGGTGAGTCGGCGGTTGGGGAACAAGAAGATCTATTGCCATAAGAGTTACTCCGGACTGGAGATCAAAAATCAGAAATCAGAAATCGGAAATCGTTTTGCGTGAGGTAACGCGGTGACACATCGGTCCCACGCTTTTTCGCTCCGCCGCTCACCGGTGCTCACCTCGTATATCGTCTCTCCACGCGTCTACGGCCCCCGAATGGCTCCCGGTGGTCAGCCCTGTGACTGGACTACTGATCCCAACGACAAAATCGCGCTCGTCGCGTATTTTAAGACCATCAAGGATAAGATTGGGCAGGGAGGGAGCTGGGACCAGACGTGCTTGGAGTCGGCCGCCGCGCACATGGTTGCCCGTGGTCCACCGGCCAAGGGAGCACCCAAGAATGCCAATTCAATCAAGGGTATCTGGGCTGGGGTGCGTCATTATACACTCACCATTTTGTGTCGCGCTCACCTGCTTTCAGATGAAAAAGATCCACGACGCGCTCGTCTTGGTCCAACAAAAACGGTACCCCGGGGCATCCGGATGGACCTACAACCAGCTGGCTGGGTTCAGCGTCTGCGATGCCAACCGCGACGAGTGGAAGGAGTTCAGTAAGCAGCACCCCGTCTTCAAGCCCTTCGCTACCAAAGGCTGGGAGTTCTTTGACGACGTCAAAGACATCCTCCCCACACGTGCCCGAGGCATGAATGTCTTCAACCCTGCCGTCCTCGCCATCCCTTCAATTGCGCCGTCTCAGGACTCCGGTGGCGGGTCTCAGCCACAACTTCCCTCCGACCTCGAGTTCGACTTCCCGCCACCGTCACAGTTTTTCGACGACGAGTCCCAGCTCATCACCGACTGGTCTCAGACGCAGGTGATGCGGTCCCAGTCCCAGCCCTTCTCCGACTGGTCTCAGACGCAGTCTGGTGTCTCGCAGCCAGGAAGTTTCACTCAACCTGGCGCATTGATCCCAGCTCATACACCTACACCTCCGCGACTCCCCACGGTTCCAGGACCCGCATCCGCCTCCATTCCCGCTACACCGTCCAATGCCGCCACGCCCATGGCTCCACTTGGAGTGCCGTCGAGTGGTGTGAAGCGCGCAGCTTCGGACGAATTTTCGACACCGTGGACTGCGAAAAAGGGTAAAACCAGTGGTGCTGATGCACTTTTGGCAATCGGGGGATCTGTTGACCGCGTTGGGAATGCAATCCGCGACTGCTTCATGCCGCAGAAGTCGTCTGCAGTCTCCCCGACCAAACAGGTTGAGCGTGCCCGCCAGCTTGCCGTCGCTGATCGGGAGGCCGGGTCCCTCTCTGAGCGCGAACGTGCGACACTCAACCTCATTTTCACGAAGGACCCCAAGGCCGCCGATGCGTATGTGGCTGAGAAGACCGTGGAAGGCCGCAATGCCGTGGCGGAGATCCTCATTGAGCGCTTTTAAATTTACGTATAGTCTGCATAGAAAATATACTAGTCTAGCTCTGCAGGCTGTAGGTCGCCGTAATTATCTTGGTCAATGTCCATCCGTTCTTCCAGATACTGCTGATAACCCTGCCACATCGCGTGTGCAATCTGATCACGGGTAGTCTCTGCGCGACGTTTCTCTGCTGCTGATGTGTTCAAAGAGCCGGCCAGTCGCCCGAAGTCAATCTCGTCGTCCCGGCGCAGACCCATGAGGTTGTCCAGTGCATCAGGATTTCCAATCCAGCGCTCAAGGTCCGTCTCATCATGGTCCAATATGAAATTGTGCAGTGCAACCAGAGCAGACGGGATTTTTGCCTGTGCGACCATGTCATAGTGGGGTGCACGGGTTAAAATGGTCCATCGATGCTTGAGAACACCAAAGATACGCTCCACAACGTTCCGAGCTGAGGCGTGTCGAAGGTTGTACAGTTCTTTGTAGTTCTGTGGACTTAGCTATTTTCAGCTCGGAGCAATACCAGAATGATTATGAAGTACCGCTGTGCCCAACGAGCCCATTCGGCCAGATGATACCGAACAGCACGGTAGGGAATGAGGAGTGCATCACAAATCCCGAACCCTGCATCTGCAAGATAGCATTTGCCAGGCGGAATTGTGAAACCAGCGAGGCGAGCATTATTGTACATTGTCGCATCCGCCGCACAGCCGTCCCAGCCACTCACAAAAAACAGGAAGCGCATGTTGAATGACACAGCAGCCAAGCAGTTCTGTGTCACCCCACCCTTGCGATTCCGTGCTGTATGAAGCTCAGCCGCAGATGGGGAGCAGTTGATGTGAGTTCCATCGATTGCGCCAAGTACGTTGCGAAAGTATGGCCACCACTTGGGATTCTGTCGGATCTCATCGGCAGGAGGGTCACCCGCGGCGGGGAGGCGGACATATCGTGTGTAAAATTCGGCAGAAGAGAGAATATCGAGGACCTTTCGGAAGTGGCTGCAAGCACAAAGTTAGCCTCTATCAACTCAAGAAAAATAAGGTACATACTGTGATATTGTTGTATGAGAGTGCTGGAATCGCTCAGCGACATGGTCTATCGCTAGTCCAGTGACGCAAGTGTACAAGAAGATTGCTAGGGATTCATCTAGCTCAATCCGTGCTTGCTGAGCTTCCATATATCCCAGAAGACGAATTTGGAAGACCAGGGCCAAAAAGACATGGCGGCGCATGCCCATGGCTATGTAGATGCGGTCAGGATGCCCCACAAGCAGCTCATTGAGCCAGGCCCGCCCAGAGAGCACGGAAGTGTGTAGATCTTCCTTCAGGAACTGGGGCCCAACGTGCACCATTACACCGTATATAATGTACTGGATAAGGGAAGCAGCAATAGTGACGACCCATCTGGCCCGCTCCTGAGGGTCAGTGGGCGGGGGCATTGCAAGAAACGACGGGAGAAGAGGTAGAGATTATCTAGATTAGCCGGCGGTAGCACCGGACCGATGTGTCACCGCGTTACCTCACGCAAAACGATTTCCGATTTCTGATTTCTGATTTTTGATCTCCAGTCCGGAGTAACTCTAAACGGCTTCGTTCCCGTCCGCTGTTTGGATGTCGAAAGATCAGTTGCGTCCATAAGCAACGACAGATCAAAGTCATTCAAGACACCGAAAGTCTCGCCGTGCTTGACACGATACATGAGGTTTCCGAGGCTGACGTCCTGATGCATTACCCTGGCTTTCTCGAAAAGCCATCTGTAGCCTGCGACACAAATGTGAGTTGAGGGTATCAAATTGAGACGACCACGCACAATTGAAAATACTGTACTGTCTCGACCAACTGTTCACAGGTTGTGACGCGTGACTTCAAGTGTTCAGAAAACCAGGTGTTCATTTCGTGGGAAATCACCTTAAATGGGAATCCGGGCCGCGAAAATTTCGATTTTTGGTGCCATTTTTGGCCAAATTCGATGGTTTTGAGGCCTGTGATCCGTGACAGTGTTCAAAAGTGTTCAATTCACAAGTCGCCGTGACCCGTGACATGAACACTTGGTCGAGACAGTACAGTACCACGGATGGCTTGCGTCAACTCCGGGGCAGTCGTCAGATGTTCAATTGGCGTAAGCTCCTCCTGTACTGTAATGCGCAAATCCCGGAGCTCATACTTCTTCTCGAACGCTTGGAACAGACGGAGTTTGGGGGAATCTGCATCATTAACTTCTTGGGAGTGTAAGACGATGGGCAGATGGTCGAGCACCCAGGTATCGCCGGTTTCGTTTGCTCGCGTCGTGGCAGCTTTGATGATGCTGGCTTCCTGCGTTCGAGTCCGGGGCGACCAGCTCCATTTGACGATAACAGGTTTACCGATGTTCTGGCCATCTGTGGAAGCTATAACGGTCGCATGTACAACACAAGTACCGCGTCCAATGAGTCCGTGGGCCTGGAAGACAGTGGCTCCGAATTTCAGGGTCCACCCGTTCGTTAATTGCAGTGTCTTGCCCACGAAAGTCTGGTCCGATATGCCGTCTGATAAGCCCAGGGACGGCGTAGGTGCCTCGTTCAAAGCGGTTGCATACCCCCATTGCGCGCGGGTGAGGGACGCAATCCTCGAAAGCAGGGTGATGAAACGGATGGGAGCTTCCCTGAGGGAGATTGGGTCGGATGGAATGATCGTAGTACAGCATCTGAATGGAATTGGGAGTGACGAGCGCCCCAATGACATGGGTACGGAGATCGCCGTGCGACAACAACTCGACTGCGTAGCTCGCGCACTGTATTTCCGGGGGAATCGTCTTGGATCGTTTGGGGGCACGCTCTGGTGGAGGACTGATATCGTAGGACCTCTTCCCTAACGAGGAGTCGGATGGAGTACTGTGTTTGGACCTTGTTTCACGATCCGTCGGAGCAGCGGGGCGAGTCGTTCGAGTCCTATCTAGGTGTTGATTCAGCTCTGCGTGCCGTGACGCGTGCTACCTGCCGGCTAGGTGTTGACTCATTGTCCGCCGTGTCTACAACTTTTGTTGTACACCTCCCATATTCTATCTATGGGTTTGAGCTGAACGATGCCGCACCTTTAGTCTCTGGCCTGTCAACCTGCCCAATCTTAGAAGAATCGTCGCCCCTCCGCCAAAATAAAATTCGATGATGATCCCAGTTCCTCACCTAAAAATATGGTGAGATGTGCCTGGAAGGGGGCAGGGACATATGCAATTTTTTATGGCTGCAGCAACATCCTGGACCATAGTTCTAGATTCAAAACCTTACCAATAATTGTGTACTTGGGCCCATACTTTGAGAAGTGAAAGCCAGTAGTAGTAGAAACATTTGGGCGTGGTAAGAGTAGGAGCTGCGAATATCTCACGGGACGAAGGTGTTTCAGATGCTCAACGACGGGTAAATTATCCGTGCCCCGGCGGTTTTCCTGGCCCCGGGGCTGAATTATTTTCGGTGAGATTGATGGATGGTAGGATGCGCCCCGGGGACCTACGACCATGTCTTGGAAGAGTATCGATCCATGGACAAAAAAAAGGGGAATAACGGATTAACCCCCATGGAGCAGATAATTTTCGCAACAAGATCTGGGCAATCGGTTCCGATATGGCTATCCTAATCAGACATTACGAGGATAGATGTTTGCTTCGCTCGCAACGCGAACTATGTCACCTCCTACATATGTCCACCTCTGATGATCTTCGTGATCTCGTGGCTCTCAGGACCCCACACGCCACAAGACACGCCACAAGGGGTCGATTTGAAGCTCACGCACGTCTAACCGCTTCGATGATCTGTGGTAGGTAGGTAGGTAGGTAGGTAGCATTACACGGCACGGTCCAACTCATGAACGCCGGTTTCCAGGAATTCTCCCGGTGTACAAAGCACTAAGTAAATACACCATCGTCCCTGGGCCCTCCAGAATCCTCTCAGCCGAGCTCACGGTCGCGTTTGCTGCACACGCCGCGGTAGAACCAAAAGAACACTGAAAGACGAAAAAGTTAGCACGGGAAACCTCTCAAGCAGCTAAACGAAACACGGGCACGGCGTAAAATACTTCTAGGACATTAAATGTATGATCCACGAAAAGCAAGGCTTCCACGGCTAACGGGTGAGTTGAAAGCAACAAAGGCTCCGATATTTTTCGAGTCTTCACCATAGATAGATAATGCCGCATACAGGAAAGTGACTTGCGTCGGTGGTTTGTCCTTTGGGTCCACGACGGCGATGTAACAGATAGAGCTTGGCAGACGACTCGAGTTCTCCTTGCAGCCGATTCTAGATTGAGCTTGTGAACGTAGACCTGGATTTCCTCAATGGAGGTGGACCGAGCTAGCACTGAAACAATCGATGGCTGCATCACACTGGCAGTGTTGATTATAACATCGTTGGTCGGGACGTATTGCCGTTGCCGTTGACTTCAATAATTATTGAGAGTGGCGTAAGTATCCTTTCCAGACCACGGATATCCTTCAACTGACTGAGAGCGAGGAGGAAACGACGGACTCGTAGAGGCATTGTTCCGGTTTGAGTGTATAGCGTCTCAACTGTGGATCATCTATGGAGGTTGAGCATGCAACGCGACAAGTTAACTTGGACTTTGACTAGTATTGGCATCTTCACTGTCCGATATGACTTCACAGCAGTGAATTCGACAGTAGACGCGAGCCATGCATAGCTGCTTGTGTCCTTTAGGAGTTAAGTTAACTGTCCGGTCATGATACGATGTACACAGAAGCGCGCGGTTAGTGCTTTGACTTGGTATTGATTAAAAGGATATATGGGTATCTCTTCAGAAGTTGATGCCCGTCCGCCTCTCGTCTGTCTTCAGGGCGAGAATTGCACTACCGATGATGGAGGGTGAGAGCGGGGTCTTCAAGTTGAACGGTCCGAGGATCAGGATCGTCGTTTTGATCGGGGTCACAAGAATAAAATTGTCCGCACACCAGTCCAACGGGCAGAGCTGTACACGCAGATCCCGAAGAGATAAAACCGTCGGCCTGAGCCGGCAGCGAGACGGCGACATCATCAGTGAAGTTGAAGTTCGCTGCATCAACTCCCACCAAGAGATTTCTTTCAGGTGGGCGGAGAACTGAATCAACGGCGGCGCTCTGGAATGAAACCTCACTCAGATCAGGAGACGATCGTCATTATTAAAGTGAGGATGCCATTCCCAGAGAGATCAAGGTGCCCAGAAGATGAGGCCGAAGATGTACCAGGACGCCGACAGTTGAACCGAATAGCGGGAGCGGTCGGAGCGGAGTGGCGTATGCTGACAGATCACGGGAGGCGCACAGGTGGGCGGTGAGCGCTGCGCGACGCCAACTGCAGCACCGAGGATGGACACAACATAGATCGATTCAGAGACTTGGCGCAACATACAGGGACAAAAATTGAGCAGAAAGCTTCAAAACTGAGCTGGATGCGCGACGAATAACACTGTGAAGAGTAGAAGCGCTGTATATTAGTACCCTGAAGCACTGTAAATTAGTACCTAGAAGCACTGTAAATTAGTAACCGAGGTACTGTATAATAGTACTCCAAAGCACTAGTATATAGTACTTATTCTCATTTTCGCACTGCATATTAGTGCCTTGAGGTACTATTATACAATACCTCGAGTACTAATTTACAGTACTCCGAAGCACTGTTTTCTAGTGCTTCGAGTACTAATTTTGGGTCGCCATTCAATTGTTGGCAGAAAATGCACTATAATTTTGTCTACGCTAATACAGGTCCCAGCTAAACTCCCTCGACAGCATCTGGTTGGACCCCCTGGCTAAAGTAAGGGATGGAAGGCCATGTACACTCACCGTGGACCTTGTGCGCTTGAATTACTCAGTGAAAACATGACGAGAACAAGAAAGATTGGTACCTTAGCATCGATCAGGCCGGTGAGCAGTGGGGGAAAAGCAGTGACTTCACCTCCTTGAAGTCGAAGACGGGACGATGGTGTGCAGCCGAACGAACTTGCACAAGTCAGTACGGCGAACAAGGGGGGGAGTCAAGGTACGTACAGTGGTTCCGAATAGATGAGGGCTCATGAATTGCCTGCAAATCAAACACGTCGTCAGTATGAACACAGCGGCAGGCAAACTGACCTTGCGTGGGAACTGGAACAGGAGGGAGTTGTTATACCGCCAGTCCGGAGTCAAAGGACGTTACCATACAGTTCGGAACATCGTAACGGATGGAACGAGTGAGGCTTTCCGGAGGGCGGCAAGGTGAATGAGCACGAACAAGGCACCTACTAGAGTGTTCGGGCACGGTCTCAGTGCGTGTCGGGAGTTATGAGGTGAACGAAGGTGACTGCCGGGCAAAACCAAATCCGCAACAGCGGTACGGGAGGATGGACGTACCTAGTGTCTCGCGGTATTCACTATCCTCGAATTTGAGCCGTAATAGAAGAAGTTTGAGGCGCCTAGAACTAGGACAGGGAGTCAAGCTCCGCTCAAGGGGAGGAAAGGGGAGGTAGAGCGAGTACTACTCACATATGGGACCAAAGTGACCCATCTACGTCGCGTACCTCGCCGGAAGGACACCATGGTGTTGTTTAGAATAATTGAGCTTCACTTGATGATAAAAAAAAACTTACCTCGCAGTCCGGAAGACCAACACCGTTGGAGGACTATCAATACTTCGTAGGATGATGAAGAAACAAGGCGGATGAGTCGAGAGAGCGGCCCGGAGGCAATCAAGAAGTGCTTACACTCCGTGGGACGGTTAAGATGTACTTGATCGGGGGCGGCTGGGCTTTACTGGGAAAAGGAAGTGGAAGTCAGCGGCGAAACAATAGGAACAATGGACGGGGATTGAACCCGATGTGCTGTTCCGTTGTGTTGGTTCTGGCGTCGAAAGAGGGGTGCTGAGGACCCTAGAGGAGGATTCAGATCGGGTTCGATAAAGAGGGAATATGAACGGCTAGAACTTTAGTTCCAGCGATGCGACACATTGGTTGTCCCCGTAAGTGAGAGCGGAATGATCGGTGCTGTACCTACCGACGAGGAAAGATGGATGGTGTGGGGGCCAACAGCAGCGCATTAGTACCTGACAAGCGGGAATGAGAAAATACTCGCCCTCGAAGTCATGTGTGCATCTCTTCGCCGCGTGGGAGCCAGACGTGTTCAAATTTTTCAATGATGCATCTGGAACTGAGCCGCAGGGCTTACAAACGCATCATCGGACAGAGATTAGCAGCAGCTACGCATCGTTAGTGAGTCGAAGTACAAACCGCAAGGAGGAATACCCTCACCGAATCAACGTCCTCGGGTGGGAAATTTGTTGCCGAGAACGTAGGTTGTAAGTCTTGAATGAAGTATCTTGGGACGTTCAGACCGGCAGCGGAATGAATTTCGAAATGAGCGGGTGCTCACTTCTATCGACAACTCGCGTTAACCTTCGATGAATCGCGGGTACAGGAACACGCGGCCGGGGGGCCATGCAGGTTGCCGGGGATGGGTGTTGAGCCGCTGATTCAGAGGAAGGGGTCAAGAGACGACGCACATATGTTCGAATCTGAGTGTGGAGCGATGAGAAACAAAGAGGGGAAGGGAACATCAGCGGCGAAACGATAGTAATAAATGGGCGGAGATTAAACTCAGAATTCGATGTGGGGTTGCGCTGTGTTGGGCGTTGGCGTTGGCGTTGGCGTTCGCGTTGCGTTGATGTCAGTGGGTGGGATGAACTTTATAAGAGAGGTGGAGATTGTCAGCAAACAAAATCGAAAGGAAATAGAGGCAGGACGGAACGGGGAGTAACACACCTACCTTCGAACGAGCCCGACCAAGAGTAATGAATCTTGGAGGACAAGAAGGAATCAAAGTCAAAGGTTAGTTCGATTGCGCTTCGTTCGCTGGAGGTGCATACCTTAATTATCAGGACATCGTCTAGGTATTCATCAAGACCCTAAGCATGGATGGTTCGACACTCAGTCAGATTGGCTGTATTGAATAAATAGAGATCGAACGAACCTTCCAATGACCCTTGAGGGGAAAGGGTGAAGAAATTCTAGATAGTTCGAAGGTTAGTTAGTATCAGAGATATCGAACGAACCCGTCCTTACTTGAACTCGAGTATACAGCACCCCCGACATCTTCCTCGGGGCAAAGTCCCAAAAGGCATCAACATAAGTCGACGAACCTCACCGTTTGTCCGCTTCAGGTCACAAGATGAACTGCGAATGGCGTGAATAACAAGATATGCAGTAGTAATAATCAGACGCACCAGCTCCAATCGACAATTCACATAAACCCAACTCAAACTCGACAAGGCGCTCAGAATTCATCGGGCATGGTCTCAAGATGGGTCTTGAAGCAAGGTAACGTCCTAGCGCACGCACCGGGGGTTTAGAACGCGACCAGGCTTTGCTCAAGCCGTAAGAATCGTAGGTATGCTGAATACGGCACAGTGAGCGCTGTAACGAGGTCAGGAAAACGAAGTCGTAGATAGCAGTAAAGCGCACATCTGCGGCCTCAATTCTTCAATTGTGAAACCCCACAATGAAAGCGGGAGGGATGTAAGTAATCGGGTGGATATAGGGCACTAAAGTTTGCGATGGAAGGGGTCAAAAATGGATTCCGATTATGGAAATTCAGTACAGGCACCTTATACCTGCGTAACTCCTAGATTTGAGTCGAAATCACGTCCAGAGAGCCACTAAACGCGCCCAGTAAGAAGAATGTAATGTCCTGGGAGGATTTTAGGGTGCTTGGGGGGTCATCGAACTTGAGCACAGCGCGCACGGCGGCCTTATTGGAGAATTGCTCTGAATTTCGGTTTTTGGCTCTTGACGGGTGAGATACAGCCTGGTAGGGGGTAAAGCGGGTCGCAGGACGCGTTAGAGGGTGTTGGGTATGCTTTGAGACAGGTCTAGTTGAGGGGAAGTCGAAGATGCCGCCAGGGCGCGCGAGTGCATGGTGGTGAGCGAAGAGTGATGGCAAGTCCTTTGGATCATAACAATGCCAAACACATGGCCGTTCAGCCGTCCTCGCCCTTGGAACTCCTCACAAAGACCCACGCACAGTCAATTCGCACTATAAAGACCATTAAAGTATCTCAGAAGGCGCAGTGGCCGAAGAAAGTACACATAATTAATACAGAGACTTCCAACTTCAAGTCTTCAACCTCAGTTCAACAAATCTAAAATACTAGCGAACTCCTTTAGAGCTGCGAGTGCCGTATCCATGCGGAGCCGCCGGCTGAGGGGGTTCCTCGACTTTCTTTTTCGTGGGCGGGGCCTTCAACTTTGTCAACCGATGTAGGAGAGAACAAAGCGGCAGATCACACACCTTCTTCGCGGGAACGGCACTCTTTGCGGGAGCTGTGGAGTTTTCTGCGGCCTTAGACTTGGATTTGGATTTTTGTTTTGCCTTGGACTTGGCCTTGCTCTTTTTCGGGCGCTGCAAAATGGTCAGGAAGTTGAACATTATCGGTCGGAAGCAACCTACCTGCGGAAATTCGTCGAGGGTCAATTCGACCTCTTCAGGCGGACTAGATGGTAACTAGAACGGCAATCAACCATCATGCATACGTCGTGGATAGAGGGGCAAGACCTTGACTTTTTTTTTGTGCTTCTTCGGCGTGGGCGGTGCAGGGCTGGGAGGGGGATTATATTTTCGCTCGACGTCGGGATTCGCGGCTCTGTATGCCTCGTCGGTCAACGACCTATTGTATTCTTCAATTGCGAGAAAGTGGGGGTCCTTTGGATCTGCATGGAAGACGTCGCCGAAATTCGTGCTTCCGGCCTTGATCTCGACCGCCTCAGTGAAGGTCACTTGCATGTCTTCCGCGATAAGACATGTTGAAACATGTGGAATAAGAACGAACTCAATGAATTCTTCGAGGGGGAAGGGAATGAATTTCTGATTAGGATTGGAAGGGAAGTCAAAGTGTTCTGGCGCCGCGTGGATGAGAGCAGTGATAGTTTGCGAGAGTTCTTTGCGTAAGCGAGGAAAGTGCGGTGCGAAGAGACGAATAATGGTGGAGCCAATGACCTCAACACCGTGTTGACCTAGGCTGGTATCCATGGATTTGAGTTATGTGCTCTGGCGGAAAAGAAATCGCACGTACTAGCCGGCACGTGAATGTGTTATCGCCAGTGGGAAGTTATTGAATCCTTGTTCAACAAATTCATTGATTTGCCCATCGATCGTATTGAGAAAATCCAGGAATGAAATCGACTGGCCGAGGCTTTCGGGGTCTGTCACCAGCTCGAAGAGGTCGTCTTTTAGTGCAACAATCCGCGTCAGTAGTTGAGGGAAATCAAGCGACAGCGGCCAGCCAAGATTGCGGCCCATGGTGGCGAGTTTACGCCGCTTGTGCTCCAGGGAAATAGTCTCACAAATCTTCTGGTCAACCTTCTCGAGCGCATGCGTAGGGTGATTTGGATTTGAATCATTTACCATCTTGTTGCGTTGAGAGATCAGACGTGCCAGGTCGGCGCTGAGCGGCTTTTTGGGCAAGAGGTCGGCGCAATCAAGCTTGGGGCACTTTGTTAGAATCCGCGGAGGCGTTAAGACCTGCGAGGGTTCAGTCTAGGGAAGTGAGACAGTGAAATCAATTGACCGGTTTGGCGGCCTGGCGGGCAGTCTGAAGATGTTTTAGGAATCAATATGATGTAAAAACAAACGACTTACCGGGGGTGATGATTTGGGCTTGCTCTGAGGCCGAGCGGCAGGGACTCCATCCGTTCGCGCCTACGAAGCGACGTTGGTACCCACTCATGGGACTGAAAATAAGCGGACCTTTTTCTGGGGGGGGTTGGTACCCGCATCCTCCGTGACCTGATGCTTAAGCTTGCGCTACAGAGATACAAGTGTAACAAGACATGCAGTGGATATTCATGCAACGAACCTTTTTCTTGTCGCTGTCGGGCGCAGACGGTGACTATAATTGTGCTCAGCGCGAGTTGCATGCACCGAATTGACCGCTTAACCATACCTTCGATGGCTTTTTCGCCGGTTTAGAAACATTCTTGACTTGAGGTGAGGAAGAACGAAAGATTGAGCGCTCAATGAACTCACCTTAGGGACGGGAATCTCGTCGTCGCTATCATCGTCGCTCCCCAGCGCGTCCTCGAACGCTCCCTCTCCCTCGATGTCCGACATCTTGCCATCCGAGTCGAAATGCGACACAGAGTTTCTTCGTCGACCTCCTCAGCGTCGTCCTCTTCAACTGCCTCAACCACGTCCACTTCTCCTTCCTCTCCCTCGATTTCTCCACCCTCTGCATCAGCCTCTTCGTCAGATACCGGCACCTCTGCATCTTCATTTGCGAGGCCTTCGGCCTTGTCATCGACCTTTAGTGCGTTCACAGAGTTTTGCAAAACCTTCTTCATGAGGTCACGAATCGGCCAACCGCCGTCAAAACGTGCAAGGTACGGGTATTTCTCCATTAGCTTCCACGGAGATTGAGTGGGCAGAAAAGACGAGATATTGACTACGCACCAGTTCTATGACCTTGTCCACCCGCGCGACCTTTTGTTTGAGGATTGTCTTGTGCCCATTTAGATACCGCAAAGTGTAAGATCGAACTATTCTCTAAAAAAGCGATCAGGAGAGCTCATGTCCAGCCTGGAGTCGGGAAAAGGGACTCACAGAGAGTCGATGGTACTGGGGCTTGTTGTGCGTGAGGCGCATCTCCTTGATTAACTCGTAGCTATTGGCGCGACCGGACTGTCCCGCTGGACGGGGAAAAAGTTTGAGGTTCCTCTTCTTTGCGGACTTGCGTAAAGATTCTGCTCGCTGTTCCAGACTCTGTGTGAACAGGGAATGCTAACACGGACCAATTTCTTGTTTTTGGGCGGTTATCTTTGCTTGTAGTTTCAGCAGTTGTTCAGCGAGTGGCAAAGGAGCCTTATCACGCATGGTGGACGAAAGCAAAGTGGACGTGACGCGTTATTTGGCCTTGTTTGACAATTGATCGATCGGTACCGCAACTGACCGTAGAGGTGAAAATTGGTGAGAATGTACTGGAGAAGCTGGAGAAAAGATTGAGACAAAATGAAATGAACCTACTAATTCTTACTCTTTTGGATTCCAATCACGCCGACCTGGAGACCTTGATACACCACCGTTTGGCACGATTATACCCCCGTTTCCGGTTCGGTCCATACCACTTGTGCTCAATTCCTGTCTGGGACCTCTTCTAGTGTATAGAGGGTAGGAACAATCTATTGGACATGTGGAACGAAAAATTATGAGAGCGATGGAGCGGTTGAAAGTTGGCATCAATTCCTGATCTGAGATCAATTTTCCTGCGAGAGTTATGGGGACGCTTCAGCAGTGGTAAAACTGTCCAAGAATTCATTCGATGGTTCGGGTAGAGGGAAAAATTACCACAAAACTGACTGCAGCAGCTGATTCTCTCCAGAGACTTTATAAGGGCGGTTAACACGGAAATTCGCCGATACACTCACTCTTCTC
Organism: Mycena metata; assembly: GCA_029378385.1. NCBI lineage: Eukaryota > Fungi > Basidiomycota > Agaricomycetes > Agaricales > Mycenaceae > Mycena > Mycena metata. Next base: position 179,069 of record JARKIB010000230.1, read on the forward strand.
CCTTCATGCGGGCAAATCTCAATCCAGTGCCCCTACAAGACCTTATAATGGCAACTGATTTCGAAGTTGAGTATTCGCGGACCATCTAAATTTATAGCCGGCGGACAAACCCCGTCCCGTAAAGTCCTTGTCCCTTTTGAAACCAACAAGATAAATGTCAAGTATATATACCTGAGCCCAAGAATAGCAAACAGTCAATATACATCCCCCATCTCTTCCTCCACTTCAAGCTCATCCGACGGTACAAACTCTGGACGTACCATCCCACCTGTTCTGTCCAACAGATGCCATGTTCCGCGTGTTTGCAGTCTACCAACGACCGCCGTAACACTCTGTATATCCACAATGACCGGGGCGGTGGGCTGATGATGTGCCACAATTTCAAGAGCAGCATCGCGAGAACCAGTCCTGTACGGGGTGATATCTGCTAGCAACCTCACCTGACCAGCGAAATGTCTCCAGAATTTCCGATCGCCGGGTAACTTGCAAACCAAAATTTCGTCCAGCTCGCCATAGAAAATTCTTGGCACCCAAGCACCGGAGTGTCCTTTGTCCTTGACCTCCGTCTCGAACTGTGCATTCTCAGTTACGATCCTCCTGGCCCAAGAGGAAGTTGTGCTTACTCGGACAAAGCTTGTACAACGGCCCTCCTCACTCCTCCGTTGATCCACCCAGGATGAAGAGATTGAATCACCATCGATAACTCGGACCTTTCCCCATCTCACCATGACTTGAGGCAGTCGTTTTTGGACCTCCCTAACCCCCTTGCCTACCAAACCAGCAAAATACGAAGCAATTCGGTGCCGCGAAGCATCATCGGGGATGTGGGTCTTCTGGCACGGTACACGCAGGATAGTTTGGGGGTCTGACAAATAAATATGTCAAGTGGCCGAAAAAAACATACTTGAAGGCTTACAACCGTCGAACTGCAATTCGGTCTTGGACAATCCATTGATGCGGTGAGTGGGGGTCGACAGCTCATCTGCAAGGTCGAACTGGGCATCAAGCTGTTCCAGGTACGCACGGTGGAGTGTAATGTTATTTAAATTCGCCCATGGAGACTTCTTGGATCGAAGAGCATCCTTGAGAAACCCACAGTAGCGTTCCATGAAGAAGGTCCAGGTAGACCAGCCAGGACCGCAGAACAGGATGTCGTCGGGAACGTGAACAAGACCATGCACGGTAAGGACGCAGACAGAGAGCCGTTCTTCGGAGTATTGATAATAGAACCTGAACACCGTGAGCATGTTCTGGATTACAAGGGAAAAAAATCGGCCCTTACTCCTCATATCGCTTCAACCAGCTATTGATCCGTACTCGAAGATCGGTGATTTCATTGTGCGTAACCGTGAAGGAGATGCAGGTCTTGATGATCTTGGTAAGATCACAGAGATGGTCGTGGTATTTTGGGTGATTGAAGCGGCCTTTGAGGAGAATGGGTGCCATATAGACAAACCAAAAGCACCACGCCTCGGCGTTATACTTGGTCGGGCCATCGGCCATTGAGCGAACAAATTGTGCGGGAATATGCTTCACCGCCTCCCTCGTTTCCCTCCATATTTCCTCCCAGATCGCAGACGCTATCTCGTAGTCTTCCGACCCAACATCGAGTCCCTTGAATTTGCCGCTCCAGAGTGCAACCAAGATTCGGACAATGTTCTCAAAGAACAGGTGCATAAGATCCCATGGAAAAAAGCGGGCATAATTGAGAGAGCCAACCCGCCGGAGAGCGGGCAGACCCTTCAACCCTTCGTGGAAATCAGCTCGTTCTTGTCCGTCGCAAATTCAAGGTTCGCCAACTCCTCTACAATTTCAGCAAAGTCGGAATGCTGGCGCAAAGGAAGTCGGGTAAGGTTCCATGAGCGTCGAGGGCTTCCGGGGACATCGGGATGGGTGAAAGGGATGTAGTAGTTGGTGTCGCCACCAGAGATATTACGGGCACCCTTCAGTTTGCATGAACGACACGGACAGAAACCGTTGTGCCCTTTGATGTTCAACATGCTTTCCATCCCGATAATATCACCCATTCCAAAAATGGTGTAGGCATGCAGGTCAAATTCTTCCTGCGCAACACAGTCGTAGGTGGGGACACCGTGAGCGAGTCGGGAACATTCGTTGTCGAAAGGGACCAAGAAGCTATAGTAATCTTTGGGGCCTTTGGGTCCGGGGATAACACCGGCCAACAGATTTCGTGTCAGGTGCGTTCGAACCTCGGGTTTAATGTTGTATATCTGGAGTAAGATAGGAGTAGCGGAAGGACCCTTCCTTCGGCGGTCGAAAAGCAGATATGAATCAAGACAGATACCGAGGGCAATGTCGTGTTTATGGGAAAAGTAGTGATGAGGAAGTGTTTGGCCGTCCACGGTCACCTTTGTTCTGCGAAGCGTTTGGTAATGGATGCCGTCGAAAACGTCGGAGATTTCACCGGGGCGGTGCTTGTATCTGTGGCGATACAGCAAAGATTCGATCTTCGTGGGACTAGCGAAGAAGCCCTGGAGGCGGGGAATGATTGGAAGATAGCAATAGAGTCGTCGCGGTTTACCAGCGGCGTTGAAGCGTGGTGCGTGGCAATAGATGCAGGTGGTAAGGTCAGCATAGACCCCAAGGTAGGCCATGCATGAGTCTGGGCAGCAATCATACCACTCTGGCTCTATTTCAGTGAGAATCGCGATGCGATGGATCATTGCCCAGTGCGATGATATGTCCATTTTGTGACTGAAGGCGTGGCGCATGTGGGCGAACGCAACACGCGGCATCTTGGAGAACAGGACTAATTTGAACGCGCGAATATTATCGCGATCTTTCATTGATAGAACGTCGTTCCCTGCATTAAATTTGAGCTCAATTCCGTGCGAGGGGTATTATGAACAACTCACGAATTTCCCATAACTCTCGCTCTTCATCCACATGAATCATCTCATCGAGTTCCCTTTTCATATCCACAAGCGATTTAGGAACGTCCTTGTCTTTGACTTCATCAAAACTGATCAACTCGTCGTCCCCCGACATATCATCGGTATCAGAGTCAAGGTCGGAGTGGAAGGAGGGAGAAAATGCGGATGGGTGTGGAGGGTCAATGTCCATGGAATCGTCAGATGAGATTTCTGAGTCTAGGTCAAGCCGTGAGCCGTCTTCAGGATAATTTGGGTTGATTTGTGAGCCGTTTTCAGAGACCGAAGCAGAATTCAAGCTATGCGCAGAGAGATCCTCGTGCTCAGCTGATGGCATGGACTCGGAGTCTGAAACAGATGGGATAGACTCGGACTCGGGGTCAGAATCGTAGAACTGAAGCTTTTGCTCCTTGAAGTGCTTGCGCCGCGTACTCTTGGCCAAGAGCTTGTGACACGATCGTTTGCAGCGACAAATTTTCTTCTTGGACTTTGCCATTATATGAGGTTGCTGCAGTCAGCACAGGTTAGGTCTAGACAGATTAGCTGTGAAGGTTTTATACCTCTTCAGTAGAGCGGGAGAAAAAACCGAGCTAGCCAGTACACAAAAGATCGTTGTGACGCGTTTGGTTGGGCGATGAATGGAGGATTTTAGAATGTTGGATATGCTGGGTTTCTGTGCATGGGTGAGCCGCCAGGAGTGAGATAAAATCAAGACAAATCACTCAAAAGGAAAGCCAGCCACAATGGTGGTGAAATCGAAGAAGCAGAAAGTCGGAATTTATATAAAGTGGATAGCAACTTTTCTTTTTTCTTTTTTCCATGCCATCTCCGGTGGAAGGGGGTCGAGGCAGAGGCTCTCCAGACTACTGCACAACATATTTAGCGATGCAGGGTGGAAGCAGTGTGCCAGCGCCCAACTTCGGTAACGGGATGATGATACAGTAGTTGTTCCACGCGTGGATTCCGCAACCTTGTACCCCCCACGGCTGCGATGGATGATAACCTTGACAAGGCCGGCGGCAGTTGGACTGTCTACAAGGATTACTTCGGTACCCGCGATGGCCAGGTTCCAGGTTCTCTGCATCAGATGGTGGGGAATACTGCGAAGTGGAAGTGGAGCATCGACGCCGCAGTTTACCTTGAAAGGGGCATTCTATCGGCTGCTCGCGATATCACCAGTCGCTACGAGATTGTCACGGTGGGGACTCTGACACGTCTCAAGTTGAAGGATTTCAAAGTGCACACGCCCACGGGGACGGCGGGTATCGACGACAAGGAACTCACACCATACAAGGGCTCCCAAACAGAAGCGCTGGAGCGGATCAATGGCAAAGCTAACCGTTAGTCGTTTATTTCTTGTTTGCCTTGCACTGTCTCACAATATTCTGTAGATTATCGTTGGTCTACTTCCGCACATTGAAGCTACTCTCATGCAGCTTGCAGCGGATACCGAACATCCCAACCGGTACTACTGGGCCTACTGGCACACCGGTGGTACCAATGGCCCGAAACTATTCGCAATGGACGTTAGGGCCGATACCTCCTACATTGAGTATAGTGAAGGCGGGATTGTCTATCTGCCAGCGACACCAGATAGTTTCGCAGTCTACCCGAAACTCTTCCAGGAATGATTCAGGTAAGGGTGGTTTTCCCCTGGAGTGGGCATCGCTGAATGGCAACTAGAGGCCTAGGTCGTACCAGGCCGGGTCTAATGCTTGTTAACTGCCTTCCCACATTGTTTATCCTGTCTTGAACTACTTATCTTTGATCGTAGCATTCCAGTTCCACCTGGAACATATTTGTCAGTATAGACTGTGTCTTTCAACAAGACGATGATTTTGCTTATAGCGTTGTGGCTGTCCGCCTCTGGATTGAAAGTCACAGCTGGAAGTCTGTTTGCGAGCGTTGTGTATCCCTCGTTCGCTTCAAAAACCTTGATTAATCTCGCCGATAGCTTGAAACCAGAAGATTGAAAGAGATGCCTCGCATTCAAGAGTTACGTAGGTGGATTAACTATGGACAGGCCGTCCACCGAGCGCAGGTGTCAGCGAGCTGCAACGGCTGCGGGGCGCGTGCGCCAGCCTCCCAGCACGAAGCACCCGCGGACAGCAGCACCGGCGGCGGCGGCGTCGACGCGCACAGAATCCACGGACAGCGTCGGCGGCACGAGCCCCACTGAGCGCGATGGGGTGGTGGGCGGGCGGAGAAGGGAGGAGGGGGGGAATACCTGAACGAAACAAGGACCAGAGGATAGTGCGCATCTTCTTTGTAATTTCTTCCAGATGCACGCAGCCCTCGCGGCTCCAGAATCTAGCGGCGCGGCGATCCTCGAGGCAAACAACGGCGTGTGTGCTAGTGAGTGACGAATGAGCACGGAAGCACGCAAAACGCAAGCGACGTACCATGAAGCAATATCAGCTACAACGAGCGCACCTACTAACCCTAGCTCACCCCAGACCAGCGCGAGCACGAATAATTACAAGCGGAGCACCGCACCAGCGCCCTGCGCGGCGTTCCCTGCACGCCTTGCACGCGCTGCGAGCCAACGAGTCTGATCCACCGCTGCTCCAGGGTTACTAGGGGACCGTAGGGTCGTAGGGTTAACCCTAACTTAGGGTTACCCCTACTGAGGGTAGGGGGGTCAGGCAGGGGAAGCCTGTGAGCCTTGAAGATTAATTGCATTGCAGTGAATTGAATAGATTGAATGGATGGCTGTCCCGGACAGCCATCACAGGAAGGGCAACTTTGAACTGCACTGCATAAATGTTTCTTGCCTGCTGATGGCCGTCCCGGACAGCCATCACAGAAAGGGCAATTTTCACCGCATAAATGTCTCTTGCTTGCTGATGGCCGTCCCGGACAGCCATCACAGGAAGGGCAACTTTGAACTGCATAAATGTTTCTTGCCTGCTGATGGCTGTCTGGGACAGCCATCACAGGAAGGGCAACTTTGAACTGCACTGCATAAATGTCTCTTGCCTGCTGATGGCCGTCTGGGACAGCCATCACAGGAAGGGCAACTTTGAACTGCACTGCATAAATGTCTCTTGCCTGCTGATGGCCGTCTGGGACAGCCATCACAGAGAGGACAACTTTCGCCGCATAAATGTCTCTTGCCTGCTGATGGCCGTCCCGGACGGCCATCACAGAAAGGGCAACTTTGAACGGTACTGCATAAATGTTTCTTGCCTGCTGATGGCCGTCCCGGACAGCCATCACAGAAAGGGCAACTTTGAACGGTACTGCATAAATGTTTCTTGCCTGCTGATGGCCGTCCCGGACAGCCATCACAGAAAGGGCAACTTTGAACGGTACTGCATAAATGTTTCTTGCCTGCTGATGGCCGTCCCGGACAGCCATCACAGAAAGGGCAATTTTCACCGCATAAATGTCTCTTGCTTGCTGATGGCCGTCCCGGACAGCCATCATAGAAAGGGCAACTTTCACTGCATCCGCATAAATGTCTCTTGCCTGCTGATGGCCGTCCCGGACAGCCATCACAGAAAGGGCAACTTTGAACGGTACTGCATCATCCGCATAAATGTCTCTTGCCTGCTGATGGCCGTCCCGGACGGCCATCACAGAAAGGGCAACTTTGAACGGTACTGCATAAATGTCTCTTGCCTGCTGATGGCTGTCCCGGACAGCCATCACAGAAAGGGCAACTTTCACCGCATAAATGTCTCTTGCTTGCTGATGGCTGTCCGGGACAGCCATCACAGGAAGGACAACTTTGAACGGTACTGCATAAATGTCTCTTGCTTGCTGATGGCCGTCCCGGACAGCCATCACAGAAAGGGCAATTTTCACCGCATAAATGTCTCTTGCTTGCTGATGGCCGTCCCGGACAGCCATCATAGAAAGGGCAACTTTCACTGCATCCGCATAAATGTCTCTTGCCTGCTGATGGCCGTCCCGGACAGCCATCACAGAAAGGGCAACTTTGAACGGTACTGCATCATCCGCATAAATGTCTCTTGCCTGCTGATGGCCGTCCCGGACGGCCATCACAGAAAGGGCAACTTTGAACGGTACTGCATAAATGTCTCTTGCCTGCTGATGGCTGTCCCGGACAGCCATCACAGAAAGGGCAACTTTCACCGCATAAATGTCTCTTGCTTGCTGATGGCTGTCCGGGACAGCCATCACAGGAAGGACAACTTTGAACGGTACTGCATAAATGTCTCTTGCTTGCTGATGGCTGTCCCGGACAGCCATCACAGAAAGGACAACTTTCACCGCATAAATGTCTCTTGCTTGCTGATGGCTGTCCCGGACGGCCATCACAGGAAGGACAACTTTCACCGCATAAATGTCTCTTGCCTGCTGATGGCTGTCCCGGACAGCCATCACAGAAAGGACAACTTTCACCGCATAAATGTCTCTTGCTTGCTGATGGCTGTCCCGGACAGCCATCACAGAAAGGGCAACTTTGAACGGTACTGCATAAATGTCTCTTGCTTGCTGATGGCTGTCCGGGACAGCCATCACAGAAAGGGCAATAGCTTTCCGAACAAGTAGCTGTGCTTTTTTGGCTATCCGAGATGCCCGGGGGTGAAATGCCACAAAATTTTCGAATAAATTCAGAGAGGTAGATATGAGCTTTGCGATCACCTTTTGTACAAACGGCTTTATGATGGCATCACTTCCCAGAGCGGGAAACGCAAAATACGCGACCGGAGCCGGCGGTTGCAGACACTTTTATATATGAAAATCCATAAAAACCTCAGAATATTCAAGGAGTTAGATCTGACCACTACAATCACTTTTTACATATAAAATTTCTTGATTCGATCAGTCCTTGCTGTGAAAATTGCCTCTGTTTAGCTCTTAGACAGTAAATAGCTAACATCTCAGCAACCACTGGGCCATTTCCGTTAATTAAGCAGTAGGTGTAAATACAGCTGCTGTGATGGCCGTCCGGTCTTGAGCTAAGAATGGAAAGCTGTGCATTTGATGAATTGTTGGACCTGTCTGATTTGAAGAAAAGAAAAAAAACAATCCAAACAATATTCTAGGAGGTAGATGTGATGTTTATGACCATGTTTTTGCCCAGAAAATATTTTGATTACATCACTTCTTGTTGAGGAAATCGCAAAATACACTGCCGGCATCGGCTGTGTGGAGCTCCCAAAAATAGAAATATTGGAGTAGGATATGCAATTGTAGCCCTCAAAGAGCTCTACAAGACTGGCTAAGTAACATTAATAATAGAATCAATATTCAAGCCAAAAAAGCAATATACCAGTTCTTATCTATTTGACTTGAAACTGGGACCATTTCAACTGCTGTCCCGGTGTGTATGGTAGCAATGGTAATCATAATAAGCATCCAAAATGTCGCTGAAATTCTTGAGAGTAATACGTAACAAAGGCCTGTTGCTAACTTTGAGGTGTAACAAAATAATCATTTTTTGGTGTGATAAATAAAGTGAAAAAATACAGAAGAAATTACTGTGTCTGTCTACAAATCCCAAGATATTCCAGGGATAATCCCTGCGCTGAACAGTGTTCCATTGTTGCTGTAAGCCCAAAGATTTTCCGCATTGCCTAGTGTTCAGCTCGGGAGGAATGCTCACAGGCAGGCTATACTACAGGTTGAGGAGACATGAGAACTTAAGTGGAAAATGGTAACTTATGAAGGAAGGAAAATCAATTCTGAGCCCTATGACTGTGATGCATACTAGCTACTTATGAACAATGGTGGCCCAAGGCTATCTGAATGACTGTCTTCAGATTTCATGCCTGGTAGACAAGAGAGGCTGAAACAAGCCTAGCCAAGGCCACTCAAAGCATTTGGGTTGCCTAAATTGGTATCCATAATGCATAAAATGGCCTCAGTTGCTAACTTTTGAAATTTACCAGGCATAACACAGCCTCAGGCATTGCTACCATACACTATCTATCTAATCCAGAAAAACTGAGCCCCAACACGGTTTTTTGGCCCTGTTTCTGCGTGTTGGGGCTCAATTTTTGTCGAAAATCTCCAAAATAGCTGTCATTTTTGTGTGTCGGGGCACCATTGGCGGAGCCCCGACACACAAAAATGACAGCTATTTTGAAGATTTTCGACAAAAACTGAGCCCCAACACGCGGAAATAGGCCCTTTCCAGGTGTCGGGGTACCATCCATGTTGGGGCACCATCCATCTATAAGGCCCGAAATCATCTTATAGATCGGGTTGGTGCCCTCACACCTAAAGATAGCCTGTTCTCCCGTGTCGGGGCACCATCCATGTTTCAAACTTTGAAAAAATCACCGTTTCCAACGTGTTGGGGCACCATGAGCTCGCCAACGGCCTTATAGATAGAGTAGAAAAAATGTTGTCCAAGTTCACATCTATAAGGCAGAATTAGGCATTATAGAGTTCACTCGCTACTTAACCGTGTTGAAATCTTTAAGAGTGAAGTCCGTCTGAGGCGCAAAATATCTGTCATGAACTCTAGTCAGAAACCATAGAAAGTAAGCAGGTAGCAATGAAACACACTAATTTAAATTGCCCTGCAACGAAAAGTGTCTCGTGTGTTGGGGCACCATCCATCGATAGGACCTATAGCTACCTAATAGACAGTGTCAGTGACCGACACCCGACGATGACCTGTTCTCGCGTGTCGGGGCACCATCCATGTTTCAAACTTTTAAAAAATCACTGCTTCTGCCGTGTTCGGGCACCATTCTATTTACATGGCTCGAGATTGGGTTATAAATGCAGTTGGTACCAGATTTTATCTATAAAACCCAAGTTCGGGTTATAGATGCAGTTCCTCACATATCGGCGCCGGAGTTCCTCTGTAAGGCCCAAGATTGCCATAGACGCGGAGACAGCACCAGTTTCACCAGAGTCATGGAAGTAGCGGTTATGGACAGGGTAGAACAAAACATCGTTGAAGTTCGCATCTATAAGGCAGCATCAGGTGTTATAGAGTTCAGTGTCGAAATCTTGAAGCGTGAAGTTCATATTATCAGTAAATTTTCAAGAACTCTGAAAGCACAAGATATCTACTATACAGCCTGGTCAGGAATATAGAAAGCAGGTAGAGACGAAAGGCACCTATTTAATTTGCCCTGCACCGAAAAATGTCCTTCAAGTAGTATTGCCACTGAGTGGCATGGAATTGCCACTTAAATTCGGATTTGGGCTGAATTAACTAGGAACCAGAAGAGATACAGCCCAGAGTGCATAAAATCCACAGAAATAAGGTTGGATTGAGCACCAGAAGCACAAGAATGGGAGTGGATGACATGGAGGAAGAAGGGAAAGATGTGTGGCAGGAGGTGATCAGTGTCAACCATCTGATGTGGCGGCGGTGATGCCGTAGACTGTCACATTGGTGACTGTAACGAGTATATATAGCTGAGTCCAAACTGTTCTGGCCTAATCTTTAACCCCACCATCCCCCAAAGTGCGACTTTGCTTACATAATATTTCTGCCCCAATGGCTTCCCAGGTATGTGGAGAGATTTATGACATCTATAAGGCTAACCACACCCTTATAGACCCCATCCTCTTCCCAGCTCATCAGTCTGAGGGTCCACAACAAATCTATAACACTGATGTTCCCCTTATAGATAGCTGCTCAACCCCGTGTGCTCAATAATCACAGGAATCTTGTCACCACCAGAATTCTTGAACCAGTCGATGTTGCAATCAATACTGAGCTGAACGTCTATATCTGCGGGTTAACTATCTATAAGCCCACTCACCTGCTAATAGATTTTTGCATTGCAATTCGCTGGACAACCAACACAAGGAGATAAAATGTTCAGACAATATATTAATGTCCGCATGCTGGCAGCGATCTTGTAGCCAACTTCCTCATTCAGCTCCACACATTTGTACGACCATTTGCTCAAACATGTGGGATCTATAAGCCAGGGAAGCATCTTATAGATATTTCCAACAGTTCCTTGCGTCCAGGGTGTTCCCTGGTCATCCTGCTGTCGTTGGGCCATATGGTGACATTAGTGTTGCCGATGTCCGGTTCGGTCGGGTTTTTTGCCAAAAAATCTAAACCCCCGAACCTGACCGACCCCGAACCCAGGTGAACAGGTTCGGGAAAATTCAACATTGGCCGAACCCCGAACCTCAACGGAAGCTTGGTTCGGGTTTGGTTCGGGTTCAGAATCGGTTCTGAACCCGACACCGGCAACACTAGGTGACATGACCTTTATGGACTTCGGCAAGGTCTTCACATCAGACAAGCTGAGCGCAGTTAGGCCAGTGGAGTGTACCCTCCATTCGGTGGACCGTGACCTCCCTATCACCAAATCACCACTAAGTGCCGGCGGGGTTGAGTCGAGTCCGGTCTGGGTAAGTGAGACGAAGTTCAGTAAGTGAAGCTCACCGGGAAATGAGTTAGTAGGTTTGAGTTGTGTTGGATGTCATGTTGCGTTGAGGGAAAAAGTGCGGGGGTACTGGTGGAGGTGACCAAATAAAAGAACTGCATACAGGAACAAAATGAGCTCACTTGACTCTGGAAAGTAAGTCACTAGCAATAAATGTTGACGAAGTAGCTCTCATTGGATGTGAGTCTTGGCGGGTGTAATTCGAATTTTTACAGAAGTTCGAGGTCAATTTTGACCTTTGAGCCGAAAAATACTAAGGTGTGATAAGTCGTGATTAATTCTGTTGGGATGCTGGCGGCAAGCGGTCCAATGGGGTGTTGGGTATTGAGTGATCCGTGGGTATATGACAACCAGTGGCCCCTGCTGCACATGGCATTGCTGCACATCTCTTTTTAGTGATGCTGGCGGCTACCAGTTGAAGTCACTCCCTCGAGGTTCAACTGTGCCAGTTCAGTGGCAGCCACCACTGAGTAGCGGCTACCAGCCTCGTACTGAACTTGCTAGTGTAGCGGCCAGCTCATATCATACCATCTCTCTATCTCTGGCGGTATTACACACATCTGTTTGATAGCGGCAACCATATTGTTGGTAGCGGCTAGCAACTCGATCATGATCATTGGAAATGTTCTGTGTCGGCCGCCGCCAGGGCAGTAGCCGCAAGCGAAGGAGTCAAACATGTGTAGCCGCTACAGCCTTTGCTGAGGCTAGCGACCACCTCCAGTATCTTGTCTTTTAGCTGTAGAATCAATAGGGTGGTGGCTAGAGAGCGCACTTCACCTAGAGACCCTTTTCATATCAACAACTCAATCCAACCCAAACAGCATAGCCGCTATCAAGATCTTCATGATTGACTATCTTTATCTGGTCGAGTTCAGATCCAGCGGCTATCTGGATCCTAACTCTAAGTTGTGGTTGGTTCGAGTCCAACCTGTTTATCATTGAGGCTGGCGCCGAGTAGCAGCTACGACTAGGACATTGTAGTTCCTCTTGATCACCTCAAGCACTCAAGGAATCTGGCGGCTAGCCAACTCCCGGAGCCCAGTGGCTGGCTTGAAAACTGAACTCGGTTCCTGCAAAGGTCCCTTGTTGAGCTTCAAACACATAGTGTTCACTGGCTTTCGGCCGTTATAAGTGTAGAATACCATTCAGAGGAGAATGTACCCCCTTAGTCCAAATCTCACTCTAGCCTTCAAATAGGTTCAGAAACAAAAGAAAACTGGGTGTTTTCATGCGTGTTTTGGTACATGCCCTATCAGCGGCTGTTCTGAAGCACCGCCGTGGCATGGCGGCGGCGGCGGTGCTTCGACGCCGAAACTATAGATCTAACAGGCTTCTTATTCAGAGCTTCAATACCCAAACTATGACTGTATGGCCTCAGGTATGTACCTTGAAGTTTTTTATCTGTCCTTCATTTGACTGACCAAGTTCGTGTTCAAAGTCAAGCTAACTCCGCTCGGTCCGTAGTTAACGTTGACCCGGGGTCTCAGGCATAACACAACTCAACTCAAACTCGGGAGTTCATTGTATCTTCGACTCGATTCAGTGTTCTACTCATTCTGCCGGAACTTCGCTCCTTTGTTACGGGGCTTTAATCTCAGCGATGTTCAAAACTATACTTTTGGTACGCTGTTTCTGCCCCAGCAGCACCCTACGGCGCTCGTTTTCTGCGGCCACTTTGGGCCACTTGACCGTTTCGCGTGCTGTCGATCCTAATGGGCTCCTCCATGGCCCAAGAACCTCCCCTCGCGATAGCGGCGGTTAGCGGCCATCGGTGCCAGTAGGGCCTTGTATATAATTCCTGGCGACTTAAAAACAGGTTTTTAATACCGGTATGTAAACAAGGTGTTTCTAAACGTGTTTGCAAACCGTAGGTGAAATTTCCCACGGTTCCACCTGGTCTTGTTCAAGTAGGTCTGGATCACGAAAAACAGGTAAAAACACGCTCATAATTGTTATACTGCGCTGAATTCACCGGCAAGGGCTGAGCGATCCTCCATAACACAGTTTTAGAGGTCAAACTCTGCCCAAAATCCTCCGGGAAGTTGCCAGGAAGACCCTTGCACTGAATTAAAAACCGGGCTTTTGAGCTGTTCGATTTAAAAACAGGTTTATAAACGCCGGTTTATAAACCGGTTTGTAAACATGAATAATATACAAGGCCCTAATCGGTGGCAGCGCAGCAGCACTAAGAGTGGTCCGAAAAGCACATTTGCAGCATGTTGGGTCAGTGTTGGCAGAGACGGGTCAAGGGTCTGACGCGTCAGACGGAATTGACGCGTGACGGCAGTCTGACGGGCCTTGACCCTGTTTGACGGTCAGTTGACGGTGGGCCCAAAACGTCTCCTGCTGTCCAGCACCCATACAGTCGCAGACGGCGAAGCGAAACGTCATCACGTAACGAAACACCGGCCGTTCGGTACATCGCAGGCCTCAGATCGGCTCAAGATTTGGGGAGGTGAGCGTCCTCCTTGAGAAACCTCGGCCTGCAAAAGGAACTAGGTGAAACCATAATATTGCGCCCACACAGCGTGATTTATTTGAGAGCATCATTTGAACCATTCTCAGTGTTTCAGTCGAAAAATTCAAGATGCTCACAAAAGTGCTTGATACCACCCAGAGCGTGCTTGGGGGTTGTTTCTCAGTCCTTTGGTGCCAAATATAAATTCAATGGCCCTTCGCACTGCCAAAAACCGGTAAATTGAACTGTTGTAAAGTGTTTCGCTACGTCGTTAATGAGCCAAATTTGGCCTCCCGGAGAAACTCGCTCCGTTCTCCACGAGTTTGGGACGAAATCCTCTGATTTTTTGAATTACAGTGTAGCGCATATGCCAAGGAGTCGATGTATGACAGTAACCGTGGCAATTTGCACCATGTTGTGCCCACAATCTGCCGGGCATGCAGACCGTTTCGCTTCGCCGTTTGCGACTGTAGTCAATGTGATGTGGCCTCTTCTTCGTCATTTCCTGAGGTTGGAGCATATAATTTCAGACTTATGTGTCAATGGGGCCAAATTATGAGAGCACCTTGACAGTAGAACACCAAATGGTCACAATAGCTGACCAGGACTTGTCATTTTGGTGCATAATGTTGTCATGAACTCAATAGAGTTCAGCTTTTCAAGTATCCATGGACACTGTAAGGAGATGGACTCAGGGCCTATAGGCAGGGGAGGGTGAGGAATTAACTCAAGTTATATGACCTTTGGATGGAAGATAACAATGATTAGAGGTACTACAACACAACCATGATTTTCCTTGAATTTATTTGGCTTTTTTTCGAAGGGAATTCAACGGGAATTCCAAAAAAGGAAATTGACTTGACGAACCGTCAAACGGCGTCAATCGTCTTGACGAACCGTCAGACCCCGTCTGACTCCGTCAATGCCGACACTGTGTTGGGTGCGGCCACTTTGGGCTCTTCTTCCTCCTTGCTTTCACCCTTTTGTGCTCAAATTTGTCGCCCTTTGCTCACTCGCTTCGCTCGCTCGCAGGCACCAGCGGCCCCTCCAAGACGCGCGTAATCTTCCAGCCCACGTTTGACTCGACGCACACCATCTATTGGCGGCAGCCGGGAGGGGGAATGGCGGGGAGGAGGTGTTGAGTATCAGGTATATGTGATTTGGCGGAGGTTGCTGTCAGCGCGTTCTGCGTTTTGTCGATCGGTCGTCGGTGTGGTGCGCGGCGGCGGCGGCGGCATCTGCGATTATGCCAGATCTCGAGTCGGGGAGACGTGGGGTACGCCGGGGATAGTGTTGCTGGGGACGTGCGTACGAGCGGTCTTCGTCGAGTCGGGGAGACGTGGTGGCTGCGGCGGTACCACACGCACTTACGCCCAATACTTGCACGCGCGGGGTCCCCGCCCTAGAGGTGTTGTTGGGATGCGAGCGCGCGCGGGCGGTCCTCGTTGAGACGTGGCGTACACCAAGGATAGTCTTGATCGCGGCGTTGACGGTGGCAAGCGTCGGTCAGCAGTGTGCGCGCGCATGTATTCGGCGCTGGTGCTGGATGACAGATGGCGCCGTCGCCGTCGGAGTCGAGTTGGTGCCGGGGAGACGTGGTGGCTGCGCGGAGGCGGGTGCGGCGCTGTGTACACCGAGGATGGTGGTGAGCGTCGGTCAGCGGTGCACGTGCGCATGTATTCGATGCTGGTGCACGGTGTGCTTGGTCGGGGCGGCTGTGTGGATGCTCGGCACCATTCAATGTTCCCGAGCGGGATTTGGCGCTCGCGCGGGAGGCGGGCGGTATGTGCTTGGCGCGTTTGTACGTCAGCGGATGGCGACGGTGGCGTGCGTACACCCACAGCGGGACGGGAGGCAACACGCGCCTCGAGTCTCTGTGTCGTTTCGTGCGTTTGTGTGATACTCGCAGCGGGACGCAGCGTAGAGGGCCTGCGCTGTGCGAAGGGTCAGTGGCATTCGATAAAGACTCGGTTCTCGTACGCGTCTGGGCCGTGGGCGTTGGCGCCGGTGCGGTGCATTCGAGTGCCTTGTGGAGCTCGTCGAGTCGCCGCTGTCGATGAGGAGGAATCAGCACGATTGTCTCCAGCATGGTGGCGCACATACGCGGCCGGGCGATAGATACCCAGCTGTTCTGACTCTGCGGTCGGGGCGTGCAGGCCGTGTGCGTCCGGGTGCTGGTGTTCGTCGCGGCGTCTGCGCCGCTCGCAGAAGTGCTGACTCTAATGTCGAAGATGAGGATGAACGAGCATGGTGGAGTGGCTCACGTACGCGCATAATCTCCCTCTGTCTTTACTCTTTGAGGAACCTTCTCCTTCCCGCCCACTCCACTCTCTCACACACTTCACCGAAATACGAACTCGAGCTGACACTCCCTTCCAGCGTCGTCGCCTGCTCCAACACCATCCTCAAGCAGCTCGTCCTGCAGGCGAAGCGCGAGTACAAGGCCGAGGCGGTGCATCGGATTCAGGTTGGTCATGTCTCCATTCATTCATTCACTTCTTCCTGCGGCGAGTTGACAGGGAATGCGGAATGCGGATGAGGTGGAGGCGCCGTTTGTCTGGTCGTCGTCGATGGGGTGCTGTGGCACGCGGAAATGTCGGCAGCTTGGAGACCAGTCTTCTTAGCTTGTCGTCCTCCCTGTGACGCGGATGTTTCCTTCCGCGCACGGCAGTAGATGGTGTTCGCCGTGCCGCGAGAGTGACAGTGGGTCTCATGCGGCGTGCCGTTTGCGGGCGACGTGGGATCTTGTCGTCCTCCCCATATTTGTATTGTTGTAGTTGATGCGTCGGCGTCACGTTCAGACCTCGTCCCATCTTCGGTGGTCACTTCCGCGTAGAGCTCGCCCTGACGTGGATGCTGCTCCCTCCCGCCCTCACCCATGCTTCCTCTACCACCACTCCATCCTCCCGAATCGCTCACTAACCCCTCCCCACAGATCTTCTTCGCCGACCCGCACGGCTCCTGGCGCTGGGCCGACGCGCGCCACAAACGCCCCATGGGCAGCATCGTCCTCGACCCCGGCGTGAAGGAGATGCTCCTGGGCAATGCGAGGGACTTTTTGGCAAGTGAGAAGGTGTGTGTTTTGGTTTCGTCCTCATTTTGTTTGCGAGGTTTTTATCGTCGGGAGTTTTGGGAGTTGGGGAGTTTGTGAGAAGGGGAGGCGGGCAGAAGAGACTGGGAGGTGCGGTCTTTGGGGAAGCGCAAGTGAAGGTGCCCGAGTGTACCGCTCCGCTGTTTTCGAGGGAGGAGGAGAGTACCTGGGGCGGCGGGCGGCGGGCAGAGACGAGTGGGAGCCGCACGTCGAGCTGTGGGTGGAACTGGAGACGTCAAGGGAGACGTAAACATAGACACAGATGTGGAGGGCGTTCCAGTGGGGTGTGTCGCTCAAGGCGGCGGTGCTGGTCGATACAAAGATGCGGGTGGGGGCTTCGTTACTCCCGGAGCGGGCTCTGCTTGGCATGCAAACATCGGTCGCAGTTTGCTGAGCCCAGCTTCATGCTGCGAGTCAGTGATATCGCTGTCGAGAATTACATGTCGAGCTGCTTCGAGCTTTTACGAGCCTGCGTTGTTTTCCTCTTGGTGCTGTCGTATTCTTTGTGGCGGTCGTCGTGTGGAAGGGAAAGCACCTCAGTAGGCTGAAGTTACGTGAAACCTTTCGACCACCGCCACAAAACATTTTCCGAAATGTTACGAGGGGGGGGGGGGGGTTTATGTATCTTTTATGTACTGTGAGTGCCCTGGACGCCCCTGCATGGCACCACGGCAGCCACCTCGCGAAATTTGGGCCGCCAGGCCATCAATTTGCGCCAGCGCGACAATACTCGGCGGGTAAGTGAGTCACATGCTACATTCCCAAACGGTACAAAAAAGTAGGAAATAAACCGTTACACGCCCCGCGCGCCTCGCGCGCCCTGGGGATCCACACCCTGTTCGCGTGCACGTTGCCAGTGCAGCATGGCAACGCCCCCGAGTCCCCCCGACGTCGCTGTGCCCTCCGCCTTCCAGAAAGCGTCTCCCGTGTTGTGCCCTCCGCCTCCCAGGCCGCCCGACGCGTGCGAAATGGCGGGCCGGGCCGCCCTCCCGCCCAAATGGCGCGCAGGGCGGGAAAGCGCGACGCATGGGTTTCCGGCGTGACGTGGCGACGTCCCCAAGTCCCCTCAACCTCCGTAAAGTCCCCTCCCGCCCGAAATCCCTCTCCCTCCCTTATTGATCCTGCCCTGCCGCCAAAACATTCCCCAGTCTGACAGAGCAAGAAAAACACGATCGTCCGCAAATCCTCCTCAAATTTGAGGAGTAAATAAAAGGTAAACCGCGTTGGCGGGGGTACAGGATCCAGGTACTGATTCCATGCACACCGCCGCCCACACCACCGAAATAGCGGCGAAAAGAGAAAGAAGACGGCTTACCCTGAACACCGCACTCAATCGTCATCCTCCCCCCCGCCGAGGAGGAAGTCTTCATCATCTGCATTTCCACACAGATCCGCTAGCTCGTCCTCGTCGTCATCCTGCCCCACCTCATCCTCCTCTGTACGTTGTTCCCTCTCGTCGTCGTCGTCTTCGTAATGAATCGCCCTCCTGCGCTTCCCTCTCCCCCGCCATTCCTCGGTCATCGACACCCCAAAGCGCACCTTGCTCATCTGTATGTCTTACTGCTGCATCTCATGTATCTCGTGCCGGGCCGTGGTACACAGCGCCGCTGCTAGCTACGTTGTGGTGTGTTGCTCGCACTACGTATCTCACAATGCTTTCTGTGTACTTTCTTTGTCGTCAATGTGATATACGTTCCCGAATGCGTGGCTCGAGCACTATTCACAAACACAATGTTAGTGCCAGAGCCCAAAATGGGCTCGATATGGTGTGGGTGGGCGAAAAAAGAAAAGAAAAGAAAAGCGGCAGAAGTTTGATGGTGGCCGCCGGCGGTTAACGTTGGCCTGTGGTGGTCAAGGGTAGTCAGAGGTGGTCATGACTTCCGGTAAATCCCACCGGTCATCAACACCATTAAAATTACCCCTATCCTGCTTCATCGTTCACCGCCGTGACTATGCAAATTCCCTTACTGTGAGTCTACCAGATTCGATGACTCTAAGAGTTTTAACGACGATCAAGGGTCATCAAGTCGGGATGCCGGGAAGTGATTTTTTTGTTCCTTGCCTCCTCATTATATGCACCGCCCTGTGATGTTATAGTAGCAGGTTAAATCAAGGGTCAAATGGTTAAAAGAGCCTTTATACCCGGTCCAGGCTGGGCCTATATTACCCCTCCTCTCACCCAAAGTTTTGAAACACATCGACTTTTGGTCGTTCCTTTACTAAGGGACTGGAGGCAATATTGCCCTTTCATAGCTTATTTTGCTTTAGTGAGGTGCTGGCTGAGGAGGCCACCGAGAGTGAGCAGTCGCTAACCTCAGGGGCTGATGTGCCGAAGGTGCCGCTTGTCTCACTGAGGCGCATCACTCCTATCGGTGCACAGCTTACTCCGCGGCCCGGAGAGCCATGGAGTCATGGACTTTCCAGCTCCCAAACTTTGTGGGCGGGCGGTGGTCTTCGCTGAAGATAGATGAGGAAAGTTGATGTCGTGTTCAAGCACAAGACCTTACGAGTTGTCGATCACGGAGATCAAACCTCAATTTGGGTGCCGGACGTGCCAATGGAGCCATAGAGCTGTGGAGTCATAGACTTTCGGGTTCCCAAATGCACTCCGCCCGCTGCCGCCTAACAAATTTGAAATATTTGAAATGGCGTGATCTCAGTCGCCATCCACTGTTCTCAGTTATCATGTCCCAGCCTACCGTCTTCGAAGGTCCACTGACTATGGTTTGACTCACAGGGGCAAAAAGAAGAGAAACTGATCCCAGACATTCACAAAGCCCTCGTGGGTTTAGACGACGACCCTCGCTTTGAGGAACTTCACCCCCACTGGAACCAGGAGGATGTCCCAGCCAAGCCAGTGAAGGGTGAAAAAGAGAAGAAGAAGGACAGAGTACAGATAAGGAGAAGGCGGATCTGGCCGAGCAAGTTAAGCCTCAGAAAGCGATAACGGGGTATGTCTTATTTTTTTCACCTGCCTCAGTTCCTTCCACATATATATCACCTAGAGCAAACCTCAGGCAGGGTTCGGTGAGCGCTATATACATAATGAGCACTGTCTTCATCTGAAACCTATCCGAGACAAATCCTCCCCGTTGCCAAGTCTCCCCAGCAGCCCCTCGGGATTCGGGGGCAACTGAACTGCCCCCCTTGCTCCGAATTGAGCCAGGTTCCAAGTTTTCCACCACTATTTTCTGCTGGAAAATCACTGAATTTGTGGTGAAAATGTAATCGTTAACATATGGGGGCACTGGTTGAGAGATTCAAGTTTTTCAGCACAATTTACGGAAAAAAATGTTGTTTGTTTTTCAGACATTTTTGACTGAAGAAATGGGTGGAAAATTCAAACATTTTTCACTATGTTTTCCCTTTCTTTCGAATTTTTCACACCTGCCATTCCCAACTAACGGACCTTGTAGGACCACATTTATTCCCCCTAAATGTGGTCCTAGGTAGACCTCGACCGGCCAAGTCCCGCCTGCAGCCACCCTATGGGGACCTACAGGGACCGGGGGGGGACCGAGGGGGACGGTCACTCTAAGGGAGGGGGACGCATAGAGCGCCGGTGCAGGGACAGGGAGACTGTGGGGACAGGGGCCAGATATAGGCGCAGTGGGGGGACAGGGGGACAAATTGGACTTGTAGCACCTCGGGCGCACACACACGGTGTGGGGACAAGGGGGACACAGTGGCGGTGGGGGGACAAGGGGACATGTTACGGAACATCAACGGTGGGAGGGACGTTAAGAGGGACATTATGTGCTGGTACATATGCGGTGGGGGGACAAGGGGGACAAATTGGACTTGTAGTACCTCAGGCACACACACACGGTGTGGGGACAAGGGGGACACAGCTGCGGTGGGGGGACAGGGGGACATGTTACGGAACATCAACGGTGGGAGGGACGTTGAAACGGCGCAAAAACAATGTACCGACATCTAGCTGCATTTTGCGATTTTTAGCGCTAGTTAAATGCAAGGCATACTAGGCTTCAAGTTGTAACAAGCTAGCTTTCTAATAGGTACAATAGGCCTATTGGGACTCTGTTGGGTGATACCAAGGAGGGTCAGAGTGAGCTCCGGCTGCTGACCGTAGTACGAACTTAGTG
Source organism: Mycena metata (assembly GCA_029378385.1). Taxonomy (NCBI): domain Eukaryota; kingdom Fungi; phylum Basidiomycota; class Agaricomycetes; order Agaricales; family Mycenaceae; genus Mycena; species Mycena metata. The sequence goes on from JARKIB010000230.1 coordinate 199,960, forward strand.
CTAGGCGCGTGAACAAGCGTTACACTAGGGGAGTATACGCATTAAGGAGGATTACTATGGTCTAGTACCTCATAGTGTGGGCTAGCGTACCAATAGACGGCTTCCAGAGAGCACAGGATAACGAGAGTTACCAGCTAGTGTAAAGAGGAGAAACATACGAGTGGCTAATGTGCTGCTAGCGGGATAACACTGAGCTAGGGGTCGGGTTCTGTAAATAACTTGGCGCTAGCTTCGGGTTTATCGGGCTAGCTGGCGATAGCGACGGCTAGGAGAAACGGTCGGCATAAAGATATGCCGAGGGACAGATCAGGTGATCGACGCGACGCGTTTGGAGGCAGCTAGCTGCGACAAACAAACCCCAAGAGATGAATGTTGGATGAGATGGCACGATGACTGAACGATGAGATGTTCAGGCCGTGCAGGGACGGAGATTGGTGAGCAGACGGTGGCGGGAATGGTTTTTCCGAGTCGTTTTGCAAATACAGAGAGTCCGGGAGCTGTAAAGCTGTACGGAATTGGCAATATACCCAGCCTAGGCCCCCGAGATGGTCAGCTAGCTGACTGTCTGGCAAGCCTAGCGCACGATAGCGCCGGCTAGCTCGCCGTAGCGGAGCTGCACGGACCAGATTTGGACTCTTTTTACTCATTTTACTTTACCTCATCACTTTCTCTCAACTAGTATAAAAGGACCATGTAAATATCGCTGAAAGAGCAGTTCACGCCCCGCTCATCGTTGTTACGATAAGGGTGTGCTCAGGCCTAGCTAGCGGAGATAAAGTACCTTCTTCGTTTGTAAAGTCTATAGAAATCGAATCGGTGTTGTTGGATTCCACAAGTAACTGTGTGAACTGATAAGCAAAGACTCGCGTTGGGAGCTTGTGAGCGGCGACGACCTCCACGTATAAATCAGGACCGAGCGCACAAAGAGAACGTTTGAGAGTTGTCGTTGACTTCGTGGTGGACTTTGCAAGGGCTACGCATTGGGTGACTAGGAAACGCCTCCCGTAAAACGGACCACGACCAGCACAGCACTTTGGTAGAACTCCTTGGTCGATTCATTGGCCGATTAACGAAGCTTGAGTGAACCCTCTAGGTCCATTATAAGCCCAAGTGTTAAGGAAAAGAGCTTAGATTCAAGGTTCTAAGTCGGTACCCAAATATCTGTTGATCTGGGATCGTCATAGAGGAGAGAATAGCTGGCACAGCATAGTCCGTAACTGGAAGTTTTCAGAAGACACTTTATCACCTCGCCTAGGACGACGTAGCAATCTACGTCCGCCTAGTAAAAACCCTTTTTACCCCAACCCGTTCATCCCAATCCCTTGGGAAGACTTGTTTCGGTCAATAGGTTGAGCTAGCTCAGAGATTGGAGTGTTGGTTGGGATAGTTGAGGCCATAAATCATCGCTAGAGCACTCGGGAATCAAACCAGCAGTCGCATACTACGACTCGGGACCCGAACTCACTGGGAAGACGCGCTAGTCTTAGTGTTATAATCATAAGGGGATTGGTGTGGTGTGTTAGGTTTTAGGTGTGGTGTGTTAGTGTTCAAACTAGCCCATACTTTAGCTTAGCTAGCCTCAATTCACTGTCAGCGCATCTTGCCCATTTCATCTGGAGCCCACCGCGAGGGTTCAGTTTGATTTTGAGTGCAATAGAGATTGTTTTAGTGGTTCAAATTTTGAACAACAACAAGTCAGCTTTTTGAAAGCAAAACCAAGAGAAACTAGTACCGCAAGGGAATCTTTCTCGAGACAACCTGTCGAGAAAACGAGCTTCATCCGATCCCGTTCACAGGAAAGGAAGAAGGAATCTACAAGAGGAGCTTTTGCTATCTATCAATAGTCAAGCAGGCAATACGGGGTCTACTAGCGCACGAGGTATTATACCCGAGCCTATTGATTTCCCTCCAACGCCAGAAGGACGTGGTAGAAAAACAAAGAACTCTAGTAGGGGAAGACAGTCTGTCGCCCCATCACTTGCAATTACCATTGCAGACACACAAGGAGTGCATCCAGCTTTACCAGGTTACTCTGGTAATTCTAGTTCACCCGCACCGGAAGTTACACCGGTGGCAGACTCGGCTAGCGTTTCGAACTCGCATCCCAGTCAGAATACAAATCCTGTGCCATTTATACCGGTACAGATCCCAGTGGTACCAAACCCAGTACCAAACCCAGTCATGTCTACCACCCCAAATCCAGTAGCGTCGACCATTGATCATAGTAAACTGCCGTTTGGCTTTGGCAAAAATAGCCTAAAGTTCAATGATTCCGAAGAAATTGAGGAATTGCCGGCGTTCTTTGAGAATGTGGAGTCGATAGCGGCTAGAGTTGGAGCGACTAGTGCAGAAGACATAAAATGGATAGCACTTCACTATTGTGAAAGCCAAACGAAGGAGCACTGGCGAGCGCTAGCTTCGGCGAATGATCCCTTCACATGGGAGGAGTTCAAAACCGAAGTAAAGGCTAGCTATCCTGAGTTGAAAGAGATAGAACGTTGAAACGGGTGCTCGGGGAACAGACCAGAATGCTAAACTAATGCTAAAACTGACAAGCAAGATGCTTTGCTGCTTAAACCAAATCCGTGGATAAGGCCTTCACAACTAACAACTACTAACCAAAACTAACACCAAAACACCCCTTTCAAGGTCTATCGCCAACGAGTAAAGATGCTTGTCCAAGATTACACGAATGTACTTCCAAGGACGAGGACCAAGTACCGAGATGGCTTAAGTAGTCTTTTTATGAATTGCGCTGGTTAAGCGTGAAAAC